>VYXC01005334.1:149329-261243 GCA_013397175.1 Platysteira castanea | reverse complement strand
TTTTTTTTAATGAAAATTGGCCTCTTTGGCATAGGGGGGAAATTCCCTAAAGAAGTGTTCCCTGTGTGCTGGTTTGCACCTCTTTCCTGGTAGTTGTTTGCTCCTGTAATGAGCATTAGGTGGTCTCTGCCCTGAGACTTCTTGGAGAAGCCTTGGAAACTTCAGTCTTACAAATCATAAAATTATTTATGTTGGAAAAGATCTCCAAGACCACCAGGTCCAACCATTCCCCCACCACTGCCAGGTCCACCACAAACCATGTCCTCAAGTGCCACATTATGCATTTTTTGAACACTTCCAGGGATGATGATCCCACCACTTCCCTGATCAGCCTGTTTCTTGACCAGCTTCAGTCTGAGCATTCACTTCTTTCATAGCACAGAGAGTTAAATTCTTCTAATTTCTTTTTGGAAGTCAAAATCCATATATTTGTCTACAAAATGAGGCCTTGTGCTGTGCTCTTAATAGAGAGAATATTTTTTCTTTCTGCTTTATACTTGTTTTTGCACAGTGTAAGATATTTTCTGTTCTCTTTGGGGTGACCCCATTCCATCTTTCCCACAGAGCTGTATATATGCCTTCATTCTCTGTGAGCAAAATTCTTATACACTGCAGGGAATGAAAAGACAATTGCAAAAGTCCTCTGGTTTTGGTTTATACAGAAAAAGCACTTTCCTATACACTGAGTGGTGAAGTGCAGGCAGGAGCCTGTTCTTAAACAACGGGATGAATGAGAATCCTGTAATTGTCTCGGGCATGCTGTTATACAGAGGAACACCTCCCCATGCCGATTGAAATTCCACAGCTTTACAGTTGTGGTGGGTATTTTTCAGTTAATTTGGAAAAGGGTTAGAGGTGCGACAGGCAGGAGAGGCAGGGAATGATGCCAAGAGACAGGTTCAGCCTCTCTGGGCACTGGGCAGCATTTTGCTTGTTAATTCTACTGACTGTAGCAAATAACTTGCATTTGCATCCCTTTCAAGTATGTGTGGGAGGGAGGAGCCTGCACCAATTTGTCTGGTTTAATTATAGATGTTCTACCCACCTTCCTAATTGCTCCTTCATTAAGAAGTAGCTTGTTTCTTTTTTCCCTAGGAGCTAAAGATAATCAACTTTTGTTTGTTTCTGTAAATATTTTTTTTCTGCCCTTGAGGAGATAATTATTTCTATTGTTGCATGAAGATGGTGGCCAATACAGGAGGAATAATTAGAGCAGATGGTTGAAAATACTCCCCTTGTAAAAGATATCTAGTATAATAAAACACCTTCCCTCCTCTTTTGTCTCCTCCAAATATACGTTTTTCTTTCCTTCAGGTGGATGGGAGTTGGGTGAGGGGGTGTAAATCTTTTCCTGATGTATTAAACTGAGGAGCTGTCAAGAGTTCGCAGCCTGGAAAGTGAGCTCCCTGTATCCATCACTGAAATTAAAGTGTTTTCAAATGCGGTGTGGAGTCCTGGGTCTGTGGCGTGGGGAAATCTGCGCTGCACTCCATCACTTGGAATGTTAACCTTGTCTCTCCGTGGTGACTGAGGACAGGAACACTTGCTCTGCGCACTCGCTGGTTAAATGGCAATCTGTCAGCACCAAGGCAAGGCTGCTCTCGTGGGTGTCAATCTCCGCTGTGTGGGCAGCATTCCAAACCTTTGGTCACTCATGGATGTGCTCACTGGGACAGGGGAAGGATTGCACACACGCTCTGCTCCGTGTCCCATCAGCTGGGTCTGGGGGAAAGGATAACACTGTCTGCTGGGGGTGGAGCTGGTGGGAAAACCCTCCTGATTTCAGGTTCCTCCCTCTGGCCGTGCCACAGGTAACCCTCAGCTGGAACCTACAGCCTGGAATCATGGGATGGTTTGGGTTGTGACCTCAAAGAATGTATTCTTCCAACTCCCCTGCCATGGGCAGGGACACCTTCCACTATCCCAGGGTGCTCCCAGCCCAATCCAACCTGGCCTGGAACACTTCCAGGGATGGGGCAGCCACAGCTTCTCTGGGCAACCTGTGCCAGGGCCTCACAGTAAACAATTTCTCCTTAAAATCTAGGGAAGAAGAGACAATATAGAGCATTGCAGGAAGCAGAGTCTGTGTTTAACTATGTAACTGCTTCTTGGTTTGCTTTTAAAATTTGTTTTCTGTTCAGAGGATGAGAGCTCTTGTCTTTGTGCCTGTAACTGTTGAAATCCTTTTTTTTTGGGACTGTACTCTAAGCAAACCCCACTTAACTAAACAAATTGTAAACTTAGTCCAAAGTGTGATCAAATGATCTATACTGTGTCTAAACAGGAGTTTCTCAACCCTTTTAAGCCCCAAACTTGCATTTTGGTATCCTTCCAATTTGTGAATTGTTTACCAGTCTGGGTGGGAATGCAAGTTTATCATTGTTATTTATTCATTTGCTGCAGTTGCTGCTGCTGTTTCTGAGCCCTGGTAGTCACAGGCACAAGCTGAGAAACTGATACTGAGAGATTGGCTCCCCAAAGGCTGACAGAAAGGCAACCTCAGGGTGGCTGACAACAGCAGCCACTAAAAAACATGAAATGGAAAGAAATCTGCCTGAAAAATAAAAAAAGAATGTGCAGTTGGCAGAAAGGGGGTAAGGTGCTCAATTACAAGGAGGCTATGTGTCTTTTATTGTATTCTATGAAAATGTTATTTTACTTTCACATAATTCATTAATTATTTTGGAGATATGATTGGGAAGGAGGTGATACCCCCCTCAAATTAACCTGTGTTATAACAAGCTATAGGGGTGGCACACAAGGTTTGGACTTGGTATGAGTTGTGCATAGAATCCTAGAATATTCTAAGCTGGAAGGGACCAGCGAGGATCATCAAGTACAACTCCTGGCCCTGCACAGGACACCCCAAGAATCCCATCACGTGCCTGAGAGCTTTGTACAAATGCTTCTGAACTCCCTCAGGCTTGGGGCTCTGACCTGGGGAGCCTGTTCCAGTGCCCAAATTCCCTCTGGGTAAAGAACCTTTTCCTAGCAAATAAAATTTGCTCTGTGCTTGAGACACTCCAAATGGATGTCAGAGCTGGAAGGCACTTGCAGGACTTTGTTCACTGAGTTTTCAGATCAGATCCATTCCCTGCTCCTTCTGCTCTTTGGTGCTCCAGGAAGAACAACTGGGGTTTCTTAGGGATTCCCAGTGCTGGTGATTTCCCACCCACAGGAGGTTTCTGCCCATATTTTGCAGTTTGGTTCCCTACTGAGTTTGTGTGGTCTGCTGTGCTGGATTCAAAATATGAAATGCTGCCAGCGTGGGTTTCCTATCAATGTGTGATGTGAGGGCATGTGTGATGTGGGGGATGATTTTAAGCATTCAGTTCAGGTTATAATTGTTTATTTAACTCATTAAATTGTATAAAATATACAACCAGAAAAGACTCGTGCCCCAGTTTATCTACTGATTGTCACAAACCTTGCAGGATTGCAGCATCTTTGTGCTCTTGCTCCTCCCGTTAAACCTTGCTGAAATTGGCCACATTCAAGTGTGAGCTGTGACAGTGACACAGATGGCTGCAGAGATGTTATGGTCCCATAAGCTCTGTTTCCTCCAAATCATCTTTCCAACCCTGGTGCACACTGAAGCCAGAGCGTGGAGCTGCCACCTCACTGCAGCAGCTGCTGCCAGCCAGCTCCAGCTTCACTGCTCAGGGTTTGTTTTATGCCAGCTCCTCTTTCTCCCATCCTGGCTTTCAAGCTCCCTGCCATTTTTCCTGAAGCTGGAAAAAGCACAAGAGGAAAATGCCCAGCACCAGCGACTGACACAGCTTTCCTTGGCTCTGCAGGTTCCTCCTGGTTCATTCAACAAGCACACGTGGAGTGGGCACTCAGCCTCAAGCCTGGCACTTGCAGCTACTGCTGCTCTTCAGGCTTACTGAGAAGTATTTTAATTTAACACCAGAGGTCAAATACAGGGTGCCAGGCAGGGAAAAAGAAAGAGTTTTGCTTGTCTGGAAAAACCAGAGAGGAATGTTTTTATCCTGCTCAGCTGCAGGCACAGGGAAAGGCACTGGAGTTCCTGCATGAAGAAGATGTTTAGGACATGGCCATAGAGTCCTTTGAGAGCAGAAATGATTGTCCCAGTGCTTTTTCTTTGGGGTGTCAGGTTAGTGGGTCCCTTCCTGTGGTTGCAAGAGCACGCTCAGACTGCAGGGCTGCAGAGCCCCCCAGGTCACCCTGAGCACACAGAGATGGTGGCATTGGGTGTCTGTAGGGTCAGTGTGGGACACAACCAGTCCCACACCGATAACAGATCAACTAGACAAGACAGCAGGGAAACCAGAAAGGCCAGGGAAGAGCATGGGTTTCTAGAACTGTGACTCTGTCACTCACTCTGCTTGAAGAGAGACGTGCAATTAGTTTATGTTTTAGTTCATGTTATTCTACCATGGGCTTCTGAAATGGAGCTGGACGTAAACACCACCACCATTCAGCAAAGGAACTTAAGAATTCTGTTGCAGCTGGAGATTGCACTGTGCTTTGCTCCCAGAAAACAGGGAGGGTAATCCTTTGGGATACACAGAGTTGAGGAAAACTGTACTGGTGGTTCATTGCAGGTGGTTGTTTCACTAAACTTGCATTAGACCACACCCTCTTCTCTCAAAGGTCTTAAGGAGGTTCTCTTTCATCTTAGGGAAGGGTGCAGGGTTGCAAGAGAAGTGTCACCAAACAAAATTGTTTGATGTCTTTCCTCAATCTCTACAGAGCTGCCTTCCCTCTAACCCCCCTGTACCTTCCTCTGTGCTGTGGTAATTTAAAGTATGTTCCTTGAGCAAACCCCCTTTTCTTCTCCTAAAACAGATTCTTTGGATTTTTTCTCTCTGTGGCAGTGCAAGGATGGTACACGAGATTATAAACAGCTCTTAGTCTTGTGTTATTAGCTGATGTTCATCTGTTTAATTTTATTAATAAAGAAAAAGAAAGTACAAATCAGAAATCACTTGAAAGACTCATAGGCAGGTGGTGCTCTTGACAGTGGACAAAGCCAGGCATTTCCTCACTGGAAACTTTTAGGTATGGACTGGGTGGAAAACCAGAGAATTTTATGACCTTGATTAACTCATTTTCTCCCTCTGTGAGGGCAGGGAGGCCCTGGCACAGGTTGCCCAGAGAAGCTGTGGCTGCCCCATCCTTGGAAATGTCCAAGGTTGGATGCGGCTTGGAGCAACCTGGGATAGTGGAAGGTGTCCCTGCCCATGGCAGGGGTGGAACGGGATGAGCTTTAAGGGCCCTTCCCACCCAAACCATTCTGTGATTCTGTGATTCCACTGCCATGTGTGAGCACTGAGAATTTTGTGCCAGAGGGTGTTGGTAGAGCTGAGCAGATATTGAGGCTTCTAAGAAGTGACAGCAGAAACCATTCAAGAATAGCTGAAACACTGACACCAGGTAGAGAGAAGCTTAAATGAACACCCAGAGAGTTTTCTAGTTAGAAATCTCTAGTTGCCATCTTAAAAGAAAAAAAGTCAAATTCAGAAGAGGAATTTATTCTTCTTAACTCTTGCAGGGCTTCTATCAACAGCTAACCAAGTGCTAGCACATGGTGCTAAGGTCTGGTACATTCCTTACAGCCTTGCTTGCCTGTTAAAGTTAGTTGGAAGGGTCTGAGTGATTTCAGAGGGTCAGAGTGATGTCAGAGTGACCTAAAGGCATCCAGCAAACCTTCTCAACCAAATGTTCCAGTGGATCCCACCATTTCCCAGCTGAATCATCCAGTGTTGTGCTGGTGGCATTGGCAGCTTTTGCGCCAGACAGGAATTTATGGAATTTGTAATTTTGTGCTACAGTTGGCTTGATAATCAGTGTCACCTTTCTGTGAACCTTTCTATGCATCTTTCTATGAGCTCTCCCCTCCTCTGAGTTAAAAACAAGTTTAATTAGCTGGTTTTCAGTGGATCTGTTGTATATTTTATACAATCTGCTTCACAGCATTGTTGCTGAAGAGTAATTCACAGCCTCACTGGAAAGATGGAGGGTAAAGGCATCTACCTTTTCAGCTGGAAATTTGTCCTAAATCTCTGAATTATATAAATATGTTTACAACTAATGAAAATTAAACTTGTCCTACTACGCTTAGCAGTTGTGGAGTAATTTTACTTCTGTAATGATGAAGTTGTTCACTCTCTCTGACACCAGAGTTTTAGCTCCCAAGAATTTTTCACTGCATGCGTGTTAATGCAGTCCCAGGCTTCAGTCTGAACTTAACCAAGTTAATTCCCTTTGTGGAGAAATCATAGAATGGGTCATAGAAAATCCCAGCATCCAGCCAGGGTGGATATCAACCCTGAATATCCCTGGTGGATATCAGTTGCATCATTTAGCCTGGGAACCATCACCCATTCCCTGGTGTAAATAATTAGAATCATAGAATGACAGAATGGTTTGGGTTGGGAAGACCTTAAAGCTCATCCTAAGGTCCATAGGCAGGGACACTTTCCACTGGACCAGGTTGCTCATGGACAGCACTGTGGGAAATATTCTATAAAACATCAGGCATATAGAGCTTAACCTGACAACAGCATGGTAAAAGGGAATAATGATCATAACACCCCCATTATTGATTCACCCCAACTGCAGCTCCTGAGCAAAAGCTTTAATGCACTCGATGTGCTATGTTTGAAAACAGAGTAACTCTGTTTTGCTTTTGTCTTGAGGTTATTCTTTCCACTGCTGTTTCGGATTAGCACAGCCCAGTGAGGACCACAAATATTTCCACGTCTGGTTCCTCCCCCACCACCACCTCAGATGAGTTGAGGATGTTCTTGCTGGTTTACATATGAGACCCAGTAATATGTTTTGGATGTCTATGTCCACACTTCTGCACACGTGTCCAGGCAAAAATATTCACAGATTCTTCAAGAAATTCACCATCAGGGCCCTAAACAATCTGGTCTAGAGGGATGTATCGCTGCCAATGGCAGTGGGGCTGGATCTGTGATCCTATAAAGCCTTCACTGCAAAGTACATGCTTGAATTGTAGAGGTGAGGAGGAATCCTTAAACTCAGGCATCATTTTGCCATTGCACACCATGAGTCAGTCTATTAGCAGTTTTCAAGTTATTCAGGGCTTTACTTGGAACTGCTGTGCTCCCCCTCAAAGCAGAGGCAATAATAACACTGGATAAGCTGAGAAAGCTAAAAAGGTATTTGAGAGGAGGAATGTCTGTCTAAATGTGGATGAGCGGCAGGAGAGCCTTTAAAAAAAAAACCTCTGAAGCAAAATACTGCCCATCCAGCAGGATGCTTTAATTCTAAGCTCTTCAGGCTATTTTTATGACATTGCCAGGAAACAACAGTGCAGTTCTGCTTTTCGGGAGGCAGAGAGAGACACACACCAGGAAACCTGTGGTCAGTCCACAGCCAGACCTGCAAATCCTCCCCCTTGCCCAGACCAGAATGAGACAAGGGGCAACCCCCAAATTGTGACAGGCATTCCTGAAGGCCAAGAACCTCTCCAATGCCAATATCCCTCTATTCCTTTGCCTTGCGCAGGGTCCCTCTGGAAGTCAGCTTGCCCAGAACTCCGTGGAGGAGATGCCACGCTGGACACGGCATCGGCATCTCCTCCACTGTTCTTTGAGCAAACTGGCTTCTCGAAAGGTGAGACGGGGCGAGCTTTGAACTTCTCTGGGTTTTTCTCGTTCCAGCTTGCCCTCCAGTTCTGTGGCCGGTGGGACGAGGACTCCAGCTGGCCTGCTGGCCACCAGCCGCGAGATGGCGATAACGTCACGATAGAAGAAGGCCGGACCCTGCTCTTGGGGACCACCACGGGCATCCTCAACCTGCTGCATCTCAAAGGTCTGCAGGAGCGGGGTTCGGTGCTCCTCCTCCTCCAGGGCTGGGGTTTTTCCTGGCCATGCTCTCTCCTTCCATTCCCCATCTCCGGCATCGGAGGAGACACCTGGTTGTTCAGGCTGAGCCTGCTCTCAGTAGATGTAAAGGGGCAGTGATGGGGGGGGCAGGGCAAGAATTTAATTATTCTGTGTGCAGAAGCAATTGTTTATGCTGTTTGAGGCATAATGACAATATAAGCAAAAAGGCCTTTTTTCCCCTTTTCTCTTTCCCCAGCCGAAATTGCTTCTCTCCTGTGCAGTGTTCAGTGATAATGGCGCTGCTGATAACAATAATCAGCTCTGTTCTGTTTGGCATCTTTGAGGCAGGTGTGTTGCAAACACCTTCACAAAATTATTGACATTACAGAATTGCAGGTCACAGCTATTGAATGCACTAAATAATCCAAAATCCGAGAGCACAGCTGGCGGGCAGTAAGTAGATAAATGAGCATGGTTATGATGGGAAACCCTGCATCTGCTGGGTTTGTGTACCCGTATATAGACCCAAAATAAGTGTGAGACAGGTATATCTCTGTGCATGTCAAAGTAAGAATTCAAAGGACTCGTATTCCATGCCAGAAATATTTCCCCCTCGAAGTTAGGCCCTGGTTGTGGAAACTGTTGTACACACGCCTGGTATTAAGGGAATGAGTTGTGTTGGTGAAACTGCTTGCTCAAAGTTAAGCCTGTGCTGAAATAGAGCTCAAAAAATGAAAACAGGAGTTTTTATAGTGTAAAAACTTGGCTCTTTGCTGATAAAATTGCTTTTATACTAAAATGATAGTAAAGGTACTAGTTTTTCATTTAAATGATGGTGAAACTCATGCATTTGACAGTTATTTATTAATTTAAATTTGAATGATAATTTTATAAAGATAAAGCTTTGCAGATTTATCCCTATTGTGAGAACATTTCCAAAACTGATTGAACTTGTTCAGCCTATGTTGAGAGGTTTTAAAAAATTCCTACATCAGACATCATTCCTGTTTAAAAACAAAATTAAAAATCAGCCGAGAATTTGAGGTTAAAAAAAGGTGAAACACTTACCTACAGTTTTTTTCCCCAGTGAAAATTCTAAATCTGTGATTCAAGATTCTTCTTAACCTCACAGTGGTTATGACATATTTGAGAGAAGACAGGTCAGAACACCAGATTCCTTTTGGCTGCAAATGTGGATGAAGATTTTTGGGCTCAGCCACTGACTTTGTGAAGAATTGGGGCACAATATTGGAGCAGAAACCCTCTGAACTTTGGACCTATTCAAAGGCTCATTTGATCTATGAGTCAGCACTCATGAAGCTACCGGAGCTCTGATTGAATTTAATGAAGTCTGGAGTAGTATCTTTATGTCTTTGGCTCATCTGACATTCAAATCATTCCTCCTCTTTATCGTGTTTTCCAAGAAGCCTGGTTTATAATGTCAATTTAGTTAGAAAAGCAGCGTTAGAATATTCTAGATGTGATTATATTCTCCAATGTTTTTTACCAAACAGAGTAACCAAACATTTTAGAAACAATGACCTGCACAGGAATTTTTTATCTCAGCTTTGTGAAATTGCCTGTTGCATCCACTCCCACTTCCATGGGTTCTCTGGCTGTTTACCCTTGGTTAGATTTGAAATCAAGACATGCCATTTATCTTTCTTCACCTTCCCTTTTTTTATGTTGTCCAGCTCAGGGGAGCTGTTTGGGCTCCTGTATTGATAGAAACACACATCACCAAAGACTTGTTCATCTTAGGAATTATAGACACCCATCTCAAACTGAATCACGGGTGATACCTCAGAGCAGCAGCTACCAACTCCGTGAGCACATCAAATAATCAACCACTTTCCTCAGGTGCAAGATGGGCATGGCAGTAAACCCCTGACCCCTAAGGTGGGTGTAAATATGTCCTTTGACTGAAACATCTCGTTCTTATTCTACCTGGAGAGTTTTTCTTAGTCAGATCTGGAGAATGGGAATAAATTGTAGCTCTGCTCCCTTTGGCTTTCATGACTCAGCATCAGGCTGTCTGTGCACTCTTAAGCTGAAAATAAAAGGCTTTGTGGATGGAAAAAACATTGTAATGATACTGAATCCACTGCTGCTGCACTGCCCACATTCTGGTGCTGTATCCAGCAAACCCAACACAAGTTTACAGTCCCATTTCTTGAAATTACTTTTCTTTCAGGACACCACGAGGATTTTGAATACTGCCCCTGTGTTGTCTCCTTTGGATGATTTCAGCATTGCATGAATTATTTAAAGGAGTGTTAGAACAAGGACACCAACCTCACGTGCAGCCTTAAAGTGACCCTTCTTTGGCTGTATTAACATATAGCTCCAAATACATGATGGTTCTGAAAAGGTCTGGGCAGAAGATCTGGAGGTCAAAACAACAGGAAAATAGGATTAGGCAGCTGAGTTCTGCTCACTGCCACGAGGGCTCAGCAGTTTCTCCCTGCTCCTCAACAAGCGGAGCATGAACACATGGAGTGGAAAGTTTAATAGTCAGGCTGTGGAATGGCTCAGACAAGACTGATTGGGGAAGAGATACAAGACAGACAGACTGTAAATAATTCTGTATGTTCAGCAGATTGCAATTATTTTTGTAATCCCACCATCACAAGTATGGAAATTTTTATGATAACCCAGGACAGATGAAAATTTCCTTTATGCTGCTCTTACACTGGAGGAACTTCTTTGTGTTTGATGGGATGATACCTCAGACATGTGTTGTTGCCTTTGTTTGAAATTATAGTAATCTAGGGAGGTCTGGAGACAAAAAAAAAAAAAAAAAAAACAACGCTGTCTGGTCTTTCAGGAGTTCCTTGGAGAGGAATTTTGGGGTTACACTGCCAGTATATCCCAGTGGAACTGAGGATCCCCACTTGGACTGTTGCTCTTGCAATGGCAGTATTGAGGTGGCCATTCGTGCAGGCATAAGGGAGAAGATTGCTTTGATCCTTACACTGGGAAAGCCTCAATTTCACTTAAAGAGTTATTTAGGTTGGAAAAGACCTCCAAGATCATGGAGCCCAACCTTTGACTAAACACCACCTTGTCAACTAGACCAGAGCACTGAGTGCCATGTGCAGTTTTCCTTTGATTCTCTGATTCTGGGAATAGTTTGAATTTCTTGTAGTCCATGCTTTGATCAGACTGTGGCCAGAATGGATCCTGTGAGTAAATCTTGGGGTGGGGAAAACACAGATATTGATTTTGCTTGTCTTTTCCTCGCCTTTGATGCTATTAGCAACAAGCATCAAATATTCACTGATACACCGACTTCAGTAGTTGTCAAATAACCTCCCTTCAATCACTGCTGATAAATATTGGGTTTTAATTCGGTGAAAGAAGGAAAAAGCTTTCCCCTCTGTTTTCTTGTCTATGGCATCAACCCATTTTTAAATCCCTTGTCAGTAGGCACAGTTGGAAACTGCTCCTGTCATGGTGTTTCCTGTGCCATTTTGAACAATCCATTTGGGATATGCATTGTGATACTTTTTCTTTTTCTTTTTTTTTTTTTTCCAGGCAGTTTCCAGTTCATATTTTCTTTTTTTAATCAGGCAGAGACATTACAATTAAAATACCGTAAAAGCGATTCTGGCAGTATTGCAATAAGCATGTTTTTTAATTAAAGAAAGAACATGGGATGTACAAATAGTACCAGCTAATGGGAAATTTCATCCAATGTATTTTTTAATTGAGATTTAAAAGGAAGAAAAGTCGGCTCTATTTCTCTCTGTCACTGTGTGATATTTTCCTACATTGTTACGGTGAGCCTTCAATAATCAGCCTCAGAGCTTTATAATCCTGTCTGTTTTCATGGAAAACCAGTGAAAGGCATCAGTTCTTTATTTTTCAGTACATTTTGCTGCAGGGTTTCAGTGCTAGCCAGTAGAGTGCAACCCACAGTGGTGGACATTCCTGGAGGAAGGGTTTTAAGGTCCTGAATCAGTAACAATTTAAGGTGTGGGTCTTTTCACATCCTCCCCCAGCTGCAGACCCTGGTTCATGTTTGGGTGTGGGCTGCAGGTTTCTTTTGCCATCATGTTCCAGATGGGCTTACAGGATGTATGTTGGACTCCCAGGGCTCTCACTTGCCAATTAAATTGATTTGCTACAACTTCAGCAGCTCTCGAGACTCCTCTGGGACATTGCATGATGAGCAGATCTGTGGAAGCTAATCCTGGCCAAGGAACTGAGCATAGCTCTGGCAGAGACTGAGCAGAAACCTGAGGCAGCACCAACTCCTTCCTCTAATCACTGTCATGGAAGGAGGGAATCACAAAATCACAGACTGAGTTGGTTGGAAGGGACTCTAAATCTCATCTCATTCCATCCCCTGCCATGGGCAGGGACACCTTCCACTATCCCAGGTTGCTCCAAACCCTTCCCAGCCTGGCCTTGGACACTTCCAGGGATGGGACAGCCACAGCTTCTCTGGGTGACCTGTGCTAGGGCCTCACCACCTTCACAGGGAAGAATTCCCAGATGCGCACGTAACAAACGTCTGTCATTTGGGGACTTGAAATAACAGCCCAAGGACCTTTGTTTTCATCACACCTCTAGGGGTGGTGTTTACCTGATGCCTTCACAAGGCTCACCAGGAAGCTCCTCAGTTAGTACCCAGATGATGCCAGATGAGCTAGAAGCCAGCCTGGAGTGTCCACACCTCTTCCCCACCAAGTCAGCTCTCCAAATACATCAAAGGTGTTGCTAAGTGTCTCAAAGGCCAGCTGAGAGCTGAAGAAAGTTTTGAAGGAGATACATCTATGGCAGCACCTTCTGGGCTGCTGATCTGAATTGCCTTTGCCTGGCTCCTGAGTTCTGGGGGAAAAGCCTGCCCAAGGGAGCTTCCAAGGGAGCACGTGCCATCTGAACAGATGGCTGTGAGCACAGCAAGCCAAAAAACAAAGGCTTGTCAGGCTGGGGAGATGAATTCTGTCTGAGAGTGCTGAAGCAGCTGCTGGTTCTTCTCCCAGGAATGGATTAAGGCCTCCATCCAATGAAATGCTGGAATACTGGCTTAACTTTTGAGTGTGTTAGTGGTGTGCTGGTGGAAATACATAGGCATTTGAATTCAGAGCTGATCTGGGGCCTGTACCTGTGTGCTATGAACGTGGAGGGACATTTTGAGGGAGGTGCAGGATGAATTTCGGACTCTTGGTTTGAGCAGCCTTTTGGATGGGGCCAATGTAACAAAATTCCCCTTTGGATCTTGTTCAGCTGTGGTCCAACGGGCAAACAACTTCCATGGCTCATTGGAATGTCCTGTGAGCATGTCAACAGGGTGCACGTGACAGATCCATGAAACAATTAATCATCTTTTTTAAAGCTCATAAACTCTGTATTCCTCTTTATGTACAAAGCAAGATTTTAGTTGCTTTGGGATTTTTTTTTCCTGCTTGGAGGCCCTACCAGGGATACCCTTGGAGCAGAAGAATGAGCAGTGAGAGGGCAGCCAGCACGCTGCAGCCTTGTGGTTTTACAGGATCAAGCAAAGCTATTCCAGCTCTGGCAGTGGCATCCTGCTGTTTGCCACTCAGGGATGCTGGCCAGGAATAGAACTTCCGAGCCTGAGCCTGTCTCGTGGGGGATTCTGTGTCTTTGTCATGTGAAACACCAAGTGAGAGGAGCTGGTAAGGGCAAGCTGAAGGCTGTGGGGATGTTATTCATGGTCGTGGAGCAACCAGAGCAGATCTCCCCTGTGGTGGGAAGGAGCAGCCCAGGTGAGGGGATGAGCTTTCAATCTGCAAACCCCCTTCCACTCAGAGGAAATTTCCTGCTAATTGAAGGTTATCACACAACAGTGCTATATAAGACCATTTTGTTGATAGTCTTCTACCACTTGATTATTTAAAAAAAGGTATCTTGAGACTATCCAGCACTATTCTTGTAGCTTGGGAAGTTTTGTGGCTGTAATAGAAAAAGTGGAGAGAAATTTATCTCATTCATGGGTTTGGAGCTTATAGCCATTTTTGTTGGTGGGAGATGTAAATCCTGCTGTATTGGAACCAGCAAGGCAGGTTAAGCTTTAAGCTTCAGCTTAAAGGTAAAGCTTTAATACTGTATTCAGCTTTACATAAAGGCGTAGAATTAAATCAAATATGAAGTGGAACTGAATATCTGAAGTAGAACTAAATATAAATATATTACTTTTATCCCACCTCCCTAATGAGCTGTTCATTAGGAAAAATATCTTACATTGACAGTGAATACAAAGTGTGGCCTCAAAAAATGGTAATAGAAAAGGTCTCCAAATAAAAGGTGTACTTTGGAATGGGGACTTTGCTTCTCTCCAATTTCAAGAAATCTCTAGAACACTCTACATCACAACCTAAATGAAGGATAGCAACATTGCTTTTATGCATTATGAGAATATCTATGTTAGAATTATTTTTTATTTAAAATGAGGTTTTTGGGAAGGGATAAAAGCTGCTATGTCTGCAAGTGTGAATCTTCATGACAGAGACAAGAAGAAACTCCCCACACCAGTCTTCCCAATCCTCTACTCTGTCATTATTCTTTTTTCTTTCTCGGAAGTGCATAATGCAGCCTCTTGTCATAGTTAATGCTTTGAATACCTGGGCTGTGGCATTGCGTGAGTCAGTCCAGGACACCTGACAGAGAGAATTGTTGAACCATTCCCTTTCCAAATCCTTTACTTTTGAGCATGTCTTCCACCATTTCCCAAGGACTTCAGGAGATAAATCTCTTTTCACAAAACCAGTGGTGGTGTAATTATTCTTTCAGCAGATTAAACCTCCCACCTTATTATCAGGTTTGTTTTCTTTAATATTACTTTTTAGAAAATTATTTGGTCTGGCCACTTCTCCCCTCCTGTGGGACAGATGGAGTTGCCTTGTTGTTTTCATTCTTTCTTTTCCTCCTTTTTTTTTTCCCTTTGGTAAAAACAGATAAAGAAAGATTTCTTTTCTGTTCGTGCAGAGGTGGAGGCTAATTGCTGGGTTAATTGAGAAGAATGGTGCTTCTGATGTTCTCACAAAGTATCAAATAGCCTCAGCATATTTCTCCCCTCTCTCCCTCACTCCACCTAAAGAGACCCATTGAATTTACACATTACTGTACAGAAGTGATTATGGGCTTAATTGTATTTATTTTGCTTGGTGGGGAGGCCATCATAACAGTGGTTGATTGATTTTTATAAAATCACCCTCAAGGTCATGTGTAGGACTTTGCTTTCCTGCGCAGCCATAACAAACAATTTGAGGGTCACAGCCAAAGGCTCTGCTGAGCAATATTCCTGCTTTCTGCTTTCAGAGAAGGGGTCAAGTGCAATAAAAGAAGGAAGCATAACTTTTATTTTCTTTTTAGAAAAAGGGGAAGACAACCTTGTAAAGCAGAAGCTGTATATTTATTCTGACCCAACAAAAACCACAGAGGGTTAGTGAGACAATATGCAATTTTTGGACAGAAGAATTTGTAAGTTTGGCCAGAGTTTGTTTTACACATAGACTTGATAAATGGTTAAATGAGTCCTTCCTAATGCTTTGTTTTCTGTTCTGTGGTGCTGCTCTTCTTTTGTCCTCAGCAGCTGAACTTTACTTTTTTCACTGTATGATCTCCCAAAGACCGAGCACCGCTTGGATTTGTCCTGGGAGGTTTTCAGAAGCTTTGCAAAGATCCAGGGGACACAGCATTGTGCAGTGACCATAAGTGTAGCTCATCTGTCCATTTTCTAGGGTTACATGTTGGGTCTGACTGCTGCTTCTAAGGGAATGCAAAAGAGTCATATAAAGTGAATCACACAATCATAGAATGGTTTGATTGGAAAGAACTTTAAAAACCATGTTGTTCCAACCCCCCTGCTATGGATAGGACACCTTACACCAGACTGGGTTGCTTAAAGCCCCATAGAACCTGGCCTTGAACACTTCCAGGGATGGGGCAGTCACAGCTTCTCTGGGCAACCCGGTCTAGTTCCTCGCCACCCTCACAAGGAGGAATTTCCTCCTAAAATCAGCTTCTGGTGTTCAAGTTGCACAAGGGGAGGTTTAAATTGGATATTAGGAAGAATTCCTTTACTGAAAGGGAAGTCAAGCAGTGTAACAGGCTTCCCAGGGCAGTGGTGGACTCACCATCCCTGGAGGTGTTCAAAAAATGTGTGGACGTGATGCTTGGAGACATGGTTTAGTGGTGAACTTGGCACTGCTGGGTTAATGGTTGGACTCAAGGATCTTAGACATCTTTTCTAACCTCAGTGACTCTGATTTCCCCCTTGGAAGGGTCAAACTTGCAGGCCAGGTGTGCACAGCTCCTGCTGGAATTCCAGCTGCTCCTGGAATGTGGTGGGACTATTGCTGGTACTTGCACCTAGTGCAGAGCAGCATCCAAGCTTCTCAGACACAGAAATCCACAAAAGATATGCAAAGTCTTTGATCAACAGCTTGAAAATTTTGAGTGGACAAAATGTGACTGAAACTTGGGAAAACTTGTTTGAGACAGAACAGATTTTGCAATCAAAAGATAGGACAACTGTCTACCAGCCCTCCTGGTTCAGGGATACAGCATGGCAGCAATTAAAATACTCATTAAAAATTGTATGAAGAGAAGTGGAAACAGAAATGACTGTATTTCACTGGGAACAGAACATAGGAAGTCAATAAAGACCTTAGGGAAGATGTCTTTTTTTATGTTAGGAGTGAAATAAATCGCAGTGATTTACAGTTCCATTTATAGATTGTTGTGATAAAATTAGTAACACTGCTGCTATGAGGCAAAAGTATTTAATAAATATTTCTGTTCTCAGTATGGAAAGGAACACGATGGTAAATTATATCACAAGAGGAAGATGGATCAGCAGTTCATTTATTGCCAAATAATGCTAATAGAATGAAAACATCAAATATTCCTTCAAGAATACACATTCTTAAGTCATCAAGTCCAGTCTCATTCAAGAGCTTTAAAACAGTTGCTGGACTCAGATATGTTGTGTTGTTTTACATGAAACAAGCTGAAATTCGTCCTGGTTCATCACAATCTATGCAGTATAATTTGCAAAAACTCTATATAAAGGCTGAACATTAATACATTTGTATATAGAAAAGTATGACTAGGGAAAGAGACAATTTACACATGGGGGAGTTGGTATTTGTGAAAGCAAACTTGTGGTTCCCAGTGGTTATAAGCAAGAAAATGTGTGATTTATCTCTTTCTTTGATTAAGTGTTTTCTGTAAGAAAATTAGGTGGAAAGCATTCAAATCTGGAAAGAAAATATTTAATGGTTAGCCCCCATTCAAATACTGGCTTTGTTTTACACCTACGAAATGAGGACTAAGTTAAAAGACTTTGTTATAAACTTAGTAATGCAATGAAACAATGAAAGCCCTTCTATGCAAGAATAAAAAAGGAAATCAGGATAAGCAGAATACGAGCAATGGCAAGCAATAGTGAAGGTAGTATTTAATCTATTTTTTAAATTAGAACTTCTTTCCTTCTTTTTTTGTTCTTTTTGTCTAAATATTGCAATTAAACCAGGTGTCTGATCTCCCTTCTCCTTGCTAAGGATTGGTAGTGTTATCATGGAATCATGGAATATTTTGGGTTGGAAGGGACCTTAAAGATCATCTGATCATCTTGTTCCACCCCCTGCCATGGGCACGGACGCCTTCCACTATCCCAGGTTGCTCAGGGTCCCAGCCAGCCTGGCCTTGGACACTTCCAGGGATGGGGCAGCCACAGCTTCTCTGGGCACCCTGTGCCAGGGCCTCACCACCCTCACAGGGAAGAATTTGTCAGGCAGGAGAGCCAACTGTGTGGAAGTTGGAAAGATCACCATTAAAAACTGCTTCCACCAGTAGCAAGCTGGCCGTGGCATGGGCTGGCACAGTTACCAGCTGCTTCACACAAAGGGAGTGTGGTAGACCCTCTGTAAAAGGTCTGAATTTTCCAGACTTTGGGAATTTCCCTACTAGCTCCTGGGAAACACAGCTTGACCTGGTAAGGCACATCCCATGAGCAGTGTGACGAAATGGATGAGAGTCCACTCTGTCCACATCCTTTGTGAAGATAGTGGCAATGTCCTTCACAGGAGAGGAAATATGAGAGGAGATAATGGAATAAACCGTCCCGAGGTGGCAGACTGGGATTTTCAGCTCACTCAAGGCAAGAACAAGAGAGGCATTTGACTGAACTGAAGAGCTTGAGTCAAAATAAAAGGCATGGAAATGGCTTTTCATGCACTATGCATTTAACCCACAGAATCCATTGCTTCAAGAAGTCGTTGAGACCAAATATCACAAAGATTCCAAAGACCAGTTCTTTATTACTAGCAAATGTTATCCAGTTATACTAACAGTCGGTAGGAGGAAAATGTTGGCAAGGAGATGAAACTTTATGCTTTAAGGCAAAGCTAACCTCTAATTAGGGATTAAAAAGAGGTTTTTATGGGATAGGGAGATCAACTCACAGCCAGCTAAGAGGGAGACGTGTCTTACACTCTATTTGGAAGCATCTGGTTTTGAGCAGCAGCTGGAAGAGTTAGCAGGATTAAATCAACTGCTGATCCAAACAAGTTGCCAGTTCTTATGTTCCAAAGCTGTTTTCCTCTACCCTCTCCCAGTCACAAGTAGTTTGTAATATAAAAAGTAACATAATACAAATTAAGTAGGAATATCCCTTTTCAACATTAAGTGACTTAGTTCGTTAAAACTGGGATTTTCCAAAGACAGCTTCCTTCAACTGTGGTTGCAGAGTCTGCCCAGGCTGACTGGCCTTGCTCAAGTCTAGAAATGCAGATTGTTGTAGAATCAAAAAATGGACTGGATTAATCAGGTTTGTAAAAAGTTGGTAAACTCATACAGAGAAGTATGGAGCAAGGTGGAAATTTCACAGAATGCAGTAATACTTTAGCCTTAATTTTGTAATTCTATCGCAAACCCCTCTGCTTACCTACCTCTCACAGTTCCTTCAACTGTGAGAGAATGAACGATTGAATATATGATTGTGTTTTGCTCTTCTCTCATCTTCAGGTGGCAAACTCTTGTTCACTGGACCAGGACCTGTAGAACTGCATGCTCATTACATCCTGGTGTCTGATGGAGGAGAGCTCCAGGTGGGATCCCCTGAGGCCCCTTTCCATCACAAAGCACACATCTGTCTCTATGGAAGCCTCCATTCTCCACCATTGTTTCCATATGGAGTCAAATTCCTGGCAGTGAGGAATGGGACCCTTTCCATTCATGGTGAGTACATTTTTTTTTCTTGTAAGAAGCAAAGGACAAATGGATAACAGAAAACAAAACAAAGAAAACAAGGAAAAATGATTTTGGAAGGAAAATGAATTGACAAAACTTTGGTCATGATTGTCATAGAATCACGGAATGGGTTGGGTTGGAAGGGACCTTAAAAACCATCTCATTCCAATCCCTTGCCATGGGCAGGGACACCTTCCACTATCCCAGGTTGCTCCAAGCCCCATCCAACCTGGCCTTGGACACTTCCAGGGATCCAGGGGCAGCCACAGCTTCTCTGGGAAACCTCCACCAGGGCCTCCCCACCCTCACAGGGAATACATACACCTTCCCAATATCCCATCTAACCCTGCCCTCTGGCACTGGGAAGCCATTCCCCCTTGTCTTGTCCCTCCATCCTTTGTCCCAAGTCCTTCTCCAGCTCTCCTGGAGCCCCTTTAGGCCCTGGCAGGGGCTCTGAGGTCTCCCTGGATCCTTCTCTTCTCCAGGGGAAGCCCCCCCAGCTGTCCCAGCCTGGCTCCAGAGTAGAAGTGCTCCAGCCCTTGGAGCATCTTCATGGCTTCTTCTGGACTCATTCCAACAGCTCCACACCTTTCTCATACTGTGGCATAGAAGAATTTAGATATGGAGCTTTTTTTGTAGGCTATGAAATATGGTTATAAAATGGCCATTTCTTGATGCAGGAGTTTGGACACAGAATTCAAGTCCAAACTCAGCATGAATCGAAATATTACTGCAATGGACATTTTTCAAGTTCTTCACTAGTGGGATATTTTTAAAGGCTCTAAGTGTCACAGAGGAGAAAAAAATAGAGAGAAGCCATTTGAATTGTCTCATCTCCCTTCCTTCTGTTCATGTGTGTCAACCTTCCTGTTGGTGGGTGTTCATGCCCTCCAGCAGGGCTTGAACTTCCACCCTGTGCCCTACAGGCAGAAATGTTGCTGTCCGAGCACAGAGACGTGTGGCTCTCGGTCAAAAATGATGTCAGGCACTGAGGGTACCATCTGAACACAGGCAGGGAGTGAGTTACCCCTCTGTGCCATCGTCTTGCAAGCTCACAGGGGCTTAGCAAGGTCAGGAGAGGTCAGGTTGGGAGGGAGGCAGTGAGCAGATGCTTTTCTGAATCAGGAGAGGTGAGCAGAGGGGAAGGAGCTCCTGGCAGGGACAGAAGAGGTGGGGTTGCACCTCAGCACCATGTCGGGTGCTCTTGACCCCTTCATTGAGACACAGCAAGGCTCAGTTATTTACTGCCTGTGAAAGGCTTCAATAATTTCAGTGAAGTGGCTTTGCAGAGTGTTTCTACCCCATTTCCTGGAGGATCTCTGTGAAGGAGGGCTATTAGAGCATCTTGGCTGGATCGACTGTCCTTTACTGGCCATTGAGTCTTGCACAGTTATCTCAGCCCTGAGCTCAGTAATTCCCCTTAGATTAAAACTTGCCTTCCAGAAAGGCTTGGTCTTTGAGATCGTCAAGGGAGACAGAAACCAGCTTTTTCCTTAGAGGCTTTTTCCAGGGGATTAATTTGGTTAATCATCCATTTTTATTTTTTTTTTCCTTTTTAAAGGCAAGTATTGAAATGCCTGATTTGAATTTGCCTGATAACAGCTTTTGCTGCTTCACTTTCTATGTCTTCTGCTACTTTAAAGTGTCCTTCTACTCCTGGTTTGACCCCTGTAAACCAGGACTTTGTCCTTAGATTGTCAGCACTTTACAGCACAAGCCTTCACTTTTCCATGCTTTTTTGTTTTCTAGCAATGTAGGAAAAGCCAGTAGCAACTCCTGGCAGGTGTGCCTCCTGTGCTGCTTCTCCTTTCCACTCCAAGCCTGTATCACCTTTGGCTTGGTGACTCCATCAACCTCAAAACTGAAGACAAAGAGGGCAGAGTGCATTTTGCAGTCTCATGTTAGTGATGTGATGGAGGGAGGTAAACCCAGGCATCCACACCTTTGAATCTTTTCTCACTGATATTTCATCTGTTTTACTCAGTGCCATAATTCCCAGTGAGTCTTTATTCCCTAGTAAAGACAGGGAGATGAGGTCTGCAATCCAAGAATTACCTGGATGGAGTCAAAAGTGGCTTGACCCTTGGTGGAAACATCTCTTGGTTTCAATTTTTTATAAATTATTGGATTATTGAAAGGCCTGTGTTGGAAGGGACGTTAAGGACCATTTAGCCCACCTCCACTCCATGGGCAGGGACACCTTCCACTATCCCAGGTTGCTCAGGGTCCCATCCAACTTGTCCTTGGACACTTCCAGGGATGGAGCAGCCACAGCTTCTCTGGGCAACCTGTGCCAGGGCCTCCCCACCCTCACAGGGAACAATTTCTTCCTAATATCCCATCTAACTCAGCCCTCTGTCAGTTTGAAACCATTCTCCCTTGTCCTGTCCCTCCATCCCTTGTCCCAAGTCCCTCTCCAGCTCTTCTGGAACCCCTTTAGACACTGGAATGGGCTCTAAGTTCTCCCTGGATCCTTCTCTTCTCCAGGCTGAACAACGCCAACTCTTATTCTGTTATTATTTAAAACCAATTTCTTATTCAACAAATCCAGAGTAGCTGTGAAGTCACTTTTAAGCTCCGCACAACACGCAGCCCCAGTGCATGGCTGCAATTACTGTTCATCCAAACCATGTAATCTACAATTTAACATCGAAGCAGTAGAAGCCTACTAGAAAACATGACAGAAAGTAGTGGGGTCTTTTACTGGGTTCATATTGCTTGCATGGAAAATAAAATCTGCTGTTCTGTCTTCAATTTAGCACCACTCTGGTCTGTGGTATAGAACAAATTGTTGAGCATGACAGCCCCTTTCATATGTATGTGTGAAAGAGGCTGACATGCTCAGCAATATACATTTGTGAGATACGTTTATCTCACGAATATATATGTTATCTCAGATCAAAATCATTAAATAAGCAGGTTTCTAAATTCTTGGCTGTCTTGGCGAAGACAGGACCGAGCGCATTTTAATTCCTTTTTCAGACTGGGAACGTTGGGGGATGCTCTGCAGCTCTGGTTGAGTTCAGATAGTTTAGTAAGCGCTGTCAGCGCCTCACTTTGATATGTTAATATGACTAAGGGTTTCCCAAAATTCCCACATGAGTGGCAGTCCTTTGCTCCGGTAGTTGTAGCAGACTGGGAAATTTCACTGTTGCCTTTGGCTTTAGCCAACTCCCCTGCCAGTCAGAGCGTGCCACCCATAAACTGCCTGTCAATCACCCGTCACTTTGAGAGGGGGTTTCAGTCAGCCAGGGCAACTCGACTTTTTGACAATGTAATTATGGCCCTTGCATCCGCAGTAGGGGCCTGAGCAGGGCTGAGAGAGTTTTATTGATTGTTCAGGAGGGAAATTTATCACTGTCTCCAGCTCCATTTGTGCTCTATTCCCTGAGAAACTCTCCTGACAAGCTTCGGGAGAGAAGTTCAGCATAGTGGCCTTGGCTGTTCTTGTGCCTTTGTCCTTCCCGGAGAAACTGGAGACACCAGTGGCTGCTGAGTGGGGGCAAGAACTGGGTGCAGAGTGGAGATGCTGCATGAAAACAAAGAACACCCAGCATGTCCTTGTGACAGCCTGATCTTGTGGTCCTAACATTCTAATCATGGAATCACAGACTGGTTTGGGTTGGCTGGGACCTTAAAGATCATCCAGTTCCACCCTCTGCCATGGGCAGGGACACCTTCCACTATCCCAGGTTGCTCCAAGCCCTGTCCAGCCTGGCCTTGGGCACTTCCAGGGGTCCAGGGGCAGCCACAGCTTCTCTGGGCACCCTGTGCCAAGGCCTCACCACCCTCACAGGAAGAGTATCTTCCCAATATCCCATCTAAACCCACCCTCCTTCATTCCCCCTTGTTCTGTCACTTCAGGCCCTTGTCCCAAGTCCCTCTCCAGCTCTCCTGGAGCCCCTTTAGGCACTGGAAGGGGCTCTAGAATTTCCCTGGATCCTGCTCCAGGCTGAACACTCACAGCTCTCCCAGCCTGGCTCCAGAGCACAGGTATTGCCACACATTGAAAAATTTTTGAGGTCTTGTCCATTTTCAGTGGTCCTGGTAGATGATCTCGTTATTCCATTGTGTCCCCTCAAAACAGACTGTGTCTCTTTCCAAAAAAGACCAGCAATTTTGTCAGGCATTTATCTAAAACTTTGTGCCAGCACTGTCATGATACAGGATATGAGCTCTGAGCAACCTGCTCTAGTGGAAGTTGTCCCTTCCATGGCAGGGGGCTGGAAATGGATGATCTTTAAGGTCCCTTCCAATCCAAAACCCCCTGAGACTGTGTGATTCAACGAGCCCGTTCCCTGAATTTTGACTAATAATGTGTATCACTCCAGTAAGATGGAAGATGTCACACTCCAGGTTAAAAACACGCTCCATTCACCTCGTCCAAACTATGAAAGGTCTGTAGTAAAGAAAAAACTATGTCCTGAGAGTTTTGGTTTAATAACTTATTTATTTATAATCACGATAATTTAAACAGGGGTGTCAGCAGTCATTTCAATGCTCTAAAATCATGGCTAGTCCTGCTGCAAAGAATGTCCCTGCACTTGGAATGGAGGAAATTACATTATAGAGGTAAATCTACATGACTTCTATCCCAGATTTCTCTGCAGCCAAAGCAATCTGATACTTTTTCAGGGTTAGCTCAGGAAAAAAAAAGTGTTTTTTATCAGTTGAACCAATTATTAATTTTAATTGCTTTTAATCAATAATAAACCACAAAATATTTGTGAGCTGTGCACTGTGCTGTACAGAGCCTGTGCATTCCTCCAGAGATCAAACATTTAATCAAATGCCTCTTGCTTTGCCTCCATTAAGCAGTGTTATATATCTGTGCTGAGTTTGAGATTAAGAGATCATAGACAACATGAGAGAATTTGTTCTGCTTTACTCACATATTAAAAAGCAAAGCTTCCCAGGGGAAAAAAATAGGGAAAAAAACCTATGTAGCAGGGGGTTTCAAGAGAGGGTGCAGAGATCTGTCAGAGAAAAGATGTTTTTTTGCTCTACTGAAATGCTCTTCTATTCAATAAATATTATTTTTCACTACCTGAACTTCCTGATTTGCACATCCTTGCTACACTTGAGGTTGCTGCTATTCCTTAGGTGCCAGCTATTCTGCGTGGGGGTTGCAGGAGTCTTTTTGCCTCCTGTGAAAGTGTTTTTCCTTTCCAAGACCTTGACTTTAACATGATGCATTAAAGCAGATGGCTCTGGAACAGAAGGCTGAGCTGCCTTGAATCCCCTCGTGTTCACCAGGGGTAGGAAACTGCACTTAGGCACTTCCCATGGAGTAACTAATGTACAATGACTTGTGCCTTCACTTTCTTTTTCACAAATATAAGATGACCATTAGATTTTAAAGACCTAGCAGATGGGGGAAAAAAAAAGAGTTGGGTTCAGGGCAAGCTGCTATGTCTTTCACAGTGTGTCTTTTCACAGTTTGCCTTTCTTTCTAACAGAAATGCATCTATTATCTTTGATTTAAGCTTAAATAAGTTGATTTGTGTGTTGGTGCTGATCTTAATGAGGAAAACATGATGCAAAGGGGACAGAGATGGGCACTAATATATGTATTATATAGTAAAGATAAATATAATATAGGTAGTAAAGAAATGTATTACTTTATATTACTATAACATAAAGATAAAGATAAAGATAAAGATAGATAAAGATAAAGATAAAGATATATATAAAATATACTATACTATTACTTTCATATATTTTGTGTTACATGTAACACAATGCCTACTATATATTCTGTACTGGAATAGAATAGAATATGTACATAGAACATAGCTAATATATTACCTTGATTCTTGACAGGGTGTAGGTCTGTGGGTTGCTACAAACGTGGAGACATATTATATATTAAATAATTTCCTCCTTCAAATTTTCAAATACAACATTGAAATACCCCGTCCAATTCTGGTCCCAACAAAAAACAAGTTTTTGACTGGAGGAAGAGAATACCCAGCAACAAATTCAGGGTTAATTTCCACCCTAGGTAGGAGAAAGGCTGAGAAGTTTGGGCTTCCCAGGAAGGTGGTGGAGGTGTTCAAGACACAACTGAACGTGGCACTGAGTGCTCCTGTTTCGTTGACAAGGTGGGGATCAGTCTCAGGTTGGACTCAGCCCTGGAGGTCTTTTCCAACCTGAGTGATTCTGTGATTCTGTGAAGTTTGGGAAACTGAGAGGTCTGGACCCACCCCTGGCTTTCCACAGAGCTGCAGGCTGAGCCAGGCAGGGACCCTCCCTTTGGGCTCACCCTCACTTGTCCTGGTTTTGAATTCTCTTCCGTCACATTTTGGGGATGCAGGACGCTGGTCTTAGCCTGGAAATGGCTGTGCTGCCCCGCATTCCCACTCCTGCAGGGAGATATCCCCTGTCTCATTCCGCAGCAGCGTGGGAGATGAACTGGCAATCACACAGTGTTCCCAGCTGTCTGCAGCTCCCTGCAGGACCCACTGTCCTTGGCTGCCACAGCTGGAGCTCTTTGTTCCTGGGGTCTGTCTAAAGACCTTTTCCTCCGCGGCAGCTTTGGTTGAGAGCACGTTCTAGGTGTGGAGCATGGATTTTGGTTTATGCAAGGGCATTGCAGGAGTATCTTTCCCCTTGCTTTCAGGACTGATGTGACTCAGCAAAGTGACTGGAGGATCTCTGATTAAAGAGAATGTTTGGAAATTTGTGCACTTATGGGACAGCATGCAGGGAAGGTACATTGCAATGTGAATTGTCAGAAAAGGGCAACAGTGAGAGTTTCTGTAGATCTGTTTAATCAAAAAGCCCTTCCCATCATCAGCAAGATCACAGAATCACCGAAGGGTTTGTATTGGAATGGTCCTGAAACTCATCTCATTCCAACCCCCTGCCATGGCAGGGACACCTTCCACTATCCCAGGCTGCTGCAAGCTCCATCCAACCTCACCCTGAACACTTCCAGGAAAAGGACATGATAATCCCTGCCTTCTCCAGGGTGCTGTTGAAAGATATTCAGATGGAAATGCTTTAAGTGAAAACTGCAGTTTCATGAATAGGAAACATTCAGCAGGAATGAGTCACTTTCAAGAATATTTCCCAGTGGAGAAAATAAAAGTTATTCAGTTTGTCCTCTTGTCCGGATTATGTCAGATTTTTTTTATTTTTGCTCATGGAGAGAAGATTCAAGATCAGGTTGGACAGGGCTCTGAGCAGCCTGGTCCAGTTGGTGTTCCTGCACCTTCAGCAGGAGGAGGGGAGCTGGACTAGATGACCTTTAAAGGTCCTCTCCTGTGTCTGGGAAAACACAATAAAGATGCTCTCGCACCTGCTAGGTTCAGCAGAAAGGAGGGGAAAGACTACTTTATTTACATATGTCACATCTTATACAATTCCCAACTCCACAAGGGATTGGAGGACATGTCACTTCCTTCCCAATCCCACTGGAGAAAAAAGATGCTCATCAAAATTCTCTTATCACAAAAGGAATGAAAACAGAAAATACCGTTAAGTAAACATTGGCTATTATTTACATGAAACTGCATGAGAAAGAATTCTGACTCCAAAGTTAAAACAGAAGGCTTTAGGAAAAACCAGGGCAACACTCTCCAACCCAAACCATTCTCTGATTCTAAACTACGATTTGAGTCCACCTGAAATACCCAGTGTGGCCCTGCCGCAGCTTCTTGTCAAAGAGCTGATAAACTCTTGGGTGTCCTAAGGGTTAACGAGCAGTTATAAATCAGCAAGGACCTTCTATTTTACCTCGGGGCGGGAATGGAAAGCTCTGTGCAGTGGCTGTGGCAGGAGTGGCAGGGAAGCAGGCTGCATCTGCCCAGGAGCTGCCCACACGCTGCAGTGAGTCCTGCAGGGCTGCACGGGGGTGGAAAGGCAGCTCCCAGTTTCAGGCAGAGACATCCCTGTCTTTCTAAGATGCATAGCAGGTAAAAAAAAAAACCAAAAAACAAACCCTAACAAACTCGTCTCATTGCAAAACAAGCTAAAAACATGCAAATGCTTAGGGAATATACCTAGGACTGGAATTAGCAGAGAGCAAAAGTAGCTGGGAATGTTCAAGTCCAGAGGGTTGACAGCTCACAGTTCATGAAAATGTTTTTTAACACATTTGAAAATATAGGAAAGCAGCTTTCATTCTTCTTTTATGATTCCCTACCCTTTATGGCCAGTGACTGGACCGGTCACTGCAAGAGCTGTGACTTTTTAAAAATAAAATTATAAAATCCAGGTTCATTAAATAATTTTTCCTAGTCCTTAATTAAGGATCTGTCACTTGAAGATCCATTTGGCCATAGAGATCTGTAGCAGCACATCTGTGTGCTATCCTGGCTAAGGAGGCTTTCTGGAAAAAAAATTCCGTTCCTTTTAATTTAAGGAATTTTATCCATTATTATTTTTACAGTTTATTTTATTAACTGAATCAGCAGCAGCAAAAAGTCATTGTCTTGGATCTAAAAATATATTTTAAAAGACTCGTCTCTTTCCTGAAGCACCAGTTTCCAATGGCTGTATTGCCAGTTATCACTTTGACATTTGAAAATTTTAGGAATGGCCAAGCTAAGTTTGATTAAGAAGTGCAGTTTGGGTTGGGAAAAGGGAATAGTAAGGGATTATGACAATGGAGAGGAAATTATATTCCTAAAATAGTCTGACACCTGAAATTCTGCAGGAAAGTGTGTTGTATTTTATTACCAGAGAAAATCATAGAGCGAGAGAATGGTTTGGGCTGGAAGAGACCTTAGAGGTCTTCTAGTTTCAACTCCCTACCATAGTTGGGAGATTTTTATAGTCTTAAAAAAAAAAAAAAGAAAAAAAAGAAAAAAAAAAAGTTATAATCCATTGAATTATTAACTTCTCCTGCAAAGTTCTTTTTTTAAAATTTTTGGTAGGGGTAGGAAAATGGCTTTCTTTTCACTTTGTTCCTGGGAATTGAAAGCTCCTATTCCCAACTACACGAAAGATTTACAGTATGGCTACAACAGATTGACAGATTATCTGCAGTGTAATTTGTACATCCCCAGTAAGTAGATTTTCTGTCTGAGCCCTGCAGTTCTCGTAAATTCCTTTTGTGGAATAAAAGGGTCTTATTACCTCAACTTTAAAGCACCAATAAACAGTCAGAAGGTGTAAAGGAGCTTTATAGTTTGTCAACACCACAAGCAGCTCTGTGTTCATAACTGGGTTCATTAATTAGTGGTAAACAGGAGTGAAGATGAGGGGCAGCAGAGAAGAAGGGTTCAAAGCCTGCTGCCCCATGACAAAAGAGGAAGTTTTTAAAAAACATTTAAACAGCTTTTGAGAGAAAGACTAACAGACCCATGGTAGGCTTGGGACTGGAACCAGTCCTCTTAAAACTCATTACAAGATTCCAGTTTGTACCAACACTCCCATGTGTTAATTCAATTCTCCAGCTCTGCCTGACTCTGGATGTGGCTCCCACGGGTTGCTGTCAGGCTTGGTTAGGAGGTTCCCAGGGTGTCTAAAGTTAGGTAACAACATGTACCCCAAAAAGTCTTGTTTTCAGGTCAGGGACATGTGTTTTCCATGAAAGCAATTTATCATCCTGTCATGTAAGTTCTTAGACCCCCACAGACTTAAGGCGGAATTCATGTAAGCAAATAGAAATGTATGAAAGGCAGAAGTTCCTTTCAACAGGAATAGAAGTGTGCAGGTTGTAACTGTTGACCAAAGACAGGCTGAAATTTAATGGACCAATTTCAGTTAAAAGGAGAGTTGTTGGAAAGTTATTCCCTGGAGGGAGAGGGATTGGTAATAAAAGCTAACCGAGATATTGACACCTCATGGTGTCCTGGCAGAGAGCTGGAGGGGACTCAGGGAGATGTGACCTCCTCGTTTGGTTTTGATCTGCCTCTTGCACCACGAAAATTTATCTGCTTTTGAGTTTATCTGTTTAAATTGATTCAGTTTCCCTCTTCAGTGAGATGGCACAAGGCATTCCTGTAGCTGCAGGAATCCTGCCTCTGGAGTTCCCTGAGGAGTGAGGAACAACTGAAAATGTCAACAAGACCCTAAGTGTTGATTTTCAGATGTGTTGGACTGTTCCTGGATGGAATAGGAGGCTTCATTTTTGAGAAACTGGGCTGGATCAGTGAAAATTCCCTTTCCAGCTTTATCCCAGATTCATGTGTTACCCCAAACAAGCCACTTAACCCTTTTTTATCTCCTACACAACTTCCCTTGTACAATGAGATTAATAATTTTATCTTGTGGAGGCCTCAGCCAGGTTTCCACAGAATAAATAACCCAACCATGGGCTCCACAGAGGGCTGTGGTAGGACTTGTCTGTATCCAGAGGAGGGATTCCCATTAGGTCTGGCCTTAGCTGTCTCCATGTGTGGAGAGCCTAACCCAGAAACATGGAACGGTTTGAATCAGAAGGGACCATAAAGATCATCAAATTCCACATCCTCCAGCATGGTGGGGCTTATTTTAATGTAAAAAAAAAAATCACAAATGATGCACCGCCTTTCGTGATCAGTGTCAATCCAAGTTTCTCTTCTTGAGGAAGCTGGAACACATTTTAAGGCAGTGGGCAAGAGGTGATATTTTCTAAAAACGTGCAAAGAATGGCTAAAATGATTACTTCAGTGCTTCATAGCTGGTCTGACAAATAGAGGCTTTAAAGATGTTTTGTCTGAAGCAATATTTCCCACTGTGATGAGGAGTGGGATGTGGAGTGGCCTTTCTCAGATATGATGGATAGTTCTGCTTTTTGGCCTCTCCCTTTCTGCCCTGGAGTGCTGAAGGTTGGCAGAGAAGCTGGAATTGTGCTTAGGGCGGGAACCAGTGATCAGGGGAGCACAGGTCTGTGCATTCCTCCAGGTCCAAGGAAACTTGCAGCTTGGTAGGGGCAGCCACAAGTGAGGGCAGCTGGAGTTTCCGAGGCTCCTTGGCCACTCAGGGGCTTTTCTGAGTCACTTTGGGGCAATCCCCCGGTCTGAATGAGGGGACAACACTCCTGTGCCTGCAGTGGGACAGAGAAAACTCCTCCAGGTGATTTAAGTTGTGTAGGCTCCCCAGGAGCCTGTTTTCCCCATTGATTACAGGACTTGTCTCCTAATTAGTTTGCAGAAGCCTCTCCTTGCGCTGTAGTAATTCCTTTCAAACCCCTTTATTTCAGTGTTTCCAACTGTCACAGCTTCAGCTTTCAAATCTGGGTGACCAGAGATGAGTACCAAACACCCAGATTAAGTTTTCAGTGCCCCTTGAGTCACCCAGTGTACACCTGGAAGAGGAAATGACACGTCTTTTGTAATCAAAAGATTGTAAATAATGGCTGATTTGCCTAAACCTACAGCACTCAGTGCAATTCGTGTTTTGCATTCTGTGGACAGATTTTCCTGTGACCCTGGAGGCAGGTCTGCCCTGACACACCTTGCTGAGTTTGCTCAGTTTTGATGTGATTCTGAGGTATTTCTGTAAATGTCAAATTCACGTCTCCTGTTGAACTACTTAGAATGGTTTGAGTTAGAAGGGACCTCTCATTTTATTTCAACCCCCTGCCATGGGCAGGGACACCTTCCACTATCCCAGGTTTCTCCAAGCCCCATCCAACCTGATCTTGGACACTTCCAGGGATGGGGCAGTCACAGCTTCTCTGGGCAACCTGTGCCAGGGCCCCCCCACCCTCATCTGAGTTGAGTATTTCTTCCTAATATCTAATCTAAATCTCTCCTCTCATAGTTGAAAGCCATTCCTCCTTCTTCTATCAGTAGCTATTGGTATCCTATCACTACTTAGGACTGGGTGAAACCAGATAGATATGTGTTGTATCATCTGACATAAATTTATGAAATGTTTTGTGTTAGAGGCCATAAGAAATTAAATTTATACTGTTTTTCCTCAGGAGTGGCATTGTAAACATCAGAATTGTTTCATTCTTAAGGATTTTACCAGGTCCATACAAGACTGCAACTTCACATCATGCTTCCAACAGGAAGCATAACCAGGGTCCTGGTGCCATGATGTTTCCAATCTTAAAATTTGTGATTCATTAATTTGGGATTAATTTTCAAGTCCCTGGCATTTCTAGGCTGCACCATTCTGCTCTGCTCCATGTTTCAGAGTGTTCTGTTAAGTCATTCAGTAGTGTTCAATTCCTGCTTTGCCTGCAACAGCTTTTTGAGTCTAAAGGCTCTGTCCTGTATTTTTAACGTGAAGTCACTTCTGCTTTAGATCTCAAGATGTGGGGTTTTTTTCCAAATCATGCTTAATTATTAAAAATGAGCTCAATAATTAAGGAGTTATACAGATTCATTTATTTTTCAGCACTTTGGAGTATTTCTGTTCACCATACATTTTGGGGGAAGAAATAATTTAAATACACCACAGCTGTTGGTCTTTTAAATCTTTTCCTCTCAAACAGGTAATTTATTTACCTGTTGCACAGCCCAAACCAAGACACTGAAGGTTATTTTATGAACTGTGCACGTTTTATCCAAAATAGAGTGTGTTTTCAAGGGGACTATATCATAGTTAGGGCAAAGAAGCCTCAGTTATGATCCCTTATTGACCCCAGAAAGGTATCACTGGGTCACTGACCATATCTTGTGTGTCACTCGTGCTGTGGGAAGTAAAGGAGATTCTGACCTGGAGGTTTTATGTGGGAGAATATAAATGGGAAGCAAGGAAATGGGTAAATGTGGTTCTTAGAGACATGATTTGGTGGTAGATCTGGAAGTGCTGAGCTAATGGTTGGACTTGATGGTCTTAGAGGTTTTTTAAACTCTTATGATTTTATGATTCTATGAAAGTGGAATCTACTAAACTCGTTTGTTTGTTTTGGTTTTCTCTAACAAAACTATACTGAACTTATTGGAAACTGGAAGTAGATTTTGAATGTGCAGGAAATATCCCATCTCCCCTTAGTGACCAGGAAAAACCCCACCTAAAACATGAGAGAAAAGGTAGAACAAACTGTGGAATGGGAGACAGGGAGATGAGCACTGTAGGAAGAGAAAACAGGAAAAAGGAAATAAAGGAAATGGGGGAATGTTTGGATGCCTCAAATATTTTCTTAGAAGAAAAAATCCCCACAATTTAGAATATTTTCCTTAAAATTTTTGAGTCAGAGCTCAGAAGTGGTGAAAAGCCTGAAGAAAGCCTTTCCCATCGGAGCATGTTTTGAATGCAGAATGGTGTTTCCCACACCTCGATGGCAGGAGTTGTCGCCCAGCAGTGCTGCTGTAGTGTGTGCGTGGCAGATGCACTCCACAGGGGTCAGCTGTGTGTCTGGACACAGAAGCACAAGAACACAAATGAACACGGGCACACAAATCAACACCATAAACAAAATGTCCAGAGCTGGAGAGAAATTGCACAGTGCTCCACAGGCAGATGGCTGCTGCCAGTCGTTGGCTTTTATGCCAGTCCTAAAAATTCACGAGAATCACTCAGTGGAAGAAGGTAAATGAATAAAGATGAAGAGAGTGCTGCTGGTAAAAGAATGCACATGGGCTGATATCAAGCGGGGTTTTTTGAGCTGTGTTGAGGATGTGGTCTTTGAGGTCTGTGCTCATGAATGGGGGAAGGTGGGTTTTGCTATGTCTGGATTAGAAAAGAGTGTGGCCCCATAGAAGCAGAACTGTAGGGTGAATGATGTAGGTGCTGAAGATGCAGGGTCCATGTGTTTTGGGGGACACTACAGAGTCATTCCAGTCTGGTTCCATTTGCACCTACAAGTGTCCTATATGTCCTACTGCATTTCAGCTTCTGCACAGAATCCCAGGATGGGTCAGGTGGGAAGGGACCACAGTGGGTCACCTGGTGCAACCTCTCTGCTCAAGCAGGGTCATCCCAGAGCACAGGGCACAGGATTGTGTCCAGACAGTTCTGGAATATCCCCAGTGAGGGAGACTCCACACGCTCTCTGGGCAATCTGTTCAGTGCTCGGTCACTGCACGGGAAAGTTCTTCCTCATGTCCAGGTGGAGCTTGCTGGGATCAGTTCCTGCCCGTTCCTCTGGTGCCATTGCTGGGCCCCTGGAGCCGAGCCTGGGCCCTGCTCTGAGCCCTCCCTGCAGACAGGGACACACAGGGATGAGGGTCCTTCTCAGCTGGGGCTCCTCTCGAGGCTGCACAGCCCCAGCTCCCTCAGCCTTTCCTCATCAGGGAGATGCTCCAGACCCTTCATCAATTTTGTCACTCTCTGCTGAACCCAGTCCAGGAGCTCTGTGTCTCNCTGCATTTCAGCTTCTGCACAGAATCCCAGGATGGGTCAGGTGGGAAGGGACCACAGTGGGTCACCTGGTGCAACCTCTCTGCTCAAGCAGGGTCATCCCAGAGCACAGGGCACAGGATTGTGTCCAGACAGGTCTGGAATATCCCCAGTGAGGGAGACTCCACACGCTCTCTGGGCAATCTGTTCAGTGCTCGGTCACTGCACAGGAAAGTTCTTCCTCATGTCCAGGTGGAACTTCCTGGGCATCAGTTCCTGCCCGTTCCTCTGGTGCCATTGCTGGGCCCCTGGAGCCGAGCCTGGGCCCTGCTCAGAGCCCTCCCTGCAGACAGGGACACACAGGGATGAGGGTCCCTCTCAGCTGTGTCTCCTCTCGAGGCTCAACAGCCCCAGGTCCCTCAGCCCTTCCTCATCGAGATGCTCCAGACCCTTCATCAACTTTGTCACTCTCTGCTGAACCCAGTCCAGGAGCTCTGTGTCTCTCTTGTCCCGAGGAGCCCAGACCTGGGCACAGCACTCCAGATGTGCCTCACAGGGCTGAGCTGAAGAGCAGGAGATCTGTTTGATGCCTTCCGAAACAGTTTGTGATATGAACTTAAACCCCTTAAGTGAAGGATGTCTGGGAGATTTTCTTATCTGGAAGTTGAGAAATTTCAAGTTTGATTTAAGAAAATGTAATAAGCCAGAAGTATCTCAGTTAGGATTAGATGCCCATCATTGACACACAGAGAAGGGGCTCACACATACTTCAAGATAAAAGAGTATAAAGATTTGATTCTTCCTTCTCTGATTCTGTTGTGAATTTATTGTCTTGGAGGTGCTACTTCTTATTTCCATCTTCATTAAGGATATAGTTGGGGCACTAAAGTGTAGGTAATGAGGACACTGGAGTATAAGGAACAAGAAAGTGAAACAGGATCTGGACAGAGAAGTTTGCTTAAAATAATTTGAAAATGATTTACTGGATGCACCCTCTACAGTCAGTGATTTCTGCTGTTATTACTTTGCTGCAGTACAACCAGGGAGGACAGTAACTTGCTGTGGGCTAGAGGTAAATGATGATCTATTGCAAGGGAGGGAGGGAAAAGTGTTCTAAAGGTGGGTGTGTGAGGCACACACTCTCCCCTGATGGTGTTCAGTGTGCTGGACCTCACTGGACCAATCTGTTCCAAAGCCTGCCAGGGAAAAAGAAATGTCAAAAGTTAAAGCAGACTTCATTAAGTGAAGAAAGGAGGGTTATAGGGCAAGATTTTTGGTTGCTGGGGCTTGTTATACACAGATTTCATAGAATCATTGAATTATTGAATGGTTTTGGTTGGAAGGAACGTAAAGACCACATCATTCCACTCCCCAGCCATGGGCAGAGACACCTTCCATTAGACCAGGCTGCTCCAAGCCCCATCCAACCTGGCCTTCAACAAGGAGCGTTCTGCTCCTGTTTGTTTGTTTTTTAAGTTGATTGACTTGCTTTTAAACTTTTTTTTCCTCGTTTTTTTCAGGCTGGATGCCCAAAGTGGTTTTCACACACTTGAAATCATCAGCTAATGCTAGTGACACACAATTAGTGCTCCAGGAACCTGTTGATTGGCAGCCTGGTGATGAAATCCTTGTGGGAAGTTCAGGCCTTGGAGATGCACAGCAGCAGGAAGAAGTGGCTGTTATCCATTCTGTGAACAACACGGAACTGCACCTTAGATCACCACTCAGGTATCCTTTCAAGAGCCACAGGGATTTTTATAGCAGAGAGCTAAACAAGGAGAAAATTTGATCAAAGTCAGGATTTGCTATTCCCTGTGGGACATAATAACTATATAAATCCCTTTAACAAAGGTGGCCAGTGATATTTCAGTTCCTCACTCCCCCTAAAGGTAGTGGACATTCAATCCTGAATGTTTAAATTCTATGTTTAAATTCTGTATTGTGCCCTTGAACTCAGAAAACCTTTGAAGCAGAAAACACTGATGGCCAACAAAGTCCAGTGGCGTCAGTATAGGAATGACAAAGAAATTTCCTACACAGTTGATTTCTTGAGAAAGTGCATTTTTTTCACATGAAATGTTTGACTTGTGTAAAAAAAAAATCCTCTCTTCGTGACTGATTTTCCTAATACACTTAAGGTTAATTTTTTCACTATGGAAATCTGCTTCCATATTTCCAGTGAGTGTTAATTTCACTGCCTTATTCTCTCTTCACCTCCTGTGCATGGAGATCTTGGAAAAACTGAAAACTGTACTTCTTATCATCTCCAGTGTTGAAACACATTATCTATCTGGAGGTAACCTAACTGCAATGCCCAGGAAGATTAAGAGTATTATTTTCAGGTATGACTGGGGCTTGAGGAAAAAAGTCCTCAAGGTTTTAACCCAGTCATGTTTTGGGAAGAGAATTCAAAGGCTGAAATATTTTTTTGTAAATATTGTAAATATTATATATAAACATCTTAAATTTGAAAGGACCCACAAGGATCATCAAATCCAGTTCTTGGCCTTGCAAAGGGCAATGCCAAAATCTCCCCCATGTGCCTAAGAGTGTTGTCCAAATGCTTTTTAGCTCTGGCAGCCTTGGGGCTGTAACCACTTCCCTGTGGGGCCTGTTCCAGTGCCACACTACCCTCTGGATGAAAAACCTTTTCTAATAATACAATATAATATTATATTATATACATAACCTAAGGAAGGTTTGAGTGCTTGTGAGTCAAAAAGATGAAAGCAAACATCAGACAAGGAAAAGCCTATCTAGCACTGGATATGTCACTGTCCCTAGTGAGAAAAGGACTGAAGCCAGCTCTGAATTTGGGAGATTGTGGTCATAAATATAAATAACAACAAATCATAAATGTAATTCTCTCTATCTGGCAGGTGCAGATGTTTTTGAGCCTTTATTTTTTGTCTTTCCTTAGGTACCCCCACAGCGTTGGAGAAGGGTGGGGCAATGGCCAAGGTCTGCCTTCGAGTGCTGTGGTGGCACTGATCAGCAGAAGGGTTGTTGTTCAAGGAAATGTCACGCTGGAGAGGATGTCCCACCTCAGGCAGTGTGTAAATGCAGGTGAGGAGGTCTTTTCTCACAGAAATGTACCGAGGAGGAAAACTGCTCCATTAAAATCCCATTGTGGCAGGATCACTCTGTACTAGAACTCTTTCTTCCTAGGATAACTTTGAGACATTCCAATGCCAGGAAAGAGAGTTTGTCTTTCCAAACATTGTTTGACATTGAAGTGTGAAGTCTTGGGAGTTGAACTGCACTTCATTGTAATATCTCAGATGTATTATTTTCACACTGTTGTTTCAAGCCATCTTGGGAAAGACCCTTTAGTTTTGCCTGAGCCTAAGGGTGTAGAAAAGAAAGTATCTTCTGAAAACATGTTTCAGTGTACATAATATATTAAATTTTTAATTGTGTTTACTATTTAGTCACTTTAAGAAGAAGGAAAAACAAAACAGCCCAATGCTGTTTGTACTCTTTAGCGTAAAATACTGAGACGTTGTTTAGTGTTTAGGGATGCCAAGGAAAAAATAACAGGTGATGCATAAAGTATCACTGGTGAAAAAATGTTAAATATCTCAGTTCTCCTTTAGTTTTACCTGTATGAAATGCCATGGGGTTTGACAGGTGGCTTCCTGATTTACACCATCTATTCAGGAAGCAGAATCAGACACAGTGATTATAATGTGAGGAGAGTTAGGTTATCTGGCAACCCAGGTGTAAGGTTTCCTTTAAAAAAAAAATGCCTTGGGCTTTCAGACTGTGACACAAGACTTCATTTGATATCCAGCAGCCAACTGCTTATATTACTCATGGATTTATGGTCCATTTTCTGTGGAACTCATAAATATAGGCTCTGAAATGTTCTAACCATTTGAGGTTTTTATTTGAGTTAAAGGATAGGAGGATTTCTCAGAGGAGTCACCAGAAGAGGAGTGAGCAGTGTTTTTTTGTGGTTAATTTACCTTCTTTAAAAGAAAAATGAGCATTACTGGGCATCAGCGGGGAGTGCTGGAATTTGAGATTTCCTCTGCTCCTCCACTGAATAAGTCCAAGTAACACATTTGGAACCTGAATCTCCTAATACCAAAATATCACAGACCCATTGGAAGGGTGCTTTTCAGCCCTATGATTTACTTTTCTTGTCATATCACAGAATCCAAGAATGGTTGGGTTGGAAGGGACCTTAAATCTCGTCTTGTTCCCCCCCTGCCATGGGCAGGGACACCTTCCACTATCCCAGGTTGTTCCAAGCCCCATCCAACCTGGTCTTGGACACTTCCAGGGATGGGGTAGCCACAGCTTCTCTGGGCACCCTGTGCCAGGGCCTCACCACTCTCACAGGGAAGAATTTCTCCCTAATCTCAATTCTTGTCTTGAAACTCTGGGTAGTAACATTTCCCCATCCATCTACAGGGAGAGTCAGGAGAGCGGAGTTATAAAAAACCCCAAATGCCTCACTTCAGTTTAGTTCTGTACATCCATGCCCAACCACCTTTTCAAGAACCTCACCTAAGGTAAATCAGTGTTGAATCTCTCTTCCTCATGCCTACAGTTATCTAAAATTAATTCCAAGGAACTGTACAAGACATAAAACTATAGCTTCCTGCTTGTTTTGATATATTTCCCACCAAAATGTCCAGACTTTTAAGGAAAGAACCATTTCCTTGACAGTATTTCAAGGGAGCTTCAAAATCGTTTGCCTGTGTGTTCTTTGGGCCCATGCTTCAGATCTCTGCTGGAGGAGGAGTCTCACTGGGCCAGTGGGGAGGAGCTCCCTCTGCACATCCCACCCCATGGAGAGGATGCCACTCACAGCTCCCACTGGCTTATGTCCTAGGTCACTCCAGGTGTCTGTACAGGAGAAGTGAGAGGCAGCTGGGCTCTCGGGACCTGGGAGCCATTGTGGTTGTGGAGGCCTTCCAGGGAGAGGCGAGCCGGCTCCAGCTGGAGGGGGTCCAATTCCGCCACGGGGGCCAAGCGTTCCGGCACCACTGCAGTGCTCTGACTGTCACTGGCAACACCTGGATGGCAGGTGAGTTGGCTGCACTGGGGGTGTCCACCTTCTCCTGCCCAAAGCTGGGGCAAACGCCCTCAAAATGTGCTTGGTTCTTGGGTCGGTTGACAAATTGTATTGTTAAATGTGAGGAAAAAACCCCTCACCTTTAGTCTAAGCCCAAGTAATGGAGTGGTTTCACCTGCTTCAGTTCCTTTGTATCTCTGCTTCTTCCTAAAATAATATTTTGTTTTTATGCTACACTGCTCTTTTGATAAGGAAGAGAGTAGCTCTGGAAATGAGTGCACTAACACACTACAAGAGAGCCCAAAAGTGGCTCAGAGCTGACTGGTTGCAAGGGCCAACATTTAATTTCATCGCCCAGAGGTTAAGGAACGTATTAAGTTCTTTTGACTTTGTCACTGTTAAGTGCCAAATTCATCTCTGTGGAAGTGGCAGTGAAGGCTCTGAAGACTGGTGGTGGTAGGAGCAAGTTAGGTGGGCTCAAAGTGGTGCTGGATGGATTTTCCCCCCTGCTAAGCTACACTTGCACCTCTCACAGAATCATAGAATGGTTTGGTTTGGAAGGAACCTGAAAAATCATCTAATTCCAACCCCTGCCATGGACAAGGACAACTCTTTCCTGTGCCATCTTCATTACTGAGTGAGGGTCAGGATTTCCTGGTGGCAGAAGGCAGCACTGGCCAGGATTTGGATGACAGGAAGGTCACCATGCCTGGCTAGAGAAGGGGTATAAAATACCTGCCCTCAATCTGCAGAGGGATTTTTGCTCACAGCACTCATTTCTTTCCAGACTCTTACATCCGCGGCTGTTGTGTTTTGGACTCCTTTGGCCAAGGCCTTCGTCTGACCGGGATCTCCAACCTCAGTGTGGACAGCAATGTTTTCTACAACATTTCAGGCCATGGGCTTCTCCTGGGTAAGTGAAGCAGGCAAACATCTACACTACGTGCAACAGCATGTGTTGTGCTGGTTCCCATTTGCATGAAAATGCCTTTGGAGGAAAGAATGGCAGATCCTTAAGTGCACTCTGACAACTTTAATCACATCTTCTGCATTTTCTGGTGTCAGTGAATTTGGAATAAATCTCCCACAATTCTACACACAACTCCTAGCAGCTACTTCCATTTGACCAGTTCTCTTTCTTCAGATCAGTCTTCACTTGATCTGGATCCCTTGTTTTTCAGTGCACAAAAAGTAGATTTTTTTTAGGGGATTGATTCATCTGTCTTTGGAAAAGTGCCATTATGCAATATTTAAGACCCCAGCTCAGTGAAGCATTTAAGAGCATATTACCTTTAACTTCAGTCATTTGATGTTGAAGATAATGGAATGAAAGCATATGTTAAAAGTTAACCAGAGGATTTAACACTTAAATAAATCGGAGCTTGGAGCAACAAAAATGTTAAGCAACAAAACATTTCTCCTAACTAACCATCAGGAGACTGACTTGCAGCATCTTCTGCTGGGATCTCATGTTGCCTGAATACCTAAAGATGTAGCTCGATTTTTGTTTTCCATAAGAGATGGGTTAAAAATGACCAATTATGAGATAAACAGAGGGGAGAAAAGAAAGCCTTCATTTCTGATCCTGCAGTTCCTCACACAGCAAGTCCCTGTGCTGAGTGCTCTATGTAAACATAATGAGGAGTGATGAATCATGATTTAAACAGGAGAGATTATAAACCCAGTGTGGTTATGCACACCTTGCAGGTGAAGAGAGCTGGCTGAGAGAGATGCAAGGACTTGCCCAAGGTGATGTACAGAACCCTTGCAGCCATGGGGCTGCAGAGCAGGACCTCCAAGCTGCTGGCATCACTGGGCTCCCTCATGTTGGAATCTGTGTCTGAGTTAAAGGACTCTGAGCTGAGTTGAAGTTTCAGCCTGAATACACCTTATCCTCAAGATGCTTTTAATGGTTTCACTGTCAGCAGCTCCAGGGGGTCTGATGGATTAATTTATATATAACTTTGTTGCCCGTGAAGGAATATTTATTATAGCTGGCTCTTGGCAGCTCTGGAATTGGACTGTATCAGTGATTTCATCTAAAATCCTTATTTTCAGAGGGTTTGCAAGATCACCACAAAAAGTCACTCTGGGCTTAAAATTATTGACACACCAGGTCTAAGCCTGGAAGGAAAAACCTCAAAAACCTGTATGGTTGTCAAAAGGACTTCTTTAGGATCCTGTTTGTGCTCTGAGAATTGCATTGTTTGTAGCACATACAGCCTGGAAAGGAAATATTTTCCTAAATGGATCTTGTTCCAAAAATTGACAAAGGCTCAAAAGACTGAAGGAAAGCTACAAGTATTTAGCAAAACCAAAGGGCACAAGTTTTCTTGTGAAGTGGCTTATACTTGGGGTAGTAATGATTTGGGAAGGGATCTGTATTATGAATAGAGCTTGAGCAGGTGTAGTTGAAGATAAAAACTTCTGTTGGGTACACAAAACTAAATGGAGGTAATTTGCTCCTGATGTAAGCCAGCAAGAATGGCCTATGCATAGACTCCACACAAGATTCCACTTTGAATTCTGCTTCCAAAAGAGTAGCAGTGCTGGTCATAGCATCACAGAGTCATTTAGGTTCGAAGAGATCTTCAAGGTCATTGAGTTCAACCCTTAGACCAGCCCTGCCAAGCCCACCACTAAACCGTGTCCCCAAGTGCCACATCTCCCTGTCTGTGAACACTCCCAGGGATGGTGACTCCACCACTTCCCTGGACAGCCTGTTCCAGTGCCTGACTGCCCTTTAGGTGGAGAAATCTTTCCTAATATCCAACCTAAACCTCCCCGGGGCAACTTGAGGCCATTTCCCCTTATCCTATCAATGTGTCCTTATCTGGACTTGGCTTGTGTGGCACTGTCCACTCCTTGCCGTTGGGCAGCCCATTTCCTTACGATGTAGTTTAAAAGATATTTCTTTTGTTTTCTTCTTCCTACTTCTGTACTGTAACTAGATCTGGGGCACCCCATGGGTCTGAGTTGTCTGATCAATTGGTTGATTGATTTTTCCCTTTCTCTTCTCCTACTCCATTGCTTAGGGGCGCAACCCCCCATTTTTTGCAGCGATGCACCAGCTGTTTTTCAGCCTGTTTAGAAATTTTCTTACATGTAAGTAAAGCAGTCAGTGGAGACAGGAAATAAAGAAGACTTTGAATTCTAGTACTGCCAGGAGCATGCCTATGTGTGCATAGGTGAGCTACTTTCCCACTCTGAACCACTCTGAATCTCTTTTCCCAACCCTAAATCTGCTTTAAAATACACATTTTATTTATTTTCACCACAAACTTGCTGTGCAGAACATATGACTTTTGGTGTAGTTACATATAATACCTGGTACAGGGGAATACATGTGAATATAACACCTGGACTTATGTACATTGAAATCAGAATCATGGTAATAGAGGGTTTCCAGCTATATGTACATTTATGTTGATTTTTTCTTCCTTTTTATGGTTTTGGTTTTGGTTTTGTTTTTTCTTTTCTTCATATTTTTTTCTTTTAAAGGTGAGGGACTGGAAGAGGAGAACAGAGTCAGTAACAACCTAGTGATTGGCCTTTATGGAACTGATGGTTTATCCAACATTGAGGCACTGTCACCAGCAGGGATCTATGTCAGGGCTCCTGCCAGCCACATCAGGGTAAGGAGTTCTGGTAAAGACATAACATTTCCTTTCTAATCAAAGATATCAGAAAGACACACAGCTTCGTTTATCTGGGAGATCGCATACACAGTATTTGTTTCTTGGCTGAGCTGTCAGAACCTGTGCTTGTGATGGGATATTGAAACAAGTGCATATTGCAAAATAAATTATGTTTCTGGGTAAATTTATTACTGAGAGTTTTGCTGTGTTTGAGTGGAATGGAATATTACAGTGAGATAATTCATCCTGAGGTACTTTAAAATGTTGTTTTATTTTATAATACTCACAGATTCAGAAAAGTTGGAAAAAGTTTAGTCTCAGCTTCTCTAGAATTTCTGCCATTATTTAAAAAACCCTCAATTTTAATGGACTGACTACAAAAACACTAAAATTCAGCAAAATCAATTACACCTCTGTCTGGATTTAAAATCGCATTGAACATACAGTTGAAGATTTTCATTCCAGGGTGAGAAGGAGGATGTGTTCCCTATCCTATGAAAATGACATTGATTTTGAATGAAAAGAAGCTTCTCTATGCTAAATGGTAATAAACCATCAGGTTTTTAAAGAGCCAACAGCTTAACAGCCTCACATTAAAAATCTGAGCTCAGTAAAAATACTTTTATTCACTAATTCTCTGATGCTTTCTCTTAGTTCATACTCTCTTTCGGTCTTACATTTCAGAATAAAGAGTCACTTTTATGTGTTTCGTGGAAAAAAATATGATTTTCATCAACTTCAAACCACTTTTCCTTCCCAACTATTTTAAGGAATTACATTGAAACTGACCTTTCTTACCATAGTTTCAGTAGTGAAAAAAATGCATATTTTCATTTAAAAAATGATCCTAACCTGTTCTATTGTTAACCTCCAGTAACCAAACCAATTATTGTTTGTGAAGACCTAATCACCCCCGGGGCTTCTGCTCCATGAGGAAGGATTTGCACCTAAATTTGAAGGTGAAAGAGAGACCAACACATTTCCGATGTTATTATGAAGACAGTAGCACTGAGGAAGGAGGAGAGAACTTTTCTGCAATTCCCTCGAGGGCATATTTATCATTGTTAAGGCCATCAAATATGGTTTAAAAATACAACAACTAGGCAGGATCATGAGAATTTCATCGCCACTAAGCACAGAGTTTTGTACTGTCATGCACTGACTTACCCTGGGGCTGTTCACTCCATCGCCACTGGCTCAGCTTTTGAAAAGGTTTGCTGCAATTACCTCCACGGGTTCCTGGGAACTGGCTGAGCTGGGTTTTCAGCACACTTGCTCACCCCTCTCTGTTCATGTGAGTTTGAAGAAACAGAGCTGCAGCTGCGGCTGTGTACCCCAATATCAGGGGGTCCATTCTGCTCTCCAGAGATGTGCTGCTTCAGGCAGGGTAGCAGATGGCCCTTAAAGGGTTGCTGATAATCCTCATCATCTTCAGGGTGTTGTAGCAGCAAAAGGAAAACACAAAGAAGTTGCCCAGCTTAAAACTGTTATTAGCGGCACTTACTGAACAACAAGACCAAGCAGTGCTCAGGAAGACAGCAAAGCATGAGGTTATTAAGAGAAAAAGTCTCCCAAGCAAAACAACTGTGGACTTTTTCTTAGTGCAGTAATAATCACTAAATTCCAGGGGTGCTGGTCCAGCACCAGCATTATGATGCTACTGAGTTTCAACATCTTTTATCTGATCAAACGACTCAAGTTTTTTAGGTATTTATAATGCTAGTTTATTGGGGAAGTTTGAAGAATGTAATGGGAAAGACTTGTCTTCCACCTGCCTGGTTCCCAGGCCAGGACATACAATAGAAATTTTCCCAGTTTAGAATTTAATTTTAAGTGTTAGTCAGTCTTTGTGTTTATTGGTTTTGTGAGGTTTTTTGTTTATTGTCAGATTTCTGTCATTCAATTATTGGTTTTAAACTTATTGGCTACAATCCTTATGGCAAAGGATGCAGCTGAGACAGCCAGAGAGCTCCAGGTCCATACTGTGTAACATCTTCTGTGCAAGATGGGTTAAGCCTTTCCACAGTGAGACCTGCAGTAATATTTTCATAACTACTCAATTTACTCGGGAGCCTAAATTTGCATCGGCGGCTGAAGAGCTTAAATTTCCTTGAAATTCAGTGGCGTCCTAAACGGTGTGGAAATTGGGACAGAGCAGTCAGTCAAACCTGAGCCTACAAAGACATTTGGAGACCCAATTCCTGCTGGTTTCCATTTGACTTAAGCTCTTAAGTGCACTGGTGAATCAGGCTGTTAGATGAAATTTTATACTTGGACAGTATGAGTGCAAACTGATTATTACAAGGTTAGTATAATTTTTTTTAAACACAGTATGTAAGCCCAGGTTATCACATTTTGGAGTCAGAGACAAACTCATTAGCAGGCTGGTTTCTTGCCTTTTAAATGCTATCAGCACAAGGAACTGAAGATGATCCTCTATGGTATTGGCTTTTTTCTCACTGAAACACCCACCCTATGTCCTTGGTTTTCTCTTTGTGTGCAGGAAAAATAATTTTAAAAGTAGGTTTTCATCTTTTTCTCTTGGCTCTCTTGGGCCTAGTGAGTTCTGGACTTTTTGTTTTTCCAATCCATAAACATTCAATGCCCTGAATTCCCAGAGCTAGCATGCGGTGCTCATGCATAGCAACATATGGACTGGGTTTAAGAAATCCAGCGAGAACCTCCCTTTCCTTTCCTGCCTTGGTGCTGAGGGCTGGGAAACAGCTCAGATGAATGAACGGGGTGGAGCTCAGCCGGTGTCTCCGTGTCAGAGGAGTGACTGATCGTCACACAGTTGGTAAATGCATTTGTTCCCCAGGGTCACCACATCCAGCCCTTCTCCACAGCACCAAAGAGGTGAGGCTGTGCCTGTTTGGCACTGGCTGTTTCCCGACCGTTTCATCCCTGCTGAGATCTTTTCCAAACCCTTTCCTGCAGAGTGAAGCAGGCACGCTGTGGGTAGTGCCTACATCCTGCCCGGCTCTCAAACTGTGGGAGTGGTGCTGTGAACACTGTCCAGAGATTTAATGTCATCTTTAAGGTCAACAGTTTGAGCCCCAGCTATCTAAAAGAAATTCATGAAATATTTACACCAGCAGAGTTGTACGGTTAAGAGACACTTAAACCGTCAGCCACTTGATTTTACTGACTTGCAGTGCATACCTCCAGGTATTTGGCATGCTCAGGGAGGTAATTTCTCTCTGGAATTTTGGTTGCATGGACATTCGTAATATACTGACTTCCACAAAGAATTGATTTCCACACAAAATTCCCTGCTTGCCTAAAACCCCTGCCCTCCAGCCACGAGCTGGCTGAATAAATATGCAGGGGTTTTTTTTCCTTATGAATCATCTGTAGAACGCACGATTGGAGTCTCAAGTAAAATATCCTGGAAATGATGTGACTGGACTGCAGAAGTGTTTTGTTAAAGAAAAAGGGTCTGTGGCTGCACTTTCAGAAAAGCAGCAGTTTTACCAGGGGATAGAGAAAGCAGAGCTTTGGGTCTCAGCACTTTATTCCTTGACAGATGTCAGAGATCAGGACTGCAGGGAGCACACTCGGATGGGTCAGAAGAAAGTAATTGGTGTATGGAGGGTTTCACCTCAAGGTCACCCGGCTCAGCTTTGATTTGGACCATCAGGGACCAAAAAGTCATTAGTATTTTAACACTGTCCAGTGACCTATGAATGGGAGTGGTGGTGTCAGACCCGGTCTTAGAGAACAAGCCCTCCTTAGAGCTGCAAGGAAGGTCATCCTGGACCCCCCTTAGAGAGCCACATACCTCCAGAGAGCAATTAATTTTGTCTAAGGACAGACCAAAAGCACTGCCTTCTGCACATTCCTATGCCTGATTTTTTTTGCCTATAAAGGGAGCCTAAGTTTACCGGCCTGGACTTCACATTTTCACACACCTGAGGCAGGTGAGAGGGATCATGCACGGGTGCCCACATGAAGACGTTGCTAAATGGACACCACCCAAACCCAACTAGGCTTGGCTGCTCTCCAAATTTAGTTGGCAAGAGCAGGTTTTTTTGTCCTAGAGTAGTAAAGTTCAGAACACACTGAATACAACTCTTATAACCCACTTGCTGCAGATTCTGTAAGTACCAAACTCCTGATTTTATGGCCAGTCAGCCCTTATGTCCACTTATTTTCACCTCTTGCAACACAAAGAATGTAACCAAATGTGGAATTTAGAATGCAATTTCTTTAAGAGATACTAAATTACAATAATTTGCAGCACATCTTCCTCTGGTTATTCACTTACCCTGTTAAAAATAACCCAAACCACATAATTTACCACAGGGGTAAATTTACCACAAGTTTTGCTCAGTCACTGGCGTATCCTGAAGATGTTGTTCTCTGCTTTCTCTTGACTTTTAGGAGTCTCATTTTTAATGAGAACATTTCCTTATCCTGTGTTTGCTTTGGGAGATAAGAGAAATATCCAGATTGAGATGGAAATCAATAAACTGATTAGTTTGTGATTTACCTTTCCTTCCTCACATTTCTTTCTTATGTAGAAAGGAGTTAATAGATGTAAGTTTTCCACACATTTTTCTTACCTACTTCTTGAAGAATTGTGACAACACCATTTTTATGCAGTTTATCTCTCTGGGTTGGCCAGTCCTCCTTGTCTGGCTTAAAAACAGGTATTTTTAAAACTGATCCAAGGTCAAAGTGAAAATAGGACAAGACTGGGGACACTGAAACAAGGTACCAGTTCCTACCAGCCAGTTTACCAGAATTTGAATGGACTTCAGCTGAGATTTTCGTTTGTGTGTTTCTTAAGTTGTTTTTAATTTCCAGAAATCTGTCGTAATTTTTTTTTTACAGTCACATATTCCTCTCTACAGGGTAACACAGTGTGTGGTGCTGGGTATGGCTATTTCTTTCATCTCTCCCCTGAGGGACCATCCAAAGTGCCTCTCCTGTCCTTCAGTGAGAACACAGCTCACTCCTGCAGAAGGTACTGGGGGAGTTTGGTTAAAGAGGTTTTCCTCCAGAGAATGGTTGTGCCAACCATAATTGCAGTGGTGGGCAGAAAAGGCTTTGCCCCTCTTTTCAGGACTTACCCCCCCAGTTTTGCACCCTTTCAGGTCCTCCTCTCTTGCAAGAGGAACTGTCTGGAGCAGGGCAGAATCAGTGTGGAAGGTGTCCCTGTGCCTGGCATGGGGGTGGAACGAGACGATCTCTAACGTCCCTTCCAACACAAACCACTCCATGATTCCATGGGTCTGTGACATTTCATGCATCAACTGTTCCCGTAGTATCCAGGAACAGCTACTGAAAAGAGCATTAGCCAGTACTTCCCTAAAACAGAAAGAGTATTAAAAAATGACATTGTACTGAAAATTGGTGGATGGAGTGACCTGAATTTTGAGTTAATCTGGATATTAATCTGGATTTTAAGTCTCTGAGAAGGTCAAATTAAGTGCTGCATTCAGGAATTCATGCATTTGGGCTGTACTGCAAGTTAGCCGAATCCAAGATAAAGAAAAGCTTTATCTGTCCAGGTTTGTGTCAGGCTTATCTGAAGGTGAAGCTGGCTGAAACTCCCTCATGGGAGGGTGTTTTGTAGTGAGAACCTCTCAGTCACACTGCACACTCCTTTTTAGCCCTGCTGTGGCTAACACTGAAAATACTTGAAAGGAAATTTGAAGTCATTATTAGATGCCTAAAATGGTCCAGCAGCTTTTGACTTTGGTTTTAAGAAATAAAGTCTCATGCAGAAAACTGTGACAAATTTAATATTTTAGACATCAAAATGATGAATAGAAAAATCTGCTCACCAGTACATGCACTGTAAAGGAACAGTCTCTGTGGCTTTCTCTCCCAAACAGGTGTGGGTTGCTGGTGTACCCAGGGTATTCACCTGACAGTCGTGTTCAGTTCAGCAACTTCACGGCCTGGAACTGCCACGGGGGAGCACAGGTATGTTTGTCCCCACTGCCTTCTGTGATGCTCAGGATCTTTCCGAGTATTTCACCTCCACACTGACTTTGTTTTTAAGGCTACAAATAGACCCCAGTCGCAGTAAAGCTCTTATGCCTGTATGCATGTCCCTCATCTGGAGGCTCCCGTTATAATGAAAGAGCCAGAAACCTGATTTGTGTGAAATCTTTTTGCTGATTCAGTGTGGAATCGGTTTTCTCCTTTCACCAGTAGCTGGTGTCCTCTGTAATCGTCTACCATCCGTCTGCCTCTATAATCATGGAATCACAGAATGGTTTGGGTTGGAAGGGACCTTAAAGACCATCTTGCTCCAAGCCCTGTGCCTTGGACAGGGACACCTTCCACTAGATCATGCTGCCAAATAAAAAATCCTCTGAGTGAATCAGAGATGTTTATGAAGATTGCATTTGATAGAAGATCTGTTACCTTTATAGAACTGATGGTTTCCACAGGATTTTTTTTCATTCTTGTTAAAATTTTGCACTTTTTTATTTATTTGAATTTGTCTGGCTTCATTCTCCAGCTAATATGGCTCACTATTAATTAATCTGAATTTAAGAAGCCACACCACCCTTTATTATGTGATACTTTTCCCCATACTTACAGTTTGGAGCCTGTGATCCTGTTAATTCCTGTCTGATGACCTGAACAGTTTGCATGTGTTTCTCTGTAAGGAATGTTTTATAGCCTCACCCATCCCATGACTTTCCTCTGAAGGTGTCCAATTTTCAGTGTGGTTTTTCAGGCTGATGTGATCTCTTTCTGGAAGGTTATTTGTATGAAAAGAAATAAAACAAAAGGGTGTTTTGCAGGTTTGTTGTTGTTTGTTTTGTCTGCCTGCTTGTAATTTTTTTGTATGTTACTGACCTAGAATACACAAATAACTAAGTTTATTCTGCTTCTTTCCATGGGCTCCCTCCAGAAACAGTCTTCTTTCTTTTAAGTGCCCCATCCTGGAAGTGTCCAAGGCCAAGGTGGATGGAGCTTGGAGCAACCTGGGATAGTGGAAGGTGTCCCTGCCCATGGCAGGGAGAGAATGGAATGAGATGGTCTTCAAGGCTCCTTCTAACCCAAACCATTCTATGATTTGATGATGATGATGATTATTATTATTCCTTTATTTTCTTTTTATGTAGATTTTCAGTAGCAGGAACCTTGAACTCCGGCATTTCTGGATTTCTGCTTGCAAAGACTTTGGCATTGACATCGTGGAAAACCTGGGAAACACCTCTGTGTCTGACAGTGTTTTAAATGGACACCTTGGGCAAAAGGTAAGAACGCAGGGAATATTTCAATGTTTCTTGACTTGCAGAGCAGCGCTTCAGTAGGAATTTGGAGAAATAAGAAAGCAACCTGGAGAACAGTCCCTGCTTCATGGTAGCTTGGGAAAAACTTGGATTTGAAAAAAAAAAGGTCGTAAGTAAAAACAATAGTTGTGAATAAATGTAAGTAAATGGAACAGACTGTGGGTGTTGGTCTCTTCTCCCAAGTAACAAGAGACAGGACAAGAGGGAGTGGCCCCAAGTTGCACCAGGGGATGTTTTGTCTGGATTTTAGGGAAAATTTCTTCACTGAAAAGGTTTTCAAACGTTGGAACAGGCTGTGCAGGGAAGTGGTAGAGTCACCATCCCTAGAGGGTTTCTAAACCCATGTAAATGTAGCACTTGGGGAAACGGGTTAGTGCTGGGCTTGGCAGTGATGGTTGAACCTAAAGGTCTTACAGGTCTTTTGAACCTAAACAATTTCCATGATTTTTTTTTTTTTCCCAAAAGACTTTCCACTTCAGCATGGAAGTTTTGAAGATTTTTTTTTAAACAAATTTAAACAAACTTCAAATTTGAGCAAATTTGAAGGACTCTGTTTTTTCTATTTTCATTAGAAACTATTAAAAGATTTCACACTATAAGGCATAATCCTTCATGTTATTTCTAAAACAACATTCAAAGGTGAAAGCAAAATCGCAAACACAAAAAGCTGAAGGATCTTAGCAAGACAAGTGCATATTTTTTTCCTACTCATATTTTTTCTCAGGATTGACATGGTCTCAGAAAAACCTTGGAATTTGGCTTTTTGAGAGAAATCATAATTTTTCTTTAATCAAGCTTTTCTAACACAAATTCCTATCCACCTTTTGCATGTAACGCCATTTAACCATACACAAGTGGGTTTAGTTATGTGATTTGAGAATAATAAGAGGGAACACCAGCTTTAGTTTCTATCCTTTTTAACACTTTGGTTTCATCTGCTCTCTCTCAGCATCATTGGTCCACCTGGAATGCAGAGTGTTACTTTTTTTACTTGAGAATGAAAAATACCAACAAATAGTAATTTTATTTATGCAGCAAATATGATCTTCTTCCATTATTTCTTTAGGCAGCTGGACAAAGTCCTTTGGGTGCTACCAGGTTGTTAACAGATTAATAACATGGATAACAATGGAATTTTAGTTACAACTGGCCACAGCTGCTTGTTCTTGATTTTGAGGTCTAATTTTTTCCCCTGCTCCGTTTCCTATTGTTGTTTATTAAATTAATTTTCTCTCTGACTGGCAGAAAAAAAGAGTTTTAAATGAGTTTTCTTTAGAAGCTCAAGGAAAGAAACCCCCTTAGCAGGTCTGTTCTAAGTACATAGTTCAGATAAAATCCTGGCTTCACCCGTCCAACCTTTCAGTGTCCCGTTGATGTCCCAGTGAATTTCTCTGACAACAAAGGGTGGATGTCTTTGTTTTTGCTTTACAGGATCCATGGAAGGACTCCAGTGTTGCACTTGTTAAGAGATTTAGAGGCACTCAGCTGTGCCTTGTTTCTTGCAGTACCTCAGGGGGGTGATTATCTTTGATTATCTCACGATAAGAGCCTCCTTGTCATAATTTACATCTTAATGTATGTAATTCTCCCTTTAATAATGATGTCTCTTTAATATCAATTAAAACTTTATGACATTAATTTAATGGGAGCCTTGGATATTCCTCTCTGCTATCCCTTCCACTTTTTGGAAAAAAAAGTGTTTTTAAAACAAGATTGTTTTCTGGAAATATCAGGGCATTGAAAAGTTGGGGCTTTGACTCATTGACACATTAGTAACAAGGGTAAATCCAGGACCTGTAAAAGCCAAATGAAAGATTTTTGTTAACTTCCTAGACATTCAGCAAGCCTCTTCCATGGTCTCATAAAACAACTCAATGTCTTTGTGGGGCCATTTGAGGAGAAGCATTTCTTCCTGGAAAAATCAGGAGTTCTGGGTCAGGTGACACACACAAGGGAGGAATTATTGTCTCACACTGTTCTATTTGCTACTTGTTTAAATACAACTAATTAATTTAAAAATATAGAAAATTGGGTGGGATGGAAGAACCAGAAGTGTAAGCAAAAAGCCAATAGAGACTTTCTGAATTTGTTACCAGAAACCAGGGATTTCTGCTTAGCCGGGACTTGGAAGAGGATGGCCCAAGGACCAGGACCATCTCTCCTGATGTTTTGGCTCAGAATAAAAAAAGCTGGTGGAACCTGTCTCTTGCAGAGACTGAAGACAGTGCCTTCTCTTTGAAGTAATAATCTACTTGTAAAAGTGCATTTTGTTCTACATTTTCAATTTCAGAGGTGTTTCCATACAGGGTGGATTTTTTGATTCATTCTCTACTCCGGCTTTTGGGAGTTATTCTACAAGCATTTATTGGTCTCAAACAGCATCACAGACTCCTGCCAGCCCTTTCTCCTGCAGGCTGCTCACTAACTCTGAGTACCTCCTTATTTCCAGCCTGTTTCCAAGACAGTTTGGCAGAGGGTTGTACACTTCCCCTGTGTCATGGACTACAATCACCCCAAAATCCAGTTTGTCCATTGTGTTTTTTATCACTTGTGGCTTTTGCTCTTCCTTTCTGGTTCTTGTAGCTCTGATGGACCCTGAAGTCAGCTGGGGGTTTTCAGAGAGCCTGGCTTACGTGCTTCCCCATCCCAAATTACACAAAATGCCTTTGAATCTCAGTGCTCAGATTTTTCTCAGAACACAAATAAGAATGATCACTTTTGCAGAGTAGGAAAAGTTCCCAACTGCTGGATAAAAAAAGGTAAAATAAAATGGGGCTGTAAAAATTCACTCACTGTGGCTTTTAGGTGGATTCTTTCTCCCCAGGGACTGTACACTTTCCTCTCCTTTCAAATGTCCAATCTTAGCTACTATGCAACAATTCAAACAAAGGGCAACAAGCTGCCCTTGAAAGTGATGCTATCATCTGCTACCAGTGGGGAATTAAATGGGTGTTATTTGTCAGATTTTGCCAAACAACAGCTTAGGCCTGTCCTTTAAATCCTTCAAACAACTATGGGCAGTCACACTCTTGCATTCCCAGCTGCTGCATCCTGGATGCCCCATTTCTGGAAGTGTTCATGGCCAGCTTAGACAGGACTTGGAGCAACCTGCTCTTTTGGAAGGTGTCCCTGCCCATGGCAGGGGTTGGAATGAGGTGACTTTTAAGTCACCTTCCAACCCCAACCAGTCTAGGATTCTGTGATTCACATGGTGATGTTTCCTTCATTCCCTCATTTCAGGATAGGACCTGTATGTCTGCAGGACTAAAGACTCCCAAAAGATACCAGCTCTTCATCTTCAACACAACTTTCAGGAATTTTGATGTAAACAGTTGCACAGCAATCAGGACTTGTTCTGGCTGTTACCAAGGGCAGGGTGAGTCTGTTTTACCTTTATTTGTCAGGATTTCCAAGTCCCTGGTTTCCCCTTCCACTACAAGTTCATAGTTTCCACAGACAACCATTGATAACTCCTCTGCATGGGCTGAGATTTCAGGTTGTCCCCAGTCTCGCTGAATATGGCTTCATCACTCAGTTGAAGCCACGTATTGCATCTATTTTAAGGCAAATATAGCCTGATTTTTGCACTGATACAGTTTTCTCAGTGGAAACAGGTTTTATACACTGCCTTGGTTTTGCATCTTTGTTTTGGGAGGTAAAATTTCAAGACTGATGACTTTTTTAAGAGCTGTGACACAACCTTGCAGAATTTCACCAAGCTGCTACCTCAGGCCAGCCTAAGCCTGAGGTGAATTTGCCTAAGATAATGTGTAAACTAAGCATCCTTCTGAGCTCTGAAGAGGTAGAGGCTCTTTGAAGAATGTTCCAGCTGCATTTGCCTCTTGTATTGTAATAAAATGTATTTATATATAAATGAACACTGCCCTACAATAACATAGCAGAGAAAAAGACTTTGGGAGATGAGATCAAAGGACAGGAGGAATAGTAAAATCTGGCTTAGTCAGGTTAAAACTGGGAATAGGGCAGTCAAATGGTAACCTAGGTGTTGTATGGACACTCCTGCCAAAGCTGACTTGTTACGGTCCATGGGGCTATGATTTTCTGACATTTCTGAAAATATTAATATGCTAAAAAACCTTAGCCTGTATGAATATTCATCTTTTTTTCGTAGCTATCTGTGTTTCAGTGAAAAAATCCTCCAGACTCACTTTTCAGCCAAGGGTTTACTCTGCCAGGTGCTGCACATAGGCAGAAGAGTCAAGTATATCTACACAACACAAACAGTCCTCACCTCTAAAAAATTTACCTTCAAAAAAGGTCAGAAAGGATGTGTAAGAATCACTGTCATGGGGTCTGTAATTTTTGCTGTGGGGCCTGTGAAGAAGTGTTAGGGGTCACTGAGGAGATGCTGGTAGAAGCAGCACCTGGATCAGGCAAGTCTGAACACAGGTCCTGTCACAACAGAGCACTGGATAAGTTTGGCCTGGCCATAGAACAGCAATAGCTATTCCCAAACTCAGCTGTATTTATTTTCCCAGATCTCCCCATTTTGTTGACTCATCAGACATTTTTCCAAAGGCAAGGTGGAATGAAGTTGATCTCTTCCTCCAAAGAATTGTCTTCAGGCCCATTATATGCGGTGACCATTCTGTTTTTCTGAAATACTGCTTGTCACCCACAGGTGGGTTTACAGTGACAGCTGAACATCTGACCTTCGCCAACTCCCCTTTCCAAGTGTCCTTCCCCTTTCCCCACTCTGCCATCCTTGAGGATCTCGACGGCTCCACCACGGGACAGAAGGGAAGTCACGTCCTGCCTTCCACAGATATCCTGCCAGCATCTTGCACAGCCAGTGCCAACTTCAGCCAAGCTTCTGGTGGCAGTGTTTGTGACAGTGGCCTTGTTTTCCACCGTATGGCTCTTCATTTGTAAGTAATTGTTCCACCTCCCAAAATTCAGCACGCACTTTGCTTCTATGTGTTATTCTGAGACTGCTGCTGGGTCTGAGCTCAGTTCCAGGACTGCTGCCTCTCTGCTGGGTCCTAAACGAGGTCTAAAACCTGAGCAGTGGCACCTCTTAATCCACTGTGCTATATATCTCGGCCTGTCACTCCATGGCAGAAGGACAAGGATCTCCTGGAGATGCTGTGTCACATCTGGGATCTCACACTGAAATATTTGATTGCTTGGGAAATTAGAAACAGCTCTAATAATAATCCAGTCCTGGGGTACAGCCAGGTCATTCCCATCAGCTTTGGTGTCTGTGCAGCTCCCAGTTCTGTCCCAGTTCACTTGTCTCCCCAAACTGAAATTTTCCCTGCCTTTGAGCAGCTGGCAGTCAAGGGGATCCAGTGGAGAAATGCTGTTCAGCCAAGAACTGCCACTTCTCTTACCCAGGGAGGACACTTGCAAGTTTCTAACATAAGAAAAAGAGTGAAAAAGACTTTTAGTGATTTAAACACCACTCCTGCTTTTCTTCCCATGCTCATCTTCCCTTTCCAGTCTCCTGCTCAGCATTTCACTTTCCTTTTGAAGTACAAATCTGAACAATTATCCATTTTTTGCTGTCTCAGGTTAGTAGTACACAGGCAGAAATCCTCAAGTGGTCTGTCAGAGGGCTGTTAATTATTCATGTCTACCTCATAATTCATGTTTTAGAAGAAGGAGGGGAAAAAACCCAACCCCATCCCAAATAAGAAAAAAGCTAATCACTTGTTCCATTGAAGGAGAAAACTGTAAGACTTTGAGCTACCTGCAGGCTTTGCATGTGATTACTGTGTCTCGTAATGAAAACAAAAGTCTGCAAAAATTTAAGAGCTTGCAGTCATTCTGATTTAACTAAAAGAATACTGGGTAGAAGGCAAAATAAGGCTGCTTGGTGTCTTTCCTAAGCAGTTAACCATGAGGTCTTGGGGAAATTAATTCCCTTTCTAGTCTGTGTTTATCTTGATGAAATGGGCTGCAAGATCTTTGGGCTGATGCTATGTGGGTGGATGGAGCCTCTCTAAATGCCACCTGTAGAGTGATTTGGGTCCTTTTGGGTACTGCCACAATGTAATTGTTAATAATTCATGACAGTTAATATATTTAATACACTTTTTTTTCTCCTGGCATCAAAAGGTGGGTAAGGAGCGAGTACAAGTAGGAGTTCATCCGCACCATTGCTGTTAACTCTGGAAGACTTAAGTGGACCTAAATTCTGTCTTCCCAGTAAACTGGATGAGAGTTTGCCTGGAAGTGTTCAAGACCAGGTTGGACGGGGATTGGAGTAACCTGGTCTCGGGGAAGGTGTCCCTGCCCATGGCAGGGTTTGGAATTAAATGAGATTAATGTCCCTTCCAATTTACATCATTCCAGAATTCAATGATTAGTCATATCAAAACCTTCTCAATTAAGGTTTTATTTCAAGCAAGTACTCTTTATTTAGCTTCTTTATTATTCATCTGCATGAGCTGGGAGTGAATTTACATCAAAGATCCTTGGCAGTGTGAGAAGCAGAAGCCAGCTGTTCGCCTGTCCTCCTGAGGACTGCATAGTCATCAGAGTAACCCCAGAGACCATGAGCATCCTCTCTGTGCTGCTTCCAGATCCTCTCTCCTGAGTAGCTCCCAGCAGCCAAATCACCGTCAAGTTAAGTTGAAAGACTGTCAGATGCAGCCAAATGAGTGTGGTGAGTCAGGGAGGATTTGTTCAGATGGTAGAGCTCCAAAAGGAACCTGGGAGAGGACCAGGATGGGGAAAAACGGAGCTGGAGGGGATGAAGAGTAAAAGTCAATTAATAAAATATCCACAGCATGACCAGAGGATGAGGGGGTGGGAGAAGGAGAATGGGTGAATTTTATCCAGATGTATTTGGAGAGTGTTTGCAATAAAAAGGGAATAGTTTAGGAGTAATACAGCAAAACATGGCTAGGAGCAACTGGCAGAGTTTGAGAAAAGAGAATAAAGCTAGGTGGGTGACAGGGAAAAAATTCCTAACAGTGCAGTCTCTTGGATCCGTCTCATCTCAGTAAAAAGACAAAAGTACTGTTGTTTGTCTTTCTTTAGTTTCTGACAAGAAAAGAAATCTCTCTGGAAGAGATCTTTCTGTTGTGCTCTACCAGGCCATGGACTATGTGACCTGTCAGATCTGCAACTTGAATTTTCTGTGCTCCTCAATACAAAGCATGAGAAGCTTGAAGATAGTAGGTTTTTTTGCTTATCCTGAATTTCAGGGCTGGGATTCTAGGTCCAGAAATCTTGAAGGCTGAGGCAAGTAATGGATTTTGAGAGGGGGTCCTAGTTTATCAACCTCTATCTCAGCAACCTCAGGATCATTCCCTGACCCGAAGGGCAACTGGCAAAAGTTGGAAATGGCCATATTCTTAACCATCTCAGTCTCCAAAACTTTAGGGATGGTGCATCAGCACCAACTTTTAGGAAAGATCCCCTTCCTGGAAGCTGTCATGGGTAGGGCTGGGTAGTGCAAGCTAAAAGCATGTCTGGAATAATTTTAATTATTTATGATACAGTGTGGAAAATTGACTCTTTATCTTTGTGCTGTTTAATTTACAAGAATGCATGTGTTGTATTGACACTTTTTCCCAAAATAAACTACATGTTTGGGGGGGGGAAAGTGTTTTGTTAGAGAAAAACTATAGAAGCTCTTTTCTGAAAAAGAAAACTACTATCTTGAACGTTTTGTGACTCTGTCCTAAACTGCTTCACTCAACAACTTCCAGGGAAATGGGGATCCATTTCCAAGCTTGCACTGCTGTAAAAAAACCCTTCCTCACAAAGTCCAGTTGAAAGTTAAACTAATGTGTCACGTAAGCACACTTTAAAGAGGGGTTTTATGTCTTTTAAAAATGTAATTGGAGCTTATAAAAGTCTTTATAAATTTATATGTGAGAAAGTTATTGAGTAGTCTGAAGCACAGCTTATGCTATGGCACAGCACAGCATGGCTGCAGGCTAGAAACGGCTGCTCCAAATGCCACCGCTACCCATATTATCATGAAACTATGAATCTCTATTAATATTAAAACAAATTTTCATTAAAAAATTGTCATAACATGATTAAGTGACTTTCAAAGTTTCTTCACATTATGCATAATTTTTACAAGAGGAGAGCATTAGAATAATCTGCAGGCTGGCAGCACCTCGCGGCGAAGGGGACTCCAAACACTCGGTGGCTGCGCCTGCCAAAAGGGAGTTTCCCTCTTGGTCCCTCTCATTTGCTTTCGTTTTCTCACTGGGGAAGCCTTAGACTTGCTCAGCACCAGTCTTGTAGTTCAAGCCTTTTATTGTCTCCCCCTTCTCTAGTCTGCTGCGGAGCAAACGATTAACTTTCTTCTTTATTGGTTTAATTCCTAAATCTGGTCTAACATGCTCTCCTGTTTGCTTCTGCAAACCCATCCACTGCTGATGAGTTGTTATGAAAGGAATAGCGTTCTCCGACCTTCATGGCTTTGAGTCTTGAAGTGGGTTCAGATGGTTCCTCTGGTTTTGCTTCTCCTTTGATATTTACTTTCTGTGGTGCCTTCAGCTGAACGTTCCCCTGCTGTGAAACACCCTGACAACCACGATTCTTCTCTCAGTGTGCTCAGTCGCTCTCTGGCCAAGGGTCCTCCCCGTGTACATGACTGTACCCACACAGGGGGCACCTTACACGGTCACTTGTCCCCATAACCCGTCCTCTGAGGGCTCCTGTGACATAACATGGAAGGCAAGTATTAAATTATTAACTACTGACTGTTCAGTTACCAACTCATCAGCTCATCTTTACAGATTCAGCTTTTACTCTGCTGTATATCTGGCAGCTCAGACATCCCACATAGAGAAATTTGTATCCCGACAGAGAACACCTTTCCATTCACCCTGCAGTCAGGGGTGTGGGCAGCAAAGCCAGGTGCTGCACAGGGTTATGAGTGTACAAGACAAGGCTTCTCCCTCAGCTTGAGCATCATCCGAGGTATTTCTGAGTGCAGGGAGAGAAACTTACCATTGAGCCAATATTTGCTGGTCCTAAGCTTGCTTTCCTTGCAAGGAGAAATCTGGCAAGTCCTTCGGATGCTTCTGATGGCCTGGATGGATTGGAGCCAGGTGCATCAGCTTGGACTCCCTGCCATAACCAACATATTATTAATCCTAAAATAATAGAATGGTCTGGGTTTGAAGGGACCTCAAAGACCATCTTGGTCCACCCCCTGCCATGGGCAGGGACACCTTCCACTATCCCAGGTTGCTCCAAGCCCTGTCCAACCTGGCCTTGGACACTTCCAGGCACTCTTCAGAGCTCTGCCTGAGGTGGGAAAAGCAGAGTGACCAAGTGGTCCTCCTTTGGTCTTTGCTGTGCTTGCACTGAAGACATTTGACCTGTTTTTTACCAACCACTTTCCTGCTCAGAATTTCTATCTGATTTTCGTTTTCCTGAAAATATTAGCTTGTAAACTACAGGATCTGGGGAAATGTTTTAAGGACACTGGGGATTTTGGAAGTTGGGGTAGTGAACTCAAATGCTACTTTGAATGAACCACCTTGGCTTGTCAGTCACAACCCTTTCTATCCCTGGGAAACCATCTCAATTCTTCTTTTACTTCAAATTCAGACCATGGTGGCCACTCAGGATCAGGGTGAAAGATCTGGTTATTTCCTAAAAGACCCATGCATGAAAAAAAAATCACTGCTAGTAAGGGTTCATAATAAAAGACAGATTTGAATAATGAGCTTAACAAAGAGTATCTCAACAAAGATACACACATTTACTGAAAACAGCTGAAAATTCTTAGTTCTTGGCAATTAAAATAAAGTGAACTGGTCTGGGGCCCAACATTAAAACTGTAAAGTGTTTGATATGGTCATAATTTGGAATTAGCCTCCCTTTGGCCAACAATAAATCTGGACTCTTGATATAAACATTTAGTGTCCCATTTGAAGTTCGATGCTAAATTGTTTCCTGTTTTTGAAGAGGGATAATCATAATGGGTTATTAGACAAACAGAAAGCATTTAGAGCTAAACACAGCACCCGCCTTCATACACACAGATATGGACCCTTAGGATAAATAAGTTAATGGTAAACATAAACAGGAGAGTTAATATTTGTTCTGCTCCATGTTGTTGATTGGCTTAACAAATCCTTTGTGGCCCATATCTGTTGAGCAGTTCTGCACAATGCATTTGAGCTAAATTACATAACAGTTTATACAGTCACAATTGGTGAATTGTGGCTCAGACGGTAAAGCCCTATCCTGTAATCCTGCCATATTTCTAAAGCAAATTGCTCCTTAATTGAAACCTGCTTTGATATAAAAATACAGCCTTTTCAATGAGTCATCCTTTTTTTCCCCTTACAGTTTGTAAAGGCTTCCAGCAGTTTAAAGGGAGGGTTAATTTTGCATTAAGACCATTGCCTCCTAGTTTCTTTCAAATAAAGCCAGGAGAAGTTCAGGGGAAGGCTCTTTCCTCTGATAATGAGGCTCTCCACGTTAATGATGCGTGCAGGCTCCCTCGGATCCTCTGAATTAGAAAGACTCGTGTGTGCCAGCGCTCTTCTACTTCATTAACATTAAAGAGAGGTAGATTGGTGGCTATTTAGGGCACAGTGAAATCACTGGCTATTTAGGGCAAATGGAAGTGGTGCTAATTGTGGCTGGTAATTCCATTAGTAGGGTACTTCCATTTTGGTGCCTTTTTGGCACGGAGGTGAAAAAACAAGCACACTGACATCCTTTCCAGGGGAGTGTATCTCAGGCTTATCGTGACCTTGCACCAGTTAACTCATAAACTCAGCTGAGAAGTTTTCCAGGTTCCCCAGATTTTTGGTCTGATGTGCTGTCTGTCAGGAGTAGGGCTTTTATTTATGGGTGGCAACACCTCAAGCAAGGCACATAAAAGACAAGAACACAACATTCCAGGTCGAGAAAACCCTAGAGATTCCAGGCTATAAGGTATCTCCTTTTCCTTCCTGGGTCATGAAAAAGCTTCCAGCTGGACATGAGCCAGGTGTGCCCAGGTGGGCAAGAGGCCAGTGGCCCCTGGGCTGTCCCAGCTCTGAGGTGGCAGCAGGGCCAGGACAGTGCCCGTCCCCTGTGATGGCTCTGCTGGGGCACCTCCAGTGCTCTGGGACCCTCCTGATAAGAGAGACCCTGAGGGGCTGGAGCGTGTCCAGGGAAGGGAACGGAGCTGGGGAAGGAGCTGGAGCACCAGGAGAGGCTGAGGGAGCTGGGAAAGGGGCTCAGCCTGGAGAAAAGGAGGCTCAGGGGGGACCTTGTGGCTCTGCACACCTCCCTGACAGGAGAGGGCAGCCAGAGATGGGGGGTCGGGCTCTACTGCCAGGGAACAAGGGACAGGACAACAGTAAATGGCCTCAAGGTGCACCAGGAGAGGTTTAGATTGAATATTAGGAAGAATTTCCCCATGGAAAAGGAGGTCAATCATTGGAATGGGCTGCATGGAGTCACCATGCCTGGAGAGATTTAAAATACATGTAAATGTGGCACCTGGGGACATGGGTTAGTGGTGGCCTTGGCAGTGCTGGGGGATGGTTGGACTCGATGATCTCAGAGGTCTTTTCCAACCTGAATGACTCTATGATTCTGTTTATTTGTTATAAAGTAGACACACAGGGAAAGATATATTTCACTTAACTGTACCCATCTGGAAGTTTGCTGTATGGTTTAAGATATTTATTGGTCTTCTCAATATTAGTTTCCAACATAAATGCATTCACAGTTAATTCACCAGTTAGTAAATTCACATTCCCATTCACTAGCTATTGGATCTACATGGCTGGTGTGGAATTGCCACTTAACTTCTGCCAAGTCAGACTTGTATCCCAACAGGATTGTCACTTCCAGGCTTTCTTCTCTGTCTTTACTTCTCCTGGAAGCACTGGGGAGAGTCCCCCAATAAAAGTGATTCAAGCTGTTCTCATCTGAATCCTCCAGTGATGAAAATTAAAATGAATAAAGAGTAAAGCCATGTGAATTTATGCTGCAGAGAGGATGGCTCAGAGTCTCTGTCACTTACTGTGACATTGGGCATCTTTGCTACTCAGTAAGGCACCTTCTGGTGTGCAAGAGAGTTTAATGTTTCTCTGCATTATGTGTGGTGTTCTGCTGCTAGAACCATTCTTCTGAATACCTGTGCAGGTGCTGATAACTGTGGCAATAATGTGCTTGTTGTCATTTACTTGCTTAATTAGCAGCCTAATATCCTGGTCCAGTTAATGCCCATAAGAGGAGGTTTATTAGTGGTACGAAAGCTGTTTAAGCCTTATAAACTCCTTCCAGTTTCATTGGTCTGCCAATATCTTCTGGTTGAGTGATTCTTTGTTGATTCACACTTCGCTTTGCCATTGCTGTTTCTCAGCTGAATGTTTCTGGGTAACCAGGAAGTGCTTTGCTGAAGTGACAGACGCTGGAATAACAAAAAAATTTAAAAATCCCTGAACTGATTTTAAAAGATAAAAGAAAAATATATCTCGGATGACTGCTTTGGTGATTTTGCATCATCTCCAAAGCACTAGGGGAAAAACAAAAGGCAACAAACCAACCAAAAATTGCAAATACAGGCAAATTGTAGGATGACATGAGTTTTTGGCATTGTCTGTCTTGGGTTAGTAAGCCATATCCAGTCTGGGAGGTTGGATAATATGCTGAGATGTGTAGTTGTAAGGTAACGCTTCAAATATTGAGAAAAACTATTCAAGGGATGCTTAAAAGAGGGGATTTTTAAGTTTAGTGTCAGCTCAAATGCCAAAACTGAGAGGAGTCTACGGAGACCTTAAATCTAAAAGGTTTATGATGACTCATGATGCCAGAGCTAATGCTGATCTGTTCAGTAAGGGCTTTTTCTCTTGACTAGACTGGTCAGAAATTAGGAGTGTAAAGTTCTAGTGAAAAAGGGGTTTGAGTTCTCATTTGGATGCTCAGAAGAATTGCTGTACTGAAAGTTCACCCATTTTGTGGAGGATTTAATCAGTTTGCAGCAGCCCCAGCTTTGACTGCAGGCAAAGATCAGCTCTAAGATTTACATAGGATTTTTTTTGAAACTTTTGACCTCTCAAATGGGAGTGAGTTATCACAGAACCACAGAATGGACTGGGTTGGAAGGGACCCTAAATATAACCTCATTCCAATGCCCTGCCATGGGCAGGGACACCTTCCACTAGACCAGGTTACTCCAGACCCCACCCAGCCTGGGATGAGGCTAATAAGAAGACTTCACCAAATTTCATGGAGATCCTAGAAGCTGAACCTGAGGCCCATGAGTGTGGTGGAGGGAAAATACTCTGGCAATGTAGAAGTTGATACCCTGGCTGTTACCACTTCTCGGCTTTCTTCCCCTTCTCCTTCTCCTTCCCCTTCCCCTTCCCCTTCTCNCTCTTCTCTTCTCTTCTCTTCTCTTCTCTTCTCTTCTCTTCTCTTCCTCTTCCTCTTCCTCTTCCTCTTCCTCTTCCCCTTCCTTCTCTTCCTCTTCCTCTTCCTCTTCCTCTTCCTCTATTCCTACATGCTGTGTCTCTCTTTTTCTCTTTCTCTTTTTACAGCACTTAGGGCAAAATATTGTTTCTTGTGACATTTGTAAAGAATTACAAAAATGTAGACACATTTTGAGGGAGATCCAGCACAGCTACTGTAATTCAAATAAAAATAGAGCTCTGTAGGTTGCAAAACGACAGAGTTCAGTGTAAAAATGTAATTACTTTTTTTTTTCCTGCAGAAAAGAAGCTCCAGACATTCCCTATAATTTAACTGTGACTGACAGTAGGAATAAAACAAACACAGTCAATTATGTTCCCGATACTTTATCAAACCTGTATGGCTGGATGGTTCTTCTCTTGGATAAAGAGACTTACACGTTGACATTTGACAACCCTTTGGTCAGCAAACAGCTCCAGGTAACACAGGAAGGTTTTATAATTTCAAAATTATATCTGGAAAAGATAATCATGCTTTCATCTCTTTGGGTGAGCAGAGAAAAAAAAAAAAGAGTTAAGTGCACTGAGAAAGTCTCTCTGTATTTATAGGCTTAGATAAGATGACTTAGTCCCTGAAGCTCTCAGTAGTAACCTGGAGCAGGAAGGTCATGGAATCATGGAATGGTTTGGGTTGGAAAAGGCCTTACAGCTCATCCAGTCCCACTCCCTGCCATGGGCATGGACACCTTCCACTAGACCAGGTTGCTCCAAGCCCCATCCAACCTGGCCTTGGACACTTGATGATTTTGGATATCTTAGGTGAAAGTTCAGTGTGGTGATTAGGAACCAACAGGATTTTTACTGCCTTGAAGACATGTTGGGCCACAGCTTTCAGAAGACATTGTTCCTTTGCACCTTTCAAAGGTGATGAGGGGAGTTGTTTTTTTCTGCATTTACCATCACCTTCTGCTTGGTTTTACATCTCTTTTCATGTTTTCAACACATGTTGCCTGTGAGGAGCAACATCCTCTTTACCCTTTATGCTGCACTCCATGGAGCTCTAATCACAGACTCAGACATGTTTCTTTTGGTTCCTTCTTCTCTAGTATTCAGTGACATTCAGCAACTTCAAGGCTGGGAATTACCTGCTGCTGGAACACAAGGATCTTCCTTCCCACCTTGAGGCCGTGGTGTCCTGTGGGACAAGGAGGGGACAGCCACTCCGACTGCTTCCTTCGTACAGACACCACAGGGGCTGTGATTGGCATCTGGACAGCAAACTGGGGAAGTTCACCTATTTGGGTAAGGGCAGTGTCAGGGTTGCAATCCACATTTTTGATCAAGAAAAAATTTTGATCTGGTGACAGAGCTGATTTATTTTTAATTTAAACCCCAGATCTACTCCGGGCCAGCTTTCAATGGCCTTTCAATAAGTGAGAGGTCCCTCAAAAGGTTTATCAAATAGGTAAGTGCACATCAGGTCCACCCCTAACTGATCTATCTGATGCCTAACCTATCAACAAAAGGAAAGTGTCATAAGTAGTGGGTGATGTGATGTCAGTTGTATTTGAATTGGGTTTTTTTTGGAGTGCTAAAGGCATTCAATACCACTAATGACCTCTGTTGTCATCTGGTCCTGTATCACAGGTATCATTAATAAATCATGGTCATCTTGCTAGGCTGAGCCCTCTGAAGGCAATGAGATTGCTGGGAGAGAATTTTTTCTAAGTCTGGAAGCTTCCAAAGGCATCATAGCCTTTGTATTTGAGTATGTGACTTTGTACATGAGATTGTGGAGTGTGTTGGTCACTTATTTTTAAGAAATGGACATTTCCCACAATTCCTATTCTCAAGCAATTTATTTGATTAGTGTCTAAGCTCTGTATGTCAAAGGCAAGGTAGTGATTGTTGCCTTTATTAATAACAGCAGAACTAGCAATCACAAATATTTTTTGGTGTCTTTGACATTAGCTTGTCCTTCATGACTCATACAGGGAAAGTAAAGATGAGATTTCATTGTAACAGAATTTTGTTTCACTGTTTTACTCCGTTAAATTTAATGAATTTTCCTTGATTTGCACTATTGAGGTGGCATGCAAATGGCTTTCTCAGGTAGGATGTCTTTAGAACAGTCATCGGGACAGTGAAGAGTAAAACACACCTGGAATGAGGGCAGGCAATCCACTGAGCTTGGTCTGGCAACAGTGAAAATCAACCAGTGTACATTTGTGGAGAAATGGGAAAGCCCACACCTTCACCTCAGTCTGAGGATCACACTCGCTGCATCCACCTCTGGTCCTGCAGCAGCTGCCACAGCACAGCTTGTGTTTAACATTTTGGCCCTCAAAACCAGCTGGATGCACCCAGGCTTCAAACTAGAAAAGATCCCTGTCGCCAGCTAAATCCCAAACTCTGCTGGTCACTGGGGAGTCTGCCCGGTCTGGGCCAAAGCTGTGCCAGGAATTTGGCCAGCATTATAACCCTGTAGATTACTGGGGTCCTGGCCTTAGTTCTGTGTCCTGGCCGTGTTTAGATACAGTTCAGGTATAGATTGGCTACTATAGATTTAACCGTTGTGTCTAAGCCTTGCCAGACATCAAGTCAAGTATTTACTGAAGGAAGAAAAATGTTTTATTATTTGAGTTTATTGACAGAGTAAATTTGTTCTTTCAAGTATAAAAGTTGACTTCTTTTCAGTTTGCATATCCTGAATTGCCCTGTCAGAGCAGCATGGGCAAGCTCAGAGGATGACATCTGTATCTTGGCCTCTGCTGTTGGAAACAGAGGAGATGACAGTCTTGGGAAGACTGAGACAAAAGTGGTCTGGCCGGCATATGTCACTCTTGCATCACAGATAATTTCTTGTCCTTCTCCTGCCTTACTTTCATCTTGGTTTTTATTACATGAAGAGCTTGTTGTGGTTCCTCATTTAATAGAGAGAGAAACAATCATCCAAAGTACACGAGGGGAAATTTATGAAAACACCTAACATGTATAATTCATGCTGTGAACATTTTCTGCAAGGACTTTTATAGGAGTGAGATCAATAATTCAGTGTTGGGTACCTAATATCTATGCTGTTGGTGTAGGTAAAAAAAGTTTAAAACAAAGCAAGCAGATTCCTGGCCCTGGTGTGAAATTTAATTTCTCTCCTTCTCTCCGCTGTGCAGGCTGAGAGGGTGAGGTTAATTAGCCAGCAGAGCAGACTCGTGGCATGTGGTGGACTTTCCATCACTCAGGGTGCTTAGATGATGCTTGGCCATCTTTTCAGGGAAATATGCTCCAGATCTGCGAGAAGCTATTAGAAACCTCATGAGGCGAGATTCATGCTCTGTAGGAGGTCAGAGAAAGCTGCCACAATAGTCCCTTCTGGCTTGAAAACCCCACCAGTCCACCCGCCGACCCTGAGAGGACAAGGCTTGAAGGTCTGGCCTTCAGAACATCATCCCACTTAATTCTGCAAGTTGGCTTTTTAAGAATTTTTAAAAATATTTTATTTACATTGAACTATATGAAATAATTAGCCAATTAATTAATCCCGTTTACAAGCTTTGTCGGATTCTTCAGCTGTCAGTCATGCCCGAGCCCGGGGCCCGCGTTGAGTCTTAGCTCCCTCCTTCATCAGACTTGGTCTCCATGGCTACAGGCTGCATCTGCTGACACCCCACTCCCTATTTACTGCTTAATTAAGAATTTCACGCTCAGCCCTTATCTGCTGCTAAGAACAAGAACACACTGTTAAGAAACTCCAAATTTAGGCTGCCGCACAAGGAAAGCCTTTCTTGTTGTCCTGACTGCGTGGAGCCTCTTTAACTACCCTCTTGGCAACTGCGCTGCCACCCTTCAATCAAAAATCATTAAATGGGGCAGAGATAATGAGCATGTAGCATATCAAAAGGAGGATGTTTGCTCGGGCTAAGGAGGAAAAGCTGTAAGGGCCCATAAGCAGCCGACACTTCAAAGGGAGAAGGGGCTGATAAAGAGTCATTTGTTCCTGTTTGACTTATGTAAAAGGTCTGGTATGTCGCAGCCCCGTCTAGCAGACGCGGGTCCCCCCTCTCCCGGCTCGTGTGTCAGCGCTCGGGCAGCTGGGCGCAAACAGCATCAGCCCAAGCATGTAATCACTGGGCTCGGCGGCCACAATGGCCACTTGTAGGGGGTGGCGGAGGGAGGGCTGGGGGACAATGGCAAGACAATTATTGCAGCTGCTCGGGAGGGCCATAATTCTTCCTGCCCAAAGTCGGCGGCTCTCGCGGGGCGGAGGGGAGAGCTCCAGCGTATTAGTCATCCTCCAACTTTTGGAAGCACTTCGGTGGGGTTTCGACAGCTGCTGGTGTACCACCTCTTTGCAATAATTGTACATTCTGGCAGGGGTCAACTCACTTTTGACCCTCTGCTTTTGTGCCCCTCAGAAAGCCTTTTAGGGCAAACTGTGGGGAAGTGGCAGGGGTGCATTAGATCCAAAATTAACGTCGGTAAATACGGATCAGATGCCAGCTCATTCACGAGCAGGCTCCTGAATTCACAGAGCCTTTTACTCAGGCCTGCATGGGGGAGAAAAGGGGGAGAAGGGGAGGGAAGCCCCCGTGACTGAGAAGATATTGTTATTCAAAAGAAGCAGGCAGCTGAATGAAGCCACCTTGGCCAGAAGTTTGCATCGGGCTCAGGCTTTCTCCGTGCCCTCTTCCATCCGAAACTGCCTGGCGTCATGCAAGTGTTTGTTTATCTTTGGGGGAGAAAAAAAGGTCTGTCTAACACAAAAGGCAGGAAAATAGACCGTATGGAGGGGATTAAAGGAGTTAAATTGCATTGATGGTTAGAGTCCTGTAAATTAGGCTTGGGAGAATGCAGGGGGTGCTGAATGGGGAGAAATAATTGTAATGGAGAATGTTGCTGTTATGTGGGCAATGATCCTATTAACAAAGATAGTCACTGCTACCTACATACATGAAACTCTGTTAACCAGCCTCTAAGCCCCTTTGAAAATCACCTTTTCAGACCACTTTAAAGGAATCTGCATCGAAGGACAGATAACCCCATGTCCCTGCAGGGTGAAGGGGAGACAGGGAGCTTGAAGCATCCTGTGCCAGTCATTTCTACGTCACCAGCTTTGCTTTGACATGATTCATAGTATTACTCTGATTTTCTCTGGGGCACCCTATGTCTTGAGAGAAGTGATCCTCAAAGGTCACTGTGGGTCTGCAGTTGTGGTGTGACTCTGAAACACTCATGGGCTGTGGCTCAATCACATTTCAGGAGGGTGAAACATGATATGACCATGCTGAATCAAAAAAACCCCACTTATTGTAACAAGGGTGGTGGAAAGAAACATCCCACTGGGACATCTGGGATATTTTCAGGAGAAATATCCTTTGTAAATTGCAATAATAACATTATGAGCTTTTTAAGTCTGTTACAAATTTCAGCATATGGTGCCACAGCGTGGTACTGCTCCTTGGTTAAGGTCTCTGGGCAATACTGGAACTGGCTAAAAACCAGAGAGATGTTGTTTCCTTTTTGTTCACTTTTGAAATGTTTAAACCATTTTCTTTTGGAATGAAACAAAGTGTTGGCTTGCTTCACCTCCAGATTTCTCTTGGCTTTTTTTTTCCCCTAAAATTGAAGTGCTGGACAGACACATTATTGAAAACATCACTGAAAGGATTAACAAATTTTTTATTTATCCCAAATACATTTTTCAGTAGACACAACTTTTATGGAGATGGGTCATCCTGCTGCCTTTGCTCAGGCTACTCATGTGTGAGTTGTTAAGAGGGCCTGAGGCTCAACCTCACATTACTGCTGTGTCAGAAGCAGGTTTACAATTTCCATAGTTCTTAAAAAAATAATTTGATTATACTTCTTGTCTTTTCTAGATTCCTAAAGAGTGATCTCACTTCCATTAGGCTCTGTGGGTTTCTGTAATTGCTTTGTATAGGAGGAAAAACCCTCTTAAGAATGTTTGTTTCTAATATTAAAATACAGAAAATAAATAAACACAGATATTTTCTGCAGCCCTATTGCTTGGGGGTAAAGGAGAATCCTAGGTGAAAGACATGAAGAATGGAGGTAATTCTTTACAGAGGACTGATTGTACAGGGATGAATCTTTCCTTCCAGCCAGATAAAACTCACCCATATCAGTTGTTTCAGAGGGCCAGTTGAGCAGATGTGGGCTGCTCAGTGGCCTCCATGAGGTGAAAGTCATTTCTTAGCAAAGAGGTGGCCCTTTTGTAATCACAGAGTCATAAAATGATTTAGGTTGGAGAAGACATTCAAGTCACCGAGTCCAACGTGTGACCGATCCCCACCTTGTCACCCAGACCAGAGCACTGGGTGCCACATCCAGTAAGTTTTTAAACTGTTCCAGTTCTACCAGCTCCCTGGGCAGTCTGTAGCAATGCTCAACCACCATTTCCAAAAAGAAATTCTTCCTGTTGTCCAACCTGAACCTCCCCTGGTTTAGCTTGAGGCTGTTTCCTCTTGTCCTGTTGCTAATTACCTGGGAGAAGAGACCGACTCCTACCTGGCTACAACCTCATTCCAGGGAGTTGTAGAAAGCACTGAGGTCCTCCCTGCGACTCCTTTACTCCAGGCTGAGCCCCCCCCCAGCTCCCTCAGCTGCTCAAATTTTGTAATAGACATGAGAGGCAAAATAATCAGTAGGGTGGGTGACCTCCCATCCTTCTGGTGTGGAAGCAGAGAAACCAGAGAGTGTAGCAGTTACAGAAATAAGATGATGAAATGCCCTTATAATCCTGCCAGAGTTGATTTTTTGACTATGTGATGTCTGCAGGAGGAATTTTATGGAAATGACAATCTGCTGTAAGCAAGAATCTGTGTTCATCAACCCAAATACATATTATATATTTATATATTTGTATTTATATGTGGTTATCTATCTATTTACATGTCTATAAAACGGTTTTTTACACCTCTCCTCCTTACTTCAGTGCCCCCATGATATCATATTTCTGGGTATCTCCTGTAACAGAGCCTCAGAGGATGACAAAACACCCTCTCCCAGGTTCTCCAGTTTCTAGAGGTGTGTCTCACTGTGTTGTTGATTGTGCTGTCCTAAAAGTTTTGATTTCCTGGTGATGGATGTTAGCCCAATTGATGTTAAATAGCATGGAGCTGCTTGTTATTTGTAAGTCAGGCTATTGGAGCCATTTATCCTAGTTTCAGCCCTTCCTAATATCCACAGGCAAAATTCCGAGTCACTGCAAAGCTGATAAAAGACTGAGTTGCTCCTCCTTCATGTTCACTCAAGGAGCCCTGAACCAGGAGAAAGTTACCAGGAGTATCATCCAGAAGGCCTATATTTATGATTCACAGCCCAAACATCCAGGAGGAGCTGTAATAAGGCAGAAAATTGATGAGCCTTATAAAGGTTTCATACAACTAAACCCTGGAGCCTTATAACTACATTTTGCCAAGAGTCACCTTAATTCAATGTTTACTAATGATGTCCTTCATCTGTAGTGCCCGTATCTCTTCCTATCCTGCAAAACCCAGTGATAACGTTCTCAGCAGTGAAACAAAACCAGAACTGTGTCACTGTAGTCTTGATTAATCCCAAGGCCTTTATCTTTCTTGATCAGTTTTTGGGGATATTTGTGGGAAAAGGCAACAAAATACTGGTGATTCACAACTGTTGCACTTTACACCCCATCGATACAAATAATTGTGGAAGTTACAAGGATGTGGTGAATTCTGTGGAGAATTCTGGCCCTGATTCCTGCACTCATGTGAAGGGTATGAATACCTTATAGTGGTTTGAATGCTCTGTGGTGGGATGGCACTTCAAATACAAGAAACTTTTATTATTGCCCTGACTCTGGACAAAGCAAAGATAAAACTCAGCACTGAATTAAGTCTTAATGGTTCCTTTCTTCTGTGTGTAAGGGGATTGAACCCCTTTGTGAGGTCTATGCACCATATTGATCAAGTTTTATGTCCCCTCAGGATTTAATTAGAACAGCTTTTCTCTGAACAATACAAACATCTTTAATTAGATGATTTCACTCTGGTGCCTGCAAACGTAAGCAAAAAAAAAAAAAAAACCCAACAAACCTCTCAAAATATATTTAGGCAAAAAAGGATAGTGTCAAGGCTTGGTTGTCTTGTGTTTCCTAAGCCTGTTGTATCAGCTTTGGCACATGGTTTGCCCTGTGTAGGTGAGAAGGGAAACCACTGTAACCATAAAAGTACACACAGATGTATTGTCCGAAAGCCACAAGAGCTGTGTCAGAGATTTTAAATGAGCAGTTTCATGTCACTTTTTTCCCCTCAAATGCTCACCTTGTGGCCACTCAAGGCATGATGCTGTTCAGTGTGAGCTGTGCCATGGTTTGGGGCAGATTGACTTGACTGATGCATGGATCAGATCCCAGCTACCGTTGGGAGAGAAGGTGTCACTGAAGAACAGGGCTGAGGCACCTGATTACTAATTAATCAGACATGAGAAAAACCTCATGGAATCAGTTTCTATTTAATTATGGAAGCCTCATTTGGCATAGGAGCATATGCTGCTAACTCAATCGAGTGCTTTCAACTGACATCAAATAGTAATTATCAGAAAGAATCAAGTTTTTTGATTATTCATACTAATTTATTGAACACTTAAAATTAATGAACCTCAGTTATTTTAAATTTGCTCTGTTGCACTGGGAGAAAAGGAGGGAGTTAGGGAAGGACGGGTTTCGCAATTTAAAAGTACAGAGACTTGTTTAAAGATAAAATAAGTAAATTACAATATGGCATGAAATCCCATCGGTGGGTTGATACACACAGAGGAAACTTCCAGGCATGTTCTGAAACTGAGGAAAATTCTGACAATGGCTTCATTGATACATTTATTCTATCCCCCAAAAAAATTTTCCAGCAACACTTTAGGGTCACCATAAGGGGCTGGGCAGAGGACAGGAGATTTATTTGTTTGTCAGAGTGTTTCTATTTTAACCTACAGTTGTTCCAGTCTGGTGACTGAAAGGAAGTGCCTTTATATGCCACTGGAGATGAAGAGGAGGTGGGATTTCAGCTGGGTCTGAAGCAGCTTTCTCCTGCTCCTCTTTGATTTGCATTATCCTGGCCCTTCTCCTGCTGACAATACACGGGCACAAAGGTTACCACTGTGATAATTGCTGCTGACCCCTTTTCACAGCACAGAACACAGGGTCCCTGTCTCCAGTCTATAAAGTCTGACTAATTAAAGCATCTCTTTCAGATACCAGATTTTGGGGGAAAAAAAAAAAAAAAAATCAGAACTGAACTACAAAACAAAAGCTGTAATTCGCTGTTTGAGCCAGTTAATACATTATGCATTCAGTGGTGTGATATCGCTTGTGTGAGTGGAACTGCTGTGGTTTTATAGTGGGATAAAGGAGATTCGAGTTCCAGCCTAGAATTTCTGATTGTTGAATGTTTTCTTTTTAGCTGTTTTTAATGAGTTGTCTTGAGACCTCCCATATCTGTAAATTAAAATGTATTTGTTTAATCCTTTCTCAAAGCACAGAAAAAAAGATGAAAAATGCTTAGAAAATGTGTATAGTTGCTCTTAAAAAAAAAAGTTTTTGTAAGAAATGTATAATGTTGTCAGGAATTCATGCGTAGCAATTGATTTACTAATTTTTTTTGTGTGTTAATTTGAAAGGCCTTGCTGTAACTCCCTAAAATTCTCTCCTTTCAGTCACAGGAGCTGACTTAATTCAGGTCACACTGAAAGAGAAGGAGAGAGTGGCTTTACCTACCCCAGGTATGTGACAGTCTGTGTCAGAAAGCCTTGGTCTGGGAAACACACCATTTCTTTTTTATGGCTTTTTCAGGAGTAAATTGCTATTTTCACTTCAGTATTTTGTACATCTATCAAGCCAAGAGAGGCTCTTGGTATTCATTTAAGCATTTCATTGAGCCCTATCTACCATTGCTCAAGATAAATGTGTGATTCCACAGTATAAAACACTATAAACTTTTGCTGGGAAATACCACAGTGGATCAGAAAGGTCATGGAATGTGAGACTACAGAGTACTTTAGTGCTCCATAGTCTGATATTACTGCCCAGTTCCACATTGAGTTAGACAGAAAAATACACCAGAGACAAGGGAAACCTCCAAATGTTGATATTTTTTTGTATTAACCGCCTTGCTATGTTGTGTATTAACAATAATCACTTGTGTGGAAAAAGGATTTAGAGACATTTTGACAGGGTATTTCTCCCAGAACAAACAAGTGATTGGAGAGACAGACCCAAACTTAGGGAACTCGACATGGGTTTAACTTCTGTGTTTCCCTGTGCTGATAACAGAGGTTTTTTCTACACCACAACATTACTGAGCTGGGTCTAGCCCCCAAAACCTAAGCATGAGCTTGCTCCCATGCTTTCAATCCCCAATCAAGTTTTCCCAAGAAAAAAAATGCCAGAATTCCCTTTGCAGTGGAAAGACAGAAGTAGGTGCTTGCAGAGGCCTCCAGAGGGAGGCCCTGCCTGCGTTAGTCCAGGGTTTACTAAACTCAGCGTGCAGGATTTTCCCTTGAAGGCTTTCCTTCCTCTCCTGTGGCAGAACAAACTTAAGGGCAATTAATTGTTTAAGCCTGGCTCATTAGCTCTCTAAAATACAAGTACAAGTCAAGCACCTGCATTTTGTGAACTCAGTTTCTCCCAATATTTTCCTGATGCTAAGGCTCAGGAGTTTTCTTTTGGATTGACCTGAAAAAGAAAATTTTGGAGAAGGAGCAGGAATTTCCACGTGTCTTGGTCAAACTGCTTTTCCATGGCAGGTCTTGGTCATCCCTTGGAATAGGAAGACTCCTGCTTTTCTGGGTGTTAACAAGCTTGTAAGAGTTGATCACTCATTTTTTTAAATCTTTCATAGTTTAGGAAAGTATGGAAATTCCCATGCCCTGGGAATTCTATCAAGCAGTTTTCTTTAAGCATGGAAAATACCAAAGAGCACTTAGTGTTGCTTCATCAGTGACAAGGAGGATGATAATGTCACAGATGCTTGACTGTCAAAGAAATTCTAATTCCTCCAGCTACAGAAGATTATAATTTTGTCTTTATACGTCCTGTTTTGTAGTTCCTTCTGGTGCTGTCTTGAAATGGTCACACCCAGAGACGTGGAATGGCGTGGGAAGAGGCTGGGGTGGATCCAACGGCAGCATCCCAGGCCCTGGGGAAGACGTCATCATCTTGCCAAGTACGTGAGGAAGGGAAGGTGGTGGATTTCGGTAGAAGTTCTGGGCTCTGCCTATGCTGGGATTTATATTTGTGTCCCAACATGGGCTCCTTGGCACTCGTGGCCATTCCAGCGTGTGCTGGACCCCGCATTTGTTCCTTGCCACACAGACTGCAGTACAAAAATGTAGTTTTTTGGAAGAGAACGATAATTCTTTTCCATTTTCACATACACACAAACACAAGCACTTACTTATATGGACTTTCAAGCTGGAATATGTGCAGGGACCTTAATTCAGAAGAGAATTTGTAAGACCCAGATCCACAGCTCACAAAGAGCTCATCTCTTGACCCATCTCTCTCTGTGTTTTGGGCAAGGATCATATTTTACATTTCTGCAATTGCATCACCTTCCATTTTATTTTCCTGTTGCAATTCCCACTTATCAATGATAATCTCTCAAACCATTTGCCACGGATGCCTCGTAGACATTTTATCTTATGCCTGTATTTCAGCTTGTATTTCAGCTTGAGTTACATTTAAATCCTGGCTCATCTTATAACATTACTGCATGAAAACTGGATTTTAGTAAGTATATTAGGGAATTTGCAATAAAATCTGGAGAAAAAACTTGTGATAACCATTTTACAGAAGAGCTGATTCTTCTTTGATCAGGAAGCTGGACTACATGAGGTCCTCGGGTCCTTTCCAGATATAATTATTGAATGATCTTATGAATATTGTTTGATATGTACCTGAATTATTCTAGAACCTGATTTTGTTTCCTTCTCATTTGTTTGAAAACAGTTAAGTCTCTCTACCCACCACAGCTCCACTTCTGGAAATGTGGATAACACTGCTTCCTGTCTATTCCACTCCCACCTGGTTTTGGTTTACAGCTTTTGTGGAAGGAAATGTTTATGCTGGTATTTGGGCATGGAGCTTAAGTCATGGTTAGGGCTTCTCTGGCCTGTGTCATTAAAGAATATATATATATATGTATGTATGTATGTATGTATGTGTATAATTGCAGGTTACATTAAGAATTATGGTCCACCTTCAATATATATTTAATCTTCAATTTTCTGATAAATATGAAAAATATCCCCCAATGCTGTACTTTTAAAAATATTACTTTTCTTCACTTTTGGGGGGAGCGTGCATTGAGCTGAAGAGTAGGTAAGGTTGGTGTTCAGGGAGAATTTCTTCATGGAAAGGGTGGTCAGGCATTGGATGGGGCTGCCCAGGGAGGTGGTGGAGTCCCCATCCCTGGAGATGTCCATGTCTGGATGTGTCACTCAGTGCTCTGGGCAGGGTGACGAGGTGGGCATCGGTCACAGGTTGGACTCAATGGTCTTGGAGCTCTTTTCCAACCTTAATGATTCTGTGATTCTGTGATAACTGGTTCACCAATAACAGCCCATGACTGTCATATGACCAGAACATTCCAGTCTCGAACATCATGTGCCAGATGCAGATATGGAGAGGCACAGAGGTAAATCACAATTCACACAGAAGCAGAGAATAACAAATGAATAAATAGATAAGTTTGGCTGAGGGTTTGGAGTTCTGTTGTTTAGATCAGACCAAGGGAGTGGAAGTTGAAGGATGTTTGTGATGCACGATAAATAAAACTCCTCTGTGTTTCCTGCAAAGGTGAGGGGCTGGAGCATGTCCAGAGAAGGGCAACGATGCTGGGGAAGGGTCTGGATCACACTGAGACACACAGTGGGATTCTTGGGGCTGTTCTGTTCAGGGCCAGGAGCTGGGCTCCTGGTGATCCTTTTCCTTTCCAAACCAGGTTATTCCATGATTCTGTGGTTCTATAAAAAATCCATTCATTCCCATCACTAGAGTAAATGTGTGTGTTGGTTGATTGCAGAAACTGTTCTCCTCTCCAGTGCCTTTCTGGAATCCCTATTCAATTTTATCCCGAGAACACAAACACGAACACAAACACAAGTTGTCTATCACATCATCTATTTTGTTGCATGTCTGTCTGGCTTTTCTGGTCATCCTCTCTATTTTATTTCTGCTCTCCCTCTTCCTTCCTGCTGGTTTGGAGGTGCTTGAGACGCTCACTGTCATTGGAGTCAACAGATACAGGGTCTTAAATTGGAGTCATGATCCTCGCCAGGGTGATAAGGGAACTGGATTTGTTGCTCAAATAAATGCATTTAAAATGAAGTTAGGCAAGATTGATTTTCTGTCCATTTCCCATGCTTTGCTTTGCTGCCACAAGAATTTGAGTTTCCACTTTAAAGGAAATCAGCTCCTTACTTGGATCCAAAATCTAAAATGAAATCAACATTTTTAAAATGCATGTTTAATTGTAGCATTTTATGGATGTTTCCCTTCCCATTTCCAGTGGTTTGTGCAGACCAGTTCAAGGGTGAATTTCACTTGCAACAGAGGTGGGTCCCTCATGTTAAAGTGACTTTTGGTGTTGGTGTGTTGCTACAATTCTCATCAGTGTCTGTCTCCCCAGTGGATGTGAGTCTCTTCCAGCCTGATCTGGAAATCCTCAGCTCAGGCTGCCACAACTTGTGCTTTTATCCCTGGAGGTTCATCCTCCAGAGCCAGAGCCATCCCACAAGGACCTCTCACATGCATCAGGCTTCAGCAGCCACACCACCTTGGAAAACAAGCCGGAGGAGTTTAGTCACGTCATTCCAGCAGCCAGCAGTGGCATCAGCTTCCCAAAGCCCTGAGATTTTCAGGGCTTTGGTTTATGGTTTTGAGTGTGACACACTCCTGATGCAGCGTGCTCTGGGTGGAAGGAGAATGTGTTATAATTCCAAGCAAAGGAATGCTGTTTTGAAGGGTATTGATATGATATCATGTAGCCTCTGGCAATTTCTATCTTCCTTTTTTTTCTTTTTTTTTTTTTTTTTTCCAGTGGTGGAATTCACTCTGTTCTTCATTTTCTGATTTTGATTTTCTTTGAAGTTTTTCTGTTTGAAGAGATGAATGCTGGAGTACTGTATCCCATATAATAGCTCCTCTGTTGTGCCTGATTTCCATTCAATGGCATGCTATCGTGTTTTATACAGCAGTGTGGCTGATCAAAGGCATTTCGTGTCATTGCTGGAGTCATTAGTGACTTCCCAGTATTGTACATCTGAACATTGAGACTCTGGCATACCTGTGAGCTTTTTGTCTGAAGAAAGCGTATGTGCAATGAAATATTGCCCTGTTTTCAGCCTCAAACTGTGGTTTGCTGAAAGTGGTTTCTTGCCGTTATAGGAATATTTTCATGGTGGGAAAACGGCTCCAGTTTGTCTTTCTCTGAAGGTAAATCCTTTGAGCTTAGTGACCTAACGTTTATTATTTTAACTGCTAAGTCCTATCTCCCTCTACGAGGTAAGCAAGTCTATTCTGTAAGGAAGTTGCCTTTGAATCTGTTTGCTTTCCTCCTCAAGTGTGGACTTTTTTTTCCCCCTCAAAAGAGTGTTCTGTTGTTTCTGCAGAGCAACATTTCATCCTCTGAGGACTTCATGAGGACTTCACACCCCAAGCACCTCACCCCAAAGTGTCGTCCTTTTAAACTGAGGAAACTCTAGGTTTGCAGAGATACCTCTGAGTGGGGGAATTTCTCACTCCTGTGTTTCAAGGCTCACACGCAATGCCACAGTTACCGAGCAGTCAGCATTTCCTTTATAAAACCTCTTTTAGAAAGATGTGCAACTCAGCAAAAATCTCTGTTCTAGACTGAAATGTGACATATAAATGGCATGCCTGGGAGCGCTGCTTCTTTTCCTTGTAAAAATGTTTCAGCCTGTGTTTGATGAATATACTTATGGCCTTTGTCAACTGCAGCTTTTTGCCACATTCTTGAGCTGCGATTTCACAAACTAGATTCTGCTTCTGTCTGAGAGATACCATTTTAACAACATCTCCCCCCTTATTCTCCTCTCTGTTTCATATCCTCACATCCTGAGCCTTCCCTTCACAGCTCTGCAGGGCATGGGACTGTACCTGTCCTGTAAAGAGATTATAGACAGGAGTCTCTTCATGCCTGTAAAAACATATTAAGTACTAACAGCATAAGATTTAGGGGGAAAAAAAATGCACTTGTTCCCTAGAGACTTACTACATCTAAACTCTGTGAAAATTTTGCATGCTTGAAAGATGTTTCAACCCAAGGATGCAGGGAATTTGTTTTGGGATGAGGGGTTCAGATTAACCATGGCTTGCTGCTGTAGTTGATGTAGCCCTTGAGAACAGATGTCCTGGGTTTTCAGGGTCCTCATGGCTGGAGAGAAAGGGTAAAAAGACAGCGGAGAAAAGGAAGAGGTGGGATAATTGAGTCACAAGGCTAAAGCAAGAACATATATGTAGGAGACAAGCAAATCTGTAAGCAGAGCCAGAACTCCAGACCTGAAAACGGAACCTGAAATAAAAATTTCCTCTCCTGGGAGGCTGTGAAACTTCAGGTTTGCAAAACCAAGGAGTAAAAAACTAGGAAATGCTACAATTAAAGACAGCCTACTAATATTTTCTTTCAGTCCGTTTCTGAGTGTACCTCAGGTAGGTTTTCACAGAATCATATTGATTATATTTCCTGCAAACAGAGCTTGGAAGTGTTCTTAAACCTTTGTGCTAAGTAGTTTGAGTCAGCCCCTAATGACATGATTTTGGGAAAGGCCTTTCTCTCTGCTGCCCCTTGTGTGGTCATTTCTGTTCCCATCCAAAGCAGTTGCCAATGTCCACAGGCAGAAGTGAAACTGTCAAGTAGAGGAATCACTTCCCAAGACACTTCATGGCTCTTCTTATATTCCACACAAAACCGGTTTCAAGTGTCCCATTCTCACCACTTTGTCAAAGTCCACTGGAAAATACGTGTGTTCCTTAATCTCTCCTGTTTTGTATATCTATGCCTTACAATAAATGTATATGAGAACAATGAAAGTCACAGAAAATCTCTGTATAGGGTAAGGCTGTCATTATGCTGAAGATTTTTTTTTCCTGCAATCTGTTTTTATGAAAGTCATGGTTAGATCATATTATTGAGCCCCTTGTTAGGGAAACACCTTGCTTTTCCTTCTTCCAGGAACACCCACTGACTGAGAGATGCACCATACCTGGAAACTGTTACTCTTGTCAATAATGAAAAGGGATGGAAACCACAGTTTCAGGGCCTGAGCTGTTTTCCAGTGCAATCAAATGAGCTCTTAGTGACATCCAAGAGTATTAGATGGGTCCTGAGGGTGGAATTCACCTCTGTGCAGTGGACTACCTCTAAATGATCCCTCATTTACATCCTTGCTCATGTCCTACTTGGAACACTTCAGAGGCATTTTAAAGGTTTCCAGGATGCAGACTTGCAGCCTTAGGAAGCAGCAGTGGTGGTGTCATCGCGCTCAACCCACAACAATTTCCACTCTGTTCTGCAAGACAAAAATATCCTCCTTTCTTTCTCCTTAAAGACCTGAGGGAACGGTGCTTCGCCTGGTCACTATTAACTGATTTTAGAGGGGAATATGAGTGTAGAATGGAAGAACTTGTGGTGGACCTGGCATTGATCTCACAGGTCTTTTCCAGCCTTAACAATTCTGTGGTTCTGTGAGCTCTGGCTTCCTGCAGGCTGTGTTGGTGTAAGCAGAGCTTTCCTCTTGGGTGGTGAGGAAGAGGTGGGTTTTCATACAGAAAACCTGGGAGAGCAAAGCCAAGCTGCAAAGAGGGAACAGCAGTGACAGAGAGTCAGTGGAAGTGGTTCATGGTGTGTGGCTGCAGTTTGTCACCCTGATCACTATTATTGACAAGGGAGGGACTTGCAGGCTCTTTGCACCACGAAGCACCTCATTGATACGGTTGGATTTTTTTCACTTCCTAGAATCCCAGAATGGTTTGGGTTGGAAAGGACCTTAAACATCATCTCATTCCAACCCTCCACCCATGGGCAGGGACACCTTCCACTAGACCAGGTTGCTCCAAGCCCTGTCCAACCTGGCCTTGAACACTTCCAGGGATGGGGCATTTTGTTGTTGTTCTCATCAATTCCATGAAGCAAAAATGGGAAAGATGGGGAGAGACTATTCACAAGGGCCTGGAGTGACAGGACAAGGGCAAATGGCTTCAAACTGAAAGAGAGTAGGTTTACATTAGATATTGGGAAGGAATTCTTCCCTGAGAGGGTGGTGAGACCCTGGCACAGGTTGCCCAGAGCAGCTGTGACTGCCTCCCTGGAAGTTCAAGGCCAGGTTGGACAGGGCTTGGAGCAACCTGGTCTAGTGGAAGGTGTCCCTGCCTGTGGCATGAAGTTGGAACAAGATGGCCTTTAAGGTCCCTTTCAACCCAGGCCATTCTGTGATTCTATGAAAACCAATCTGAATAACACAAAACTCAAGCCAAGCTGAAATTCGTCACCACCATGCCACGCTTTTTGGCAAGTAGTGTTGGCAGGCTGCCATTGACCTAAACAACCCTCTGCTTTGTTTCTCAGACAGGACCATCCTGGTGGATGTGGCTCTGCCCCCTCTGAGAGGACTCTACGTCCTGGGGACCCTCGAGTTCCCCAGCAACTCCAGCAACATCCTGAGTGCAGCCTGTGTCCTGGTGCTGGGGGGTGTGCTGAGAGTGGGTGAGTGAACAGCTGATCTTCGGGATGCCTGGGGTTTATTTCTGCTCTGGATAGGAAAAAAAGTATGGAGAAAGACTTAGATTGTCACTATAAACATGCTGTCCAACCTAATGTCCCGTGGCTATCTGGATATCTGCAATTTGGGCACCCAGAATCCGTGTGAAGCACAGTGATTATCCACTGGAGCTAATTACCTATTCCTTTAATAGCAACGTGTTACAAATACTGCAATCTGCACCTCACTCCTGGTGTCACTGTGGCAGTGATTTTATCTGATATGTGTAAAAGCCCTCCCTACTTCCTGTGGGGTTGCTTTATGGGACAGTAATTCCTCAGGGCAGGATCTGCCCCAGCGTTCAGGCAGTGCCTGGTGGCTATGGGCATTAATAGGACACTTTTTGTGACACAGAGTTATTTAAAGCCAACATAAACAGAGTCATGGAGAATCCCCAGAATGCCTGGAAATCCTGCTGTGGTGTGAAACAGCTGGATTCAGCACACTTGTTCCTCTCGTCCCTCTGTACAGATGAGCACCAGGACCATAGGGAGGTACCACCTTGCCCCTACTTCCAGCAGTTTCACAGTCCTCAAAGTCACTGGGGCCGTTGCACATTATTTACAACAGACAGGATTGGTGTTTTTCCACTCTGAAGTAATTACCCACATAATTCCCTTTAAATATCAAGGTTTCTAAAGCCAGGCATTATATTTACTTACAGGAATCCTTAGGACGCTGGGATCACATTGTTGATCATTGCTTGACCTTTCTCAAGATTGGTTTCATGAACTTTAAAAAGAGAATTTGTTTGTGTAATCACCTCCTGAGGAAGTCTGCTTCAATATTTGTTTGTCGTTAATCTCAAGGGACTGTTTAGTTAATACAGTACTGGCCAAAAAAGTTATTTTGCTGTCTTGTGTTTTTCTTTGGAAAAAGAGGTTGGAAAGCTTAATCTGGGAGGTTAAAAAACATATATACTTAAAGGAGTGTCAGTCATTTCTTTCTCAGGTCCTTTGCACTTTAAATATGTTTTCATATTGGTTTTAAGAAAAAGCATGTGTTCATTGCTAAAAACACTTATTAAAAAAACATTGAGGCACTTTGCTGCACAAACTCCCCTCCAGCACATCTGTGAGTAGTAATGATATTAAAAACCAAACAGGTATTTGCAGCTGTTGAGCTGCAGTCCAGCGTCTCCTGGAGAGCTGTCCTTGTTTCAGCTCTGAGATGATGGGTGGGTAGAGACTCTGCAAGTTTCCCACATCTCATACTGGCTTCTCTGCCTGCACGTAGAGCTGGAAGTGCCTGTTTTTTCCTCCCTTCCCCTTTCCCTTCCCGTGTGTTTGAGGCCTTACGGTAACGTCTTGGAGCCCATCTGTCCTATCCTGCCTGCTCCATGCCTGGAGGAAGGGTTTTGAAGCCCATCTGTCCAACTCCACCACACCCTACAGAAATCCTGACACAAAATAGATAATGAGACAGTTTAGTAAACAGATTTAATAGATGTGGACATCAGCATTCAGCACTGCCTGAGCAGGATTTCAGGTTGGCATCACGTGAGCCAAATCCCCAGGTCCTGCCTGTTGTGTAATTTCTCCATGCCCTGTTTCCAGAGTAGCAATCTTTGGCCACATGCTGTTCCTTCTAATTCTGTGGCCTGGGACTAAGAATTTCTGGTAAAGCTCGAGTATTTTGTTCCCTTAAACTCCTAGAGAAGAATGGTCAGTTTAGAAATTCATCTTATTTGGGTTTGGTGTCCTCCAGAGCACTTGGCTTCTTCTCTGCAGAGAAAAAACAAAGTCAGAAGGTTAAATCATGACTATAAATACATAGGAACTGAATGATGATGGGAAATATGTAACAAAGGGGAAAAAATTAGTGTAAAATTGGAGTTTATCAACCATAACAAGAACCTAATTAATTTTATTGAAACAATAATTTACAGGGAAACTGGGATGAGAAAATAGTGATGGTTGGGAAATCAGAATTCTTGAAACACTTGACCCTGCACAGTAAATCACCACTTTTGTCTTTAATGTATGATCACAATCCATGTGAATTATGATCGCTGGAAGATGTGAGATGATTTAAGATCCACAAAGAACTCGTCAGAACCCTTGGAAAACCCAAAGTAAAATGTGTGGATCTAACCCGACAGGAATTTCCCTGGGTCCTCCCAGCCCTTCAGTGTTTTTGGGTGCAGGGAAAGTTTTTGATTACTTCTACTTTCATAGTCCTACCTCTAAGACAAGGAGTTTCTCTTTTTCACTTTATCCTTCAAAGTTTTTTATTTGATGGTGATGTTTGCAATAGAATTTTAGTTACACCATTTATTTCTATTTCTCTGCACTATATTACTGTAAAAATTAGCTGGTTTTGCAGCTTATAAACAGAGAGTTTGAGGTTCAGTGAGAAAGCAAAGTGCTAAATATCATTAGCACATCTGTGTCAAAACAAGAAATGATGAGTTCAACATCTCAGAGTTGTTTTTCCATTCTCAGCTAGGATGATTCCGTTCATTTTAACCCATAAGCATTAAAACTCAGATGATATGTGCAGGAAATGCCCTGTTCCATGGCTGAACAAAGCCCTCAGCTCCCAATAAAGCTGAAGAAAATGCTGAACTTCACTTGGCACACATTGATCCGTTGGACTCATTCTGAACTCAACTGCACTCAGCTGCTCTTTGCTGGCAGGCTGCTTTTGCTTTTTATAGTAGAGCTCGCCAAGTAATTATCCAGATAGGACTTCTCTTTTTTAGTTTCAACTTGTCACATTCTTTCTTTTGCATATCTCGTGATGGCTGCTTGTCAGTCATGTCACTCATTGGAGGCAAGAAGCCTCCAAGGCAAGGTCATCATTAGCTCGTGGCTTGATTGTCTGGAGAGGGAACCCCAGACAACTCTAATGCCTCCTATCTTGCTTGTGGTAAGAGCTCTAATGTATTTACCCGACTTCTTTTCTAGGAGGAACCCCCATACTGACTTGTCAAAGGGTAAATCAGTGTATTTCATTAAGTGGCCATGTGTTAGCAGTGAGTAAATAACAATAATTAGGGCACCAGTGAGTTTCACCAGTTTACTGTCTTTTCCAGCTTCTCCAGTACCTCTGTTTTGTGGGTCCCATCTTTAGCTGTGGGCTGAGTCCCACCCTACAGTCACATATCATCCTTGCACAGCTGTCTAACTTGTATGAAGAAGGGACTCTGTTGGTGTAACAAGATGTATTTTCATTCCCAATCACAGAAAAAAGTGGTTTGAAAAGTTCATTGAACCATTTGCATTCCCTTTAATGAATCTCTCATTAAACAGCCTCCGTCTGTTTGGCTTTTACCCCTTCCAAGCTACATTTTTTAACTGATTGCACCATGTAGGGAAGGAATTTGGTTCACGCGTTCAAGACACCTGAATTTAGGTGTAATGTGGACATCAGCACATGAGCTGCTGGTCCAGAAGAGATCCATCCAGTGTAACCAGTGGAGCCCCTGCAAACTGGTTGATACAGGTATCAAAAGCAAATCTACATTGGAAACATCCACATTAAGAAACCTAAATGTAGGTATATAAACCTGGAAACATGGTTCTCTTGCCTAGCTGTTAGGATTTTCTACCACTCTGGACAACCTCAGGTATCCCCCCTCGCCTGCAACTTCTGCTTAAAAATCCCTCTGTTCAGTCATTTATCCTTGTATTTTATCTGCCAGCGTCCAGAGAGGATTTGGAGGGCACTGGGACTCTCAGATCCCATCCTTGTGTCTCACCACTTATTCCTCATCCATCCCCCACTTCTGGTGTTGGTTCCTACTCCACAGCTGTGGAGCTGAGGAGTTCTGAAATCTTCTGTACCTTTGGCAGAAAGAGGCAACCAAGTGAAGTCTCCTCTTCTGGCTGCTGTTCCAGGCTTCCTTCCAGAGTGCAGCCTGAACACTTGAAGGAAGCTCCAGAAGAAGTAGGTCCAGCTGAGTATTGACCATGAGTAAAATCTCCTCACACTTTCTGGTGACAATATGACACACTTTTCAAAATAGCTGGGTAGTTAGAATCCAAGAAGTTTTGGATTCAGGAAACAGAGATAGAAGAGATGATCCCTGCAAGATGCTCAGCAAAATCTGTTTGCCAGTGAAGGGAGGAGATCTTATCTCAGAGATTTTGTTACTCTTATATGCAACAGCTGTTGCAGAGTGTCATGCTGTGAAAAAAAGAAGGCCAGAAGGGAGGAAACACCCACTATTCTAGGAAAGAACTGAATGGGTTTTGCTATGGAACAAACCCCAAAACAATACAGTAAAAATCTGTCAGGAAGAACATCTGGAATAGAACTGAAATATGAAAACAATGGAAAATGCTTTTGAAATTCAAAAAACTAGATCCAGACCACAGTGAAAAATAAATGAAAATCTGGAGAGAAAAAACATATCCCTATTTCTGCTCTCCTTTTCTCCCTCATTTTTTCATGTAGGTTTTGTTCTCTTCAGAGGTTAGACCTGATGAAGGATTATGAACCAGCTGCAACCACTGTGCTAACAGATCTGTGTTACAGATCCAACATTTGGATCTCACACTTCTTCAGGACAGTGTGTAATCAGCAGTGAATTTATTAACAGCACAGGTTGTTTATTAACAGGATTATCATATATGGTTGGGGTTCTTTGCACTGTGTAGTGCAATGGGAAAAACATGTGTTTGAGGGAGCCCTGTCTCTGTCCTTAGTGCCTCCTGGCCTTTTCTGCACATCTCACCAAACATTTTTTCCAGCTTTTGGTAATTTCTAGGTTGCAAGAACCCTTTTTTCCTGGTTCTCTGCCAGCAGCACGTTATTATCTGACTTTATGGTCAATCGGGTTGCTCATCAAGTTGCCGAGGTTTCCAGCTGGAGTAGGAGAACGAAGTGGGATCCATTTCTGGTCATCTCGTGCAGGATGGGGAATTGGGCAGTTTGGTGTGGTCTTATGGAGGACTTGCTCACCAGAGAAAAGTGGGACAAGAAACCTGAAGTTTTCACATCCAGAGTCCAACGAAGGACATTGAAAGCCCAGATCATTCACTTATGTGGTGTAGAGATTATGATTCCTGTAGTTTATGGCAAGTTGGTAGTTTTAACAAAACTACTTACCACAAGAGCTGAGATTTCATAGCCAGTTACTTCATANGTTTCATCCTCCCCAACACCCAACCCTCGTGACCTGCGTGTATCAACTATTTTGAATTCCCCTTATGAGTAAACTGAGGTAGCTGCTGCTTCCATATCTTCATTTTCATGGGCTATTCTGCTGGAATCTCTTTAGACTTAGCCAAAGTGTGTATCTGAGACCTTACTCAGCTCTTCCCTCTGTTTTTTGTTCTTCTCCATTAAAGTTTCCAGAGAGACCCTTACCTTTTGAAGACCTCTTGCCTTATTATTTTCAATATTAGAGAATCACAGAATGGGTAAATTGAAATGCATTGCTGAAAGTCATCTAATCCAACCACCCTGCTCAAGAAGGGTTCCCTAGAGCATTCTTCACTTTTTTCCTAAATCTTTACTTCAAAATTTCTGCTGACTTTCCTAGACCATCCCTGTAATTTTTCTCCCCATTTGTGTCAGTTTATCTGCTTACTTTCAGTATCTTCACACTATTTTGGGTCTCTACCAAAACATGGAGTTTCACAGGGTTTTCAGGACCAGACCTGCTGGAGTCCATGTCCCCATTCCAGTCATTCAGCTATAAATTAGTGTGTGCCATGTTCCTGCTGTACTCGTGTAGTTTGTTAATCACAAAGTTTTGTGCTACTAAGCCAAGTGCCTTGGAGAAGCCAATTATACAGTATCAAAGCTATTATCTTTATCAACTAGACCTGTAATCTCATTAGGAGACGATAACAAGGAAGTTTCACAGGACCTTTTTTTTCTATAAAAGCAGGTTGATTGGCATTAATTAGATCATCCACCTTTAATGATTTATTAATTGTTCTCAGAGTGGGACATTCCATTTTTATTTATTTTTCCCCTAGAATCAGTGTCAAGTTGACAGGCCTGTAATCACCTGGGGCTCTTACTTTTATCTTTGTTTGAAATATTGGTGCAATATTAGCTTTCTTCAAGGGCTCTCAGACATCTTGAGTGATCCCAAAATTATTGAAGAGTCCACCTTAATAGACCAATGGGTTTCCTGGAAAACTCTCTGGTAGCACTTGCATTCAAGTTACTGCCATCCATTGATTTAATCCCATGGAATTATTGATGGCAATAAGCAAACGTTAAGCCTATTTTTCTACTAAATATTCTTAGAAGAAGTAGAATTTTTCTACTCATTGATGACTCCTGTGTTCTTTTGTGTCATTTACCATTTACAGTTTCCAGTCACTGAAGAATTTCTGTGAATATTATCTTCTCTTTTTTATTTTCCATTATATATAGTTTTATTATGATCTTTGTTTCTATCTCTGTATTTTTGATTTGTGTGGTTTTGGTTTTTTTTAACAAGGGTAACATTTCTTACCTGTTGTGCTTTTTTGGACTAAAATTCATGATTTTTAGCTAAAGGTAGATGTAATTCTTTTAAGGGAGTGATGACTTCCAGTTCATCCTATAAACTCCCATTTCCAGTCCTTTGTATGTGCTTGTTAAGGCTGGAAGCCTACTTAAAAATGGTTTTAAAACTGAGCTGATAATTGGATATATCAGACGGTTTTAACTGACTTAACTAGAATAATAAATGCTCTGTAATCAGGATTAAAAAATATGTGAGATTGTGAAAGTATATTTGGACACAACCTAATTCCTGGTTTTCCTCTGTCCAAACCACAGTTACAGGAGTTTAAACAAGGAAATCAGAGCTGGTTTGGGTGGACGATGGACACAGAAAGATAATTCCCTCCATGTCCCCAGAGAATATATGAGCTCACTGCTGTGAGATATATTAGATGGGGAGCATGCAAGTCTTGTACTCTTTGCCTTTTACCTATTAAAAAACTGTACAGAGAATTTAAATATCCTCAGTTATCAGTCAGACGCTGGTGGGAGAACAATGAATTGTTTTATTGATGTCACTTAAATAAAAAAAGGCTCTTAAAGCGAAGTGTTTCTTCAGGATACAAAATCAGCTCTCTTTTCCAAACTAGTAATTTTTAAATATTAAAAGAACATGACAGGCCAGATAATTTTGTACAGATATGTATATATTTTTTAGTTCTACATCTGCTGCAGTTTTCTGTTGCATAATTGATTTAATCTCTAATTTTAAAGGAACGCTGAACTCCTTTACTGGACTCCGCATACATTTCTCCAGGGCAAAAACTGTCCTACTTTTTCCTCCTTAGTATCTGTTTAGTGCTGGGCCATTTTCTTCTGAAACTGTAAACTACCCTTGGTGAAAGAAATGAAGGCAAAGTTGGAATACAGTTTACTGTGCAGACTTATCACCATTGCACACACCAAAACATCTTGGGCAATTTCTTTTTCCCTACTTTTTTTTCCTTAATCTTTCAATTTTTCCCATCCTTGCTGCATGATTACCCTGAAACTGAAATTGTGAAGGAGCAAAAAGGCAAAAACAGGTTGAGAAAGGAAATATTAACTCAGCCATTTAGATATTCCTTTAAAATCTAATTCACATGGATTTCCCCCCTAGTTTCCCTCCCTCTTTTTAGCATCACAGAAGTCATGGATATCTTTGTGGTGGGTTTGATGCTGTTTTGTCTTTATTGCAGGTTCTTCTCTACATCCCCTAGAAAGGGATTTAAAGCTGCTGTTCCTTCTTCGGGCATCTGAAGGGATTTACTGTGATCGTCTGGAGGATATAAATGTCCACCCGGGGACTATTGGTATGAAACATGAATTCCCCTTTCCACAGCAAACTGATTTTTGGTAATATCCAGATCTACCGCTGTGGAAACTGTGACTATGTTGTACAGATAAATGTCAAACAAAAGTGCACATATTTTTGAGCTAAAATTTAATCTTCTGGGACATGTCATCTATATGAAAAATTTCTATATTTTGACTTTTTACTCTGGTTTTGGATCCCTTTTCCTAAGGAAAAAAAAATTAAATTCATGGACCAAAACATTAATAATAGCTGCATAATTTTTTGTATCTTTCGTTCCTGGAGTTTTTATCTAATTTGTTTAGTTAGATAATTTTTTTTAATGGTAGATATCAGATGCAATTCTTTCAATTCTAACTTGTGTCAATGAGACTTCTGTGGTAAAATCCCCTCTCTTGCCTGTACATGAGATGGTCATTTTACTTTAATGATGATTTATTGCTAGTTCACTTTGTATTTTGAGTGGAGGATTTGTGCTGTTCTTACACTTTTCATAAAATATAGAAATATACTTTAATATATACAAGTATTTCCATATATTTAGTTATTGTTTCAGTTCTTCTCAAGCCTCTTTTCCCCTTTATCTGTTTTGTTGTTTTTTTTTTTTTTTCCCAGGGGTTTATGGACAGGTGCAAATTTATAGTGCTTATCCTAAGATGCCTTGGACACATCTGGGAACTAATGTTGCTCCTGGCAATGAAAGGTGGTATTTTGCCCAAATATGCTTTCAAATATTAAATTTTGGTTCCTGTTCCTATGACTTGTATTTAAAGTTCCTGTGAGTTGCATTATTCTTTTCATTCATGATGGGCTCTGTTTAAATTATGTTTAGATAAGAAAAAAACCCTAGGTTACAGAAAATTGCACCATGATGGGGAGGCTGATGATCTTTAAGGTCCCTTCCAACCCAGATTAACTTTAATTCTAAAGAAATCTAAGGATGAATGAAGCTGAGTTTTCCTTCCTTCCTTCCTTCCTTCCTTCCTTCCTCCCTTCCTTCCTTCCTTCCTTCCTTCCCTCCTTCCCTCCTTCCTTCCCTCCTCCCTCCCTTTCAGCCAGGCCTAACAAAGCCTCACTGGGGGAGTTCCCACCTGGGTAGAGGTGGAATATCAGCATTTAGGGAAGGAATTATTTGGGAAATGATTATAAAGATGGGCAGTGGAAGCACGAAGACCTCACCAGCAGGGCTCATCTGTTGTGAGCTCTCTCAGAGTTGTGTGTTCAGTGTCAATTAATTGTTTAGGAATTGCTGTGTAGCTGATCCTGATCCAAACCTGCAACATTAGGATCACCCTCTGGAAATTCTTCTCCTTCCCTGACTGAGATGGGAGCTCAGACTATGCAGATTCTTGACTGAAGCATGCCAGTTAAACACTTGGATGAAATGGATCCAGGCTAGACATGGGCTGCTGCCCAGATATTCTATGTGCAATATCATGAGGGGCTAAGATACACGTGTTTGGAGTTAATTCATGCACATTAAATACAGCACAAAGAATAGTTTCAGTTATTAAAAGAAAGGAAAAAGAAAAACCCCATTTTTGATTAAAAGTCTACCAATAGCCAGCTAAGAGCTAATGTGGTTGGATACAGGAAGTTGGTAAGTCAGTGCTGGAGTACGAAAGCTGAGGGAAATGGGTTTTATTGAGGGAGAGGAGCTGCTCTATGTCCTTTTCCAGCATGAATCAGCACATGGGTAAAGGAAGGATTTTCCTGCCATTTCAGAAAATATAAAGTGATTCCTCTAAACAAACAAAAAAATATTTGTTGGATTTCTCTACTGAATAATCACAGATGCTATATACTGTAAGTGCTCATCTGGACCCTACTCATCTTTGAAAAATATTGTGAGAAGAGACTCTGGAAAAACTTGACATCCATTTAGGAATCTCCTTTCTCTCTGCATTTCTGTCACTTTATACTGCATGTGAGGCATTCTCTGAATTCACTCAGTGCTCTCTTCTCTCAGTAATTCCCTGAGGAGTTTAGATCATCACCTGGCCAGCGTCAGTCACCCTGTAACAGGACAAGGTTTTCATCAGAGATAAACACTGATCATTATCCATTTTTGCTGTCACTAAATGCTTTTGTTTTATTTATGTGAAGATGAAAATCCCCCGAACTACTAATACATCTTTGGCTGTAAAAGGGGATCTTCAGTTCAAGACTAAAACAATAAATGTAGGACTCTGTGCAATGTTCAATAGCCAGCAGAGTTTTAAATGCTGGTGCCCAGAGGGTGTTCAGCTACCAAAGGCAGGGTTCAGGTGCCCAAACAGAGGGTTTGTGTCTGTCTGAGGTGTCTGAGTCCCCTCCATGGCTTGCACCTTTGTCTCCAGGAACGCTTCAGGAACCAGTCCTGTCACATCTGCCAGCTGATGTCTTAGATATCCTGGGATATCTCAGATAGCAAGAGGTCCTCTTGTTTAGGGAATCAAATCCTGCTCAAAGTGGCCAATTCAGAGAACTGAATTGCCTTCCACCCACTACCCAGTGCACCAACCAACTCTGGTGGCCAAGTGCAGGCAGCCTGCACATTGCTGTTGTCTAAATCCAAAGTGGACTTTCAGCTCTGTAAAGTCACACCAAAAATGGTCTGACTTGTCTTTTGGAGGCAACTTGAGCCCTGAAATGCTGTTCTGGTGCTGTATATGTTGTTAATCAATGGTGTGAAATAGATGCTTCAGGATTAATTTCCTCCCACATATTTCAGACATCTGTTTTTGCAGAAAGCCCTAAAGGGACTTTTCCTACAGCATAGCCTGTGGATTTTTTGGGTTTTTTGAGATTTCCCTAAGCAAAACTGTTCATTTTTAATGAAATTTGTGAGCATAACTCTCATAATTGTAATGACATTAAGTTTATATCATGGAGTTACAGGATTTTTGTGGAAGATGAAATAGATTGGGATCAAGGTGGAGATTTTGTGATCAGCTCTTCCTCCTATGAAGCCCACCAGGCTGAAGTAGTTACACTTAAAGAAGTCCATGGTCATAGTATAAGAATTCATGAACGTCTTCTGCACAGGCACATTGGTAAGGAATTTTTCTTGCCTTTTTCTGAGAGTTTTCTTCTGAAGTATTGACTTTCCATTTCATATCTCAACATGATCAGTTTTACTTCCTTGAGGTATTTAAATGTCCCTCTCCATATACCTTTTTCCTTGCTGATTCTAACATGAATTTCTGTGAATAGAATCAATTCAGTGTTGAATTGTTTGGGAGAACCTTCTGGTGTTTCGAGTTGAACTGGTTCACAGGTAGAGAAAGTAACTTGAATTTTAAAGGAACAAAGAAATGTAGGATTTTAGGCCTTTTGCACAATTTCTATGGCATGTCAAAAACCTGGAAAAGAATTAAACCCCACTGTTTTCTCAAATTTCAAAATAATTATGTTCATAAAATTTCAACTCCATGACATGAAACTAATTATTTATAAACTAATATCTAAATAAACATAAAATCTGCATATAGCTCTATTTTCTGTGTAGATTGCATGGGATCTATATTTATGTGGGAAAAGGGATGCAGTATTGATACTTATTTACTTTTATTTCAGCCTATAAAGTAAATTTATTACCACCTATTTAACAAAAACAAAAGAATTTTATTAAGAGGTCAAAATCTGGACCTTCAAAATGAGGATTTTTCTTGTGCATATCAAAATTTTAAAAATTTAATCTTTATTCCAGGCAGTAGGTGCAGAAATGAGTGTAATGGATAAAAAGATCCAGAAATATTACATTTTAAATGACAAATGTTTAAATGGCTGTGCCGGTAATCAAAGCTTCAGTTGGAACTGAGCTCTGTTCTGCAATTATCCACAGCGTTAATCAACAGTAGCCTCCATGGCACAGCTTTTTATGACAATTGCATTTTTCAAACAAAATGTGCAGTTCAAAGCATAGCACATCTAGACTTCATTTCCAGTAGTTTATGCATTTTAGGCCTTCCTTTTCAGCTGATGTAGATATAATAAATGTATCATGAGGTGAGATTACTGCTTACACCCTGAGTAATGCAGCAGTTGTTAGGTACAGCTGAAAAAGAAAGGACATATGGGACAATTAAGAGGTAAATACTGTGTTTCACCTGGGCAAATGTAGATGCCTGCAGTAAGTGTTCACACATGAGCCAGTCACTCTCAGCTCCCTTGATGATTAAAGCAGAAAAATACATACAACACATGCTTCTCCCTTGTATTTCATCTGCCCCTAAAGCAGGTATATAAAATAAACAATGAATTGCACTTGAGATTCGCCTATTGCTCTCCATCGTGCACAAAACCAGTTTGGATAACTAAATCACATCTGCGGGTGTCTAAAGTCATCCAAGATTAATCCAAGCTAGGCAGCTGCATAAACTTGTGTAAAAGTCTCCTTTAGAAAGACATTGAAAAAATTATTTTAAAATCCTTGTGGAAAACACACACAAGCAAGACTCTGTAGCAAAAAGTTTTTGGCATTGACGTTAGTCTGATCCTGAGGAAAATTCATGGAGATCAACTCTGCAGTGTGCTGATGAGTAACTCCAGCACACAGAGCTTGTGAAAAATGAAGTGTGAACCTGTTCATTGCTTTGGCACCTGCACACTGCAGGGGAAAGGTTTAGCACCTTCTTGTTCTAAAAATGAGATATCTCGGTAAAATATAAGCACACAGTGAATATTTGATGGGCAGGTGGCCTTTCTGGTTTTGTGTTGATGCACGCAGATTGTGCTGGGGGTGAAACACACCTGAATGTCAGTGCAGATTCTGCAGAGGAGCTGTCAGGATTTATGTCCCTCAAAGCACTGGTTTATAGGTATGATAGACACTTATCACATTTGCTTTCTTGAAACTCCCCAGGGCATCCCCACGACACAGAAGACGGCAGACGCATCCCTTTGGCTGCGGAGGTTGGGCTCCTAACACGGAACGTGCAGATCCAGTCAGATGTGGCTTGTGCTGGGAGGATGCTGGTGGGACACTTCACAGACTCCAGCGGGATGGAGTTTGAAGGTAGTTGAGATTCAGCTGTCCTCATCAACCACACCAGTTTTGCCCGAGAAAGAGGTGCAGCAACACGTGTATCCGTTCATATGTGCCATGAAAGTCAGAACAAACTGACTGTCAACAAGTATGAAACATAAGCGCCTCTAAAAATTCATAAATATGGAAGATATTTTAGGAGGGGCTGCTCTGTGTTTTGTGAGGTTTTACTATGACTTTGTATATTTATTAACAAATACCCATCACTACAATACACTGACAAAGTACCCGCTGTTATATGCCTGAGTGCTGTTAACATGGTTGTCCTTACCAGTTCTTAGGTAATATAAGCTTTTATTTCACTCCAGTTATCTCATTGCAGGTGCTCTTCAACTCTTAAATATTCAGTTTTTGAACTTTGGGCCTCCTCAGCTTTCTGCCATTGAATTCAGGAACGTATCCCAGGAGTCCTCGGTGGTGTCATCCAGCATTAGTGGCAGCTGTGGAGCTGGCATTAAAGCAGTCGTGAGCAGTGGGCTCTTGTTGCACGATAATGTGGTGTTCAACACCACTGGCCCTGGCATCGATTTGGAAGGGAAAAATCACTCTCTCATCAGGAACCTTGTTATTCTGAGCAGACAGCCAGCAGGTTTGTTAAACTGGGTTGCCAGCATCAAGGTGAACCTGGCCACCAGCGTCTCCCTTCGTGGCAATGCTGTGGCAGGATCCGAGAGAATTGGCTTCCATATCAGGGGCCAAGACTGTTCACTAGATGGAGAACACTGCAGTGGAAATGTGGCCCATTCGAGTCTCCATGGCTTTCACCTGTACCAGGAAGATGGATTTCAGACCTGCACAAGAATCACAGGTTTTCTCTCCTATAAGAATTATGACTATGGTGTCATGCTCCACCTCAGAGGCAGCATTACTGTGGAAAATGTGGTGCTGGTGGACAACACTGTGGGACTCCTGGCAGTGGTGCACTGTGTCTATGCTGAGCAATGCTACACGGGGAAAAAATTCATAGAACTTAAAAACTCCGTCATTGTGGCAACAAGCTCGACCTTTGATTGCCTCAGAGACAGGATCAAGCCTCGCTCAGCCGATCCAACAGCCCAGGACCGACCCCCACGCTACCCTCTAAGAGGCCGTGTCGGGATTTTATGGCCCACGTTTACCACTGTTCCCAGCCAAAGGCCAGAGAACCCCTGGCACAAAACTGGGCATTGTCCAAAAGCCCTGGGAATCATGAAGCTGAAAGGTTGGTCTTCTGCCTCCACTGGCCAGACTGTTCTGTCACTGTTTTTCTTCACTAATTTCATTTTTCCAGTTAAAGTTGCAACCTTCTACCCCCTTGTCAACAAATGGACATGGTGGAGAAATCAGAACCTCAGTGAAATTGATAACAGAATTCTTCTACAACTTGATTAAAAAAAAAAAAAAAATTGACTTCCTGAATCTACTGCAGGATCATTGTTGCCCATAGAAGCTGTGGCTGCCCCATTCCTGAAGGTGTTCAGGGCCAGATTGGGTGGGGCTTGGAGCAACCTGGTCTAGTGGAAGGTGTCCTGGCCATGGCAGGGAGTTGGAATGAGATGACCTTTCAGGTCCCTTCCAACCCAAACCATTTTTGGATTCTATGATTCAATGATAATTACGTCCTGTGATAATGTATATTCTGCCTCACACATACCTGCCTCCTGTGTTACTTTTCCAGTTGATTCATCTCTCTGACCCACAGTTACCTCTGCCTAAATAAAGATACCAAATCTGAGAAGTGAATATTACACTTTGTATAGAAAAATCACAGAACATAGTAACTACAACTCATAAAATCAGTTATGACCTTTATTGGTATAAGGGATTGCACAAGAAAGATAGAGGTCTATTATGTATCCTGGATTTTTGTTTCAAATTAATTTTTTGGTTCCCAGAGCAATATTCGCATATAGGAGAAACTTAACAGCTGGTTACAGTGGTGGCATCTAAATACTTCACAATTTTTCATGTCTTTATTCATCACTGCTACTTACTTTTGCCAGAAAATTCATTATCCCCTTTTTACTGAAGAATAAGAGAGATAAAGACAAATAGACTTGCATAGTATCACAAAAAATTCATGGCAAAATATGGATTTTGGAGCTGCACAAAAGTTGAGTGCCAGAGCCAAGCATGTGTCATTACACCCAGCTTGTTTTATATTAATCTCCGTCAAGTCAAAAAACCATCCAAGGCAGGTTGTTATTCAGCTGTTTCTTATAGATTCAAATGATAAAGTATTAACAACTCTTGCTTTTTTTTTCTTTCTCAGTTACTATTTCTTCAATTTCATTTCCTATGGATATGACTTGGTTTGTGTCAACTTAGGATACGGAGTATTCTAAAGCCACATGAAGATCTATGAACAATGCTATTAATCTGATTTAAAAATAATTTGTACAGATATATATGGGGGCAATTTAACATGGAAAACATCACAGGAAAAAAAAACGTTCCTATCTCTAGTTATGGCACTCTTTTAACCACTTTCCCTTGCTTGATCTTCTCTTAATCCCTGGCAGAAGTCACCTTTACTGGTTTTACAAAGAGCTGCTACAGTGAAGACAGGGATGTCTGTATCATGTCAAATGCTGATCATTTAGGCATCATGCCTCTCATCACAGCAGAGACCTCAAGGATGTTACATGTCAGTGAGAAGGACAAGTTCTACTTTCATCCAGCAAGGTAAAATGTTTCATTCTGAACTATTTTTATTCAAAAAAAACCCCCAAACATCTACAGCTTTGGAACTATCCTCCCCTCATCTCTGCTCTTGTACTGCTCCTGTCTGACAAAACTGAACAAGCTCCGACATCAAACAAACATGCACAGAAAAACTCAAATACAGAAAAAAAAAAAAAAAGAAATGGAAAAACACCACCAAATTTAGTTTAGGGCAATCTTTTATAATTTGAGTTTCAAGTTCCATCAAGGTGCATCTCCAGACCAATCCTCTTGGATTTCTCCTTTTCCTGACATTTGTGTAGCAAAACAAGCCTCACATATCCTATTTCTTAAACCGCCATCCTGAGCATCTCTGACTTCTCTGCTTCAGGCTACAGAAAATGTCAGGACCTCCAGGAAAAAACCCTGAGACAGAGAATGTCCTTTTGGTCGGGGAAGCGTGGCTTGATTTGTGCCTGTGAGATCACATCAGAAATGTTGATCAGCACCAGGCAGGCTGTGAGATGTCAAATGATTGCCAGAACTGCTGCTGCCCAGGGAGAATTTCATCTGTGAGTGTTGAGGAGGGAGGGGAGAACTTCATCTGTAACCTTAAGTCACTGCTGCTTGCAGTGCTTTAGACATACCACATCCAATGGAAACCACATGCCTATTTGTTTATTGCAGTCGCTGAACACAATACAGAGACTATGTCAGGAAAGCCTTGAAGTAGCAAAAAAATCCCAGCATGGACTCCACTTGCCAGTCAAAAATAGTTGGAGGTGTCCCACACTGCTATGCTTAGAGCCCCTCCAGCCTTCTGCCAGAATTTCTTATTTTATTCTGTATTTTTGCTTTTTGCTCTGGGCACTAGTTTGCGTGTAGATTTCTGAGCCCTGTCCAGCTTGTCAGCTCCCATTATGTTTCACTCTTGTATCCATCCCACAATATTCTGCTGGTAGTCAGCTGCTGAATACCCGGCCCAGTGCAAGAGCTGGTGGTTTTCAAATGTGAGGAATGCACATGGATTCCTGAATGCTTCCTCGGGAGGCTGCTGAGCCTCTGAGGGTGGTTACATCTCCCAGTGCTCCTCATGCAGTATCTGCATGCATTTATTTAATCCACCTCTGCAGCTGCTGAGCTTGATCCAGGCTGTGGCTGCACTGTTCTGCTTCAGCATCCTGAAGGGATATCTTGTCAGATATGTCCTGTCAAAGAGAAGAGCATTGCCTTGGAGCAAGAGAGACAATGGAAACATCAGGGAATACAGCAAATCCGTGAAGCACTTTGCTTGTCCTGCTGGTAGACCTAACCAGCAGAAATGCTGGATCTGCTGAGAGATGGTTGAGAACTGAACTGTCAGGATCAGAGGAGGTCTTTGTTCTCTGCCTCTTTTGAGCTGGGTTGACTGGGAGAAGTGGCCTTTCTGTTCCTCAGCCCTTACTGCAAATCTGTACCTATACCTGTTTGCCCCATTCCAGGCACCAGCAATTGGGTTTTCTCAGCCTGAGATCAAAAAATTCTACATTTTCTTCAAGGTTTAACGTGAATCCGTGTAGCAATCTGAAAATCTCTCCATGGACTATGTGGGAGTACAAGTCTTTTTATTGTATTGAACTCTGCCGTGGATGTGAGATGCTCAGATCACCAGTTCCCTTTAAGCTGTGTCGAACCTTTAGTCAATCCGCAATTAAAAGCAAGTCAGCTCGCTATAAGTTAGTGATCCAAAAATTAGGCATGTGATTTAAACACACTGACCTCCTTCTGTAGTCAATATAGACCCTTGTTTAGGAAATGATTCATCTCAGCTGTCCTGTATTTGTCTCAGGTGAATGAGTTCCCCTCAACAATCCTGACCTGTTACGGGTGCCTTCCTCTGTGGCAGCCAGTCTTTAATGACCTACATAGGAATTTGTAGGCTTTTCTGCCTGTTCCAAGCCACTAATAATAACATTGCCTTCCCTACCTGTCAGCGTACAAACCTCTGAAGACACCATGCCCCCCGAAAAGAGATGCAAAGGCTCAAGGAAAGCCCTTTTCAAGGATTTGGATGGGGGTGTCCTGGATCTAGAACCGCCTGTCTCTGTTTTCCCAAAGTCAGAATTTGAATGGACACAGTTCTACTCAGAAGCTGGTAAGTGCCCCTGTGCTGACAGGTTTGCAAAGTCCTGCAGATATTTGAGCCGTGAGATGTGACTTTCACTGAGATCTGCAACTGAGGTTGAGGTGGTGGTGGTCCCAGTTGTGTGGTTCCTTCCCAGGAGGGATGTAGTGAGTTGTGCTGTAGAAGTCTGGGGTGACTCAGTGTGCAGCTCTGTGTCCATCACTTCCACTCTGCCTTCTTGTAGAATCATTTCGCCTGGCATCCTTAGCCCCCTTTAGGGTCTGATTCACCAGATTGGATGGTAGGCAGAAATTATTCCTTGTGAGGGTGGGGAGGCCCTGGCACAGGCTTCTCAGAGAAGCTGTGGCTGCCCCACCCCTGGAAATGCTCAAGGCCAGGCTGGATGGAGTTTGGAGCAACCTCATCTAGTGGAAGGTGTCCCTGCCCATGACAGGAGGTGGAATGAGATGATTTTTAATATCCCTTCCAACCCAAACCATTCTGTGATTTGGTGATTCTACCTGTCCCTTGCAAAGTCCTCTGAGAGCATTAAGGGACACGTGCCATGAAAACACCACATAACTGCAAAATAATACCAATAACTGGCCCAGCAGGGATTTTCATCCACATCCCACTGAGGAGATAATCAAGCTGAAAACCCACTCCAGAAGTTTGATGATCCCTCTCTTAAAAAAAGGCCCATTCTGCTCAGTAACCACTTTCTGAAGGCTCCCACAGCAAGGCTCCATTCTCCTCCTGATTAAAACTCAGCTCTCTGATTCCAAATAAACTCTTTAATTACAATTAGCATTCCCTGTGCCTGCTGCTGATGGTGGCCATTTTGCTGTAGAGATGCATAGTTTGTGACTCTGTTGGTATGGGAGACTGATGGGAGGGACTGTAATTAATCCTGTTTTCCTTCACACTCTAAAACTGATTAAACACACGAAGAACTTTAATCTTTAAACAAAATGTGTAAGGTTTTTCCTCTAAGGATCCTGTTCTAGCTGGCTGCTTACAGGGTTGATTAATGTGTTGTCTAGATGCAAACACTGATTTTTAGTGTACCTTTTCCACCCTAATTATGAATCACATCCAAGCACTAATGCTCTGGCACTATTACTAGTTAGCACCTGCATATTAATGAATATATTTGCATACAAAACCTGGATTTTATTCAGATTCCCACCATTTTTAGCACATCCTAGCACACAGTCATAGGTGTAAGAGGAATCCCCACCATCTAAAGTGCACTGAGGCTGCAACCTTCACTCCACAGGGTTTATCTCCTGGTGTAATGGAGGTAACAGCATATGGTAAATGTTGCCTGCCTCTGAGGCTATGATGAAACTTCTGTGTTTTCTCTTTGCTGCCCAAATCTGAATGGGGATTTTTTTCCCCTTCCTTTCACAAATGTGTGTTAAATTCCTCTGCATTTCGTGTTTTGACCTGCGGTTCCTTTTGTCTCCAGGCTGACATTTGGAAAGGCAGAGCTTGATGATAAGGTGAATTAATGATTGCCTTCTTCCCTTCTCTCCCTCCTCCTTCTCCTTCTGGAAAGTTGTAGCACTGAGTACTTTTCACAGTGCAATGCAGGCTCCTAGGATAGACAAACTGGAGAAAATCTCAACTTTCCTGCTCCCACTGATCTTCTGCCTGCAGGACCAGGGCAGTTATCATCCCCCTGTGCTGGGCAGTGATGAGGCCAGACCTCGAGCCTTGTGTTCAGTTTTGAGCTCCTCACTGCAAGAAAGACATTGAGGGGCTGGAGTGTGTCCACTGAAGGGAAAGGAGCTGCGGAAGGATCTGGAATACAAGTCCTGTGAGGAGCAGCTGAGGGAACTTTGCTTAGTCTGGAGAAAAGGAGGCTCAGGGGGACTCTCTGCAACTCCCTGAAAAGAGGGATTGGCCTCTTCTCCCAGGAAAGTGATAGGTCAAGGGGGCATAGCCTCAAGCTGCACCAGGGATGATTCAGGTTGGATATTAGGAAAAATTTCTTCCCAGAAAGGGTGGTTGGGCACTGGAACAGGCTGCCCAGGCCAGGGGTGAGGCCACCATCCCTGGAAGCATTACGAAAACCAAGTAGATGTGGCCCTTTGTGACATGGTTTAGTGGGCATGGTGGCTTTCATTCAGCCTGGACCTGATGATCTTCAAGGACTTTTCCAGCCCTAATGATTCTGTAGGGTCAGATTCCCCCTTGACAATGCTTCAAGGCCAGTGAAAATGGTGGCGTTCTCACAGAATTAGGAAATCACAGAATGGCTTGGAAGGGGCACTGGAAGTGGATGATCTTTAAGGTCTCTTCCAACCCAAACCACTCCGTGATTTTATGATTCTGTGATACAGATATATATTTGTGTTCACTCCAAGCTTCCAGTTTGGCCAATCAGATTGAAATTATTGTCCCTTTGTTCTAGATACTCTGATTACTGGTTACTCTGATTACTCCATGGAGAGCAAACCAAAACACTCAATACACTTCAGGGACACAAAAGCCATGGAGATGTTTTATCAGAATAAGGAATATCACGAGGAGGAGGCTGTGAGAGCCATAACTGGGGCACAGGGGATCATTCAGAATGATATTAATGCTCCTGAATTCACATGTTGTCTTTTACTGAAGGTGCAATTGGTATAGAATTTATGAAATTTATTATTTCTACACCCACTTTTTTTCCCCCCCTTTGTTTTCCCCAACTTTTATCCACTGAGTTCACTCTGCTTATAGACCAAGCTTTTTATTGTGACTTTCTGGAGAAGCAGAATTGTTCAATTCAAAATAAAGTTTTATTTTCTGGATAAACCACAGAATTCAGGAAAAAAGAACAAAATAGGAGGGAACAGATCCAAGACTTTTGTTGCTATTATTATTTCTACTGCAAGAAAAAAGGAGTGACAACAAAAGTGGGTTTGAGTCCAACAAAGCATAATTACTTTTTAATATGAGAGTCCCTTTTAATCTTTTTTTTGTCTTTTAGATATAATGCTGCAAAAGTTTAAAATTAAGTGTTTTCCAACACCCTCCTCCCTAAATAATTTATGAGGAACTTTCAAAGTACCATTTTTCAAATTATCCAAAACAATTTAATGAGTTTAACATGAATTTGTAATTACTTAAATCTCTTTGAGCTGCCATTTTTGGATGACAAAATGTTTTTCTCCTAAAACTCATGTCTAGAGCAAGCCTCTTGCAAAAGAGCTTGGGGCCAGGCCTGGAGCACTAAATGGTTCCATGATACAGGAAATACCAGAATCATAAGCTGTATGGAGAGTTAGCTATAAACAGGGGTGTCTTGTTGAGGAATTAAGGATAAGTGAACAGGTTGTGTATTCAACTGATTCCTCTGTCCAGGTCGAAACTTCAGCTCCATGAAGGGCAGCTGATACAACCATCCTTGTGTAGTTAAAGGCTCAGCCAGTTGCTGGCTTTTTGCAGTGTTCACAGGACTCTGTTATCACAGCTCCTCCCATCTGTAATCTGTGATGACTCCCAGAGACATTGAGGTTCATTGTCTTCCCTTGCTGGAAATGCAGCTGAGGCCCTGAAACTGGTAGAAGATCCAGCTGTCCCCACTTCTGCTGTCTCCAACGTTGTCATAGAACCATAGAATTTATGAAACCATAGAATTTTAGAATGGTTTGGGTTGGAAAGAACCTTAAGGGTCATCTCATTCCACCTCTTGTCATGGGCAGGGACATCTTCCACTAGAGTTCACAGATGTCCTCTCCAGTGAGCAAAGAGAGACTGACCCATTAGGTGGGTAATGCACAGAATCAGAGAGATTAAACCAAGTCTTTCAAGTTTTAGTCTAGAGCCTGCAGACATATGTTTTCTTCCTGGTGACAGATACATTCTAGTTGTTATTCAAAGCAATTTGGACTGAAAAATCATAGAATCATCAAGCAGACCAGGTTGGAAGTGGACTCAAAAGCTCATATGGTCTGCCCTTTTGTGGGAAAGGAGCATTATCTAGCACCCTGTACAACTGCATTTTTGAAAACCTCAAAATGAGGATGTGATGGAGACTCTACCCTGTCCCTGGGGAGCTTGTTCCAATAAACCATAGAATCACAGAATGGTTTGGGTTGGAAGGGACCTCAAAGAGCACCTTGTTCTATCCCCCTGCCATGGGCAGGGACACCTTTCACCATCCCAGGTTGCTCCAAACCCCATCCAACCTGGCCTTGGACACTTCCAGGGATGGGACAACTACAATTATAAACAAACAAACAAAAAATTACAGTTATGTTTTGTTTTTGCAATTATTCTTAAAAAAAGCTCAGAGAATATTTTTTTAAATTGACTCAGTTTTAGTGTGAATCTGCTGGTGAGAGGATCAGTGTGTTGTGGACAACTGAACTTTTTATCTGACCAGGAAATCATTGAAAGTATGTTTTCCTGTGTCATTTTCAGTCTAGACAAATCTAAAGGTGTGAAATTGCTCAGCAGTCTTGCTTGCTCTCTAGAGGTAATCAGTACATTTTCTAAATCATAAAGAGGAAAGTGTTTAATATGTAAATGCTTTTCTGAAGCAAGTTATGCAGACATTTAATGATCAATTTTATCAAAAACTATTGCCAAAAGCTCTTTGAAATGTTATATTGAAGTTAAAAATCATAAATGAATTTGCAGAAGTTTGCTAGTTCCATCAGAAGTACAATACAATGTCAGATCTAGGTAAAAACAATCCAAAATATCTCAGGGTATGGGTCGAAGATTTTTACAAAATTTTCCTTCTTCTGGTAATTTTGATTATTGAATAAAAATCTCAAATAATAGTTGGAGAAGTGTATAATTTTGAGACACAGGCTGGCAGTATAAGTTAGGGCTAAAGCTGGGTGAAAATGTTACACCATAAATATTTAATATTCCAAGGACTATGATTAGCCACACTAGCTATGCATAATCACATTCAGTAATTAAAGATGTCTGAGAAGAGAATGCAGGTTTGGTAGATCTGCAAGGAATGATACAATGCAATATCTGCATTGTTTTCCTCTGGAGCTTTTTTTGTTGTGACTGTTCACAAATAGAAATTTGCTTTATCTGCAAAAAATGGCCCATGCAAAACGGGTTGGAAGTAACAATGGAGAACATTAAAAGAGCTCTTACCAAGCTATTGTTTTATAAAAACCAAACCTAATATGATAAGAAAATGCTTGTAATTCTTAATTTTCCTGAAAACACATCTCTGGTAAAGATTTGATGGATCAAATAACTTCTCTGGTAAAGATTTCAGCAGACCTTAATTAAGTTTAGACCAAAGCAGAGAACAAAGTTGGGAGGATTTTTGTAATGCTCATGGGAGAACAAAGTTTAAAGTAATCCAAAGGGAAATGAAGTTATTTTTATATCTTTGATGTCTATGTGGTGTCTCATCGGGGTGAGGTGGTTGAACACACTGAATTAAAGAATCAGTTCTGCCAGCTGCACTGCAGCAGAGTGAGGGACAATTCCGTGGGTGGAGAATCCACCAGCTGGGAAAGAAGAGACAACAAGGAATGGCTTTAAACTGACAGAGGACAGGTTTAGATTAGAGTTATGGAAGGAATTCTTCCCTGTGAGGGTGGTGAGGTCCTGGCAGAGAACACTGCCCAGAGAAGCTGTGGCTGCCCCATCCCTGGAAGTGTCCAAGGCCAGCTTGGACGGGGCTTGGAGCAACCTGGGGTAGTGGAAGGTGTCTCTGCCCATGGCAGGGGGTGGAACTGGGTGAACTTCTTGCAGTCTTCCAACACAAACCAGTCTGTGATTCTATGATCTGGATGCCACTATGAGACTTCCTTAGGGGACAGCTCTGCCAAGGAAAACCACTCCTCTGCATGATTTCTTTTGGTAAATCATGGAGGAACTGAGAAGACTTGGGGATGTAGCAAACAAGGTCAGCATTGGGGCTGAGGTGGCCATGCCACATCTCCATTTTGAAATACTATAAATTGCTTTCCCACACACTCACCTGCATTTTAGTCTCTAATAAACAGCTGTTTTCCTTTTGCAAGGATGCTTTTTCCCTTAATTCTGAAGCTAGAATGGGTGAGATGAATGATATTGTTCATTTTCCATGTGATCAGCATAGAGCAATGTATATGCACACACACACATTATATATATGTATATGCACAATTGTATAAGCCTATCAAACCTTATTTCCTTGTTCCCATCAAACAGGGGTATCAAATTCTTTTCTCCTGATGAAGCCAAAAAAACCTTGGGCAAGCCCAACCATTTTGCATGTTTATTGCTGTGAATGGAGTTTAGCTTTATTGTGCCACCCTTTCTGCTTCTTTTCTAAATTCCTCAGGTTCTTTCAAACAGTCATGCACTGATGTTCAGCTGCATAAAATGTAAAATATGTGTACATATCTATTAGGAATGATTATCCAAATGAATTTTGGAAAAACTGATTATGAAGTCAGGTCCCTGACAATGGGAGATAACCTTGCCCCTTAGGATAGCAATCCTTTTTGAAGATGTGCCAACAAATAGTTTGTGCCTACACTTGCTATCAGAAATTCCTGGCTTCTCCTTTTAGCCTTAATCCCTGAGGATAAAAGAGCAGGTTTTTCATTTTCCAAACTCAACTCCTGTGTTTAAGGAGCTATTTAGAAAAGTGTCACAATTTTTAGAGTTTGTGAAATCTCAGAGGGCCTGTTTGCTTCCCTGGGGCTCAGTGCCCCCAAAACACCATGTCACCTTCATTTAGGATTCTAGCTATGGATTTGAAACCCACTTCTCTCCCTTTCTGTATATAAATGTTGTCTGCAACCCAAACATAAGGTTTTTTTCATTGACATGATGAGGCTTCTGTTTCAGTGTAGTGGTTCTTAAACTCTGATTCATAAAGCACTGGTGGTCCATGAAACCTGAAGAGCTGACAGAAGCACCAGTCATGGATTTATTTAGGAGCCTAACAGTTAAAGGTGAAAAGAATTATTAGGCATGTGGAAAACAGGAGATATGAGGAATGACTGGACAAGCTGAGTGGCGTAATCTTGAGGAAAGGTGGATGAGAGGTTAGGAACGGCCTTCAAAAATATGAGACTGCTGTGGAGCAGAGAGAAATAAATTGCTCTCAAAATCTGTGGAATCAGAAGTAATGGGCTGAAGTATCATCATGATGATTTTAGGTGTTGGGAGGAAATGCTGGAATAAAGACAGCAAAACATGGGTGTAGCTTGCCTGAGTCAGTTGCAAAGTCCTTATCAATGGTAACATCCTTAGATAATCAGAGCTGATCTTTTCCTGAGTGGATGGAGGATGGATCAAACAACTTCAAATGGACCTTTCTGCAACTGTTTTAAAAATTCTGAAAGGATATCCACGGCTTGCAGGAATCTTTGAAGTCTGACAGTGATTTATGGGTCAAAAGGCCAGGGTGTTGTTGGAGGAAGGTTTGGTAATTAAGATTTTCTAAATACTTCTGATGAAGACAAAGAGTGGCCACTGGAGAGGAAAGAGACATTGTCTTCCAGCCCATGTCCTTGGTTCTGGTCATCCAGTCTGCCTGTTCTTGTGGAATACCAATGAGCTTGAAAGGTTGCACAATATGTAAGTGTAGAGATGAGTCCCACAGGAAATGGTGGACAGGGTCTGAGCAGAGCTTACAACACCAGGGAAACAACAGGGCACAGGTTGGAAGCACCATCCCTGGAAATGTTCCAGGCCAGGCTGGATGAGGCTGGGAGCAACCTGGGCTAGTGAAAGGTGTCCCTGCCCATGGCAGGGGATTGGAACAAGCTGATCTTTAAAGTCCCTTCCACACCATACCATTCTGTGAATCTGTTCCTTATCTGGGACCTCTCCTCAAGGCTTAGTTGCTCAGACAACCTTCATATTCTCCCAAGGAACTGTTTCATTCTTATTTATCATTCCTGCTTTGGTGATGCCCACGAATCTGAGTCAGTCATTGGGTTTTATTCCTACAATATACCACCCAGAAATTTTTCCAGCATCTTCTGGAAGAATCAGAGAGAATCACAGAAAAATTTGTGTTGGAAGGAACCTTAAAAATTATCTTTTTTCAACCCCTTGCCATGGGCAGGACACTTTCCACTATCCCAGGTGTCTCCAAGACCTGTCCAACCTGGCCTCGGGTACTTCCAGGGATCCAGGGGCAGCCACAGCTTCTCTGGGCACTGTGCCAGGGCCTCCCCACCCTTACAGGGAACAGTTCCTTCCTAACACCCAACCTAAACCTACTCTCTTTCAATTTGAATCTATTCCCCCTGCTCTTGTCACTCTATGCTCTTGTCAATATTCTCTCTCCATCTCTCTGTTGACTCACTACAAGTACTGGAAGGCCACAATTAGGTCATCCCAAAGTCTTTTCTTTTCCAGGCTGAACAACCCCAATTGCCTCAGCGTTTCCTCGTAGCAGAGGTGCTCCATCTCTCTGATAATCTCGCTGCCTCCTCTGGACTTGCTCCCACAGGTCCATGTCCTTCCTGTGCTGGAAGTCCAGGGCTGGAGGCAGCTCTGAAGGTGGGGTCTCACCTGAGTGGGACAGAGGAGCAGTGTCACTTCCCTTGTGCTGCTGCCCATGCTGCCTTTGATGCAGCTGCTGCAGAAGCTGCTGATATCGATAATCAAACCAGAATGGGTCAGGAGAAACAGAGGAACGTGGAGAAGTGAGTTGCTCCAGTGAGGCAGTGGTGGAGCCAAAGACAGTATCTACATGGAGCAGCCTCTCCAGGCTTGCTGGCTGTTACCTTTAAGGAGGCAACATGGTTGTGTTTATGCAATTAAGGAAAAAAAAAAAAAATAAAAAAAAAAAAGAAATGTGAATTGCATCCTGCAAGCATAACTATATTATTTCCCTTAGATCTTAGAGACGTATCTATAATCCAACCAAACTGCTGAGTGGGAGTTTGCGGAGCTGTACAGGGGAAGCTCTGCATTTTGCAACAATTAATTTTGCAGAGGAAGCAGCCTGTTTAAAGATGCCTGCAGCAGTCACTAAAATATGTGCTGTTTTTCAAGGCCACCAGACACGCAGTTGGCTAGGTTGGCTAATAAACAAAACAACAAGGCAAAAAAACCCAGCCTCGTGGGGTTTGCAGGAAGAAGGGATGAGAAATAAAATGAATAATGCTTACCTGCTAGAGGTGGGTGAAGACTATAATTGTTTAGCCCCCAGCAGATCCCTGCAAGGGTTAAAAATGACAAAGATATTAGTTGGTGACTGCTAAGACTGTTGGTTTGAAGCTTTGGGCAAAACACAGACTGTTATTTACCGGACTTGGTCGATTTACTTCTTAATGCAATAATGACCTGTGAAATGAAACGTGAGCTAGACAATTGTTCCTCATTGTTTCCAGTAAAACATCCTTTCATACCCCATTAAACCACCATTAATTCCATTTGAAAGAGAAGCAGGCACAAACACCAAGGGATATCTCTCTCTTTTCCTCTTTTCCTCTCTTTGTGGGACTGATCAAGGCCTGTGGACGGAAAAGCAGCTTTCTAACCCATTTTAGAGGGTATTGGGCATCCTGTGGGGGACACATTTCTGAATGAACGCCACAGAGATCTGCTGGATTGGCAGCCAGTGGATCCCATTCCTGAGTTTTTCAGAATGAATCAGCAAATCTGGCAAACACAGTCAATTTATTGGTGTTTATACATCAGGTTTCTGTCTCTTATTTTAGGCTGGCTTTCTTCAAGCATGAGGTTTATGTAATCAGGCAGTGTATGTGCAGATAGATGTGTGCATCATTCCCCCCCCTAGTCCTTTTTTAAACATATTTTTAATTTTAAATAAAAGTAGAAGATTGATAAGTCCTCAAGGTAATAGATCCCCACAGGTTAAAAAAAAAATCGGTCTGTGAAGAAAAACTCTATGAGTGAACCTCTCTGTCCCCTCAAAGTTGGTTATTCCTTTGGAATCCATTTCTTGGCTACCAAGAAATGTTCTCTGGAGAGAAACTCCAGTTTTGTATCTCAGCTGAAGGAAAACCTCTAGCACACTGGTTCATGCCCAGGAATCCAGCCACATCTCCGTAGCAAAGCACTGGTTCCACTTTGCATGGAACTGGTTTCCTTACCTCCTGATTCTCCTGTGCTGTGGCATTGAGAGATGGGTTGATGTGGCACCGAGGGACACAGTTTAGAGGGACTTTGTTACATTTACAGTTGCACTTGGTCTCAGAGGTCTCTTCCAAAGCCAAACCTCCACAGCCCTCCCAGTCAGTAAATAAATTGTCTCCTTGCTGCTGTTTGGCCTTACCTGAGGCAGGTGCTGCCCACCTGCAAGGAGGTTGCCATGGATTCATGCCCTTGATGCAAGATTTCATGCAATCAGTTTGACAGCCCATAGGGTAATATTCTGTCATATTACCTGCTTTTCACTTGCTTCTACTTTTATATTTTATTTTATTTCATACTCTATACTTTTATGTTATTCGCTACACTAGATGCCTTTCTTTTTCCCTGATAGATTTATGCCTGGGGAAAGATTTTGTCTGAAAGTTTGCTCTGAAATGCTGTTCAGCTGCAATGAACAAAATGAAGCTTTCTTTTGGTGTGTGTTAGAAAACAAATCTCTAAACTTTAGAACCTATGGGCTTGGAGAAGAGGTTGAAGGATATCAGGGAAACAATTCTGTGGCCAGTGTATTATTTTCTATCCACAGTCCTTGTGAAAAACTGTGTCCAGAACTATTTATGAAAATAAACTGGTGAGATTCATTATCTTCTCATATTCTTTGAAAGATCTAAGCCTTGTCTATCATTTGTGAAAATTTCAGTTCCTGCTCTGCTGCATAGTTTGAAGCACAGACATCAAATGCTTTCCTGAGTATTTGGAGCCTCAGATCCCACATTCTAGTTCCCTTGCATCGCATCTGCTAATTAACAAAAGAATTCTGGGCACTTCGTGACCCTTGTTGCTGCCCAAGGGCTGTGTCCCCAGGAGGGAAACGCGTTGTATCCTGACTTTACAGGCTGGATTGGGCAGGAGCCAAGGGGTTACACAGAGTCCTCTGGGATGGAATGGAGAAGAGACCTCAAAGTTTAACCAGCAACAAGTATGGCACCCACTGGGAAAAAGCCGGTTGGGTTTTGATTCACCAGCCTTATTATTAAAGTACCTAGCACAGTTTAGCTTGTGTAGTGTTGACGTTTTTTTATGTGCCTATATGTGACTCAATGATTATTTATAAGATCAAGTTTCATTTTTAAAAAAAAAAAAAAAAATCGTGGAAGTATTTAATTGCAATTCCGAAAAGAGATGAAGAATGAGAAGTGCAAAATCCCTTGTCATGCATAGGAAGAGCAATGACCTGGGAAAATAGGTGTCTTTTTTCCTTTCCATCTAATTCTTCCTACGTAGCCGTGCTCTGATTCAGAGCAAATCACGATGATCTGTTTCTATGTATGCAAACATTTGTGTTTATATACACACAGGCACTGTCCTCACAACTGTTCTTGGGAGCATTTCATCATTTTTTCCTCTTCCAAATATTAGCATTTAATGAAATACACATTTCATTCATTTATCTTGAACTTACTCCAAGGCCAGCAAATACCAGGACCTTGAATGTTATGACAGGATAGATTCTTTATTGGTTTGTTTTCTTTTCATTCTCTCTGTTTTCACTGTGATTTTTAATTTTTTTAAAAAAGATTATAGACCCTTGTGTTCCAGCTCAAGGAACCTGGCTTCCAACTGAGGTACACAAATATGTCCAAAAAATGTCCCTGAGACCCATCCAATGCAGACAGCTGTGCAGCAAACAGGAAATTGAGGAAGTCAGGTTCATCAGAGACACAGGATTTCCTTCATGGATGTTTCAGATAAAGCATCTTTAATTTTTCCATGCTGGATCAGTGCTGTAAAAGAGCCATGAGAAAAGCAGAGGAATTATCGCCCTGTGCTTTGATGTCAGGGATGTGAAAATATAACTGAAAGACAAGTTCTTGTGGGGACATCACACCTTGGCCATGTTGACATGGCCTCTTCCAAGCACACTCAGGCTTGTCTGTCTGTGGTCTGGCAGGACAGGAATCAGCTCTGAACCAGGAGCTGTGTCACTGTGACACTGAAGAGCAGGACTGCTAAGGATGTCTGAGCAACTGAGTTTTGAGGAAAGCTCCCAGATAATTAATATAATCAGAATTAATTGGGTTTTGAGGAATTTTTAAGACCAGTTCTTTCCACCCCCTGCCATGGGCAGGGACACCTTCCACTATCCCAGGCTGCTCCAAGCCNAATAGATCCCCACAGGTTAAAAAAAAAATCGGTCTGTGAAGAAAAACTCTATGAGTGAACCTCTCTGTCCCCTCAAAGTTGGTTATTCCTTTGGAATCCATTTCTTGGCTACCAAGAAATGTTCTCTGGAGAGAAACTCCAGTTTTGTATCTCAGCTGAAGGAAAACCTCTAGCACACTGGTTCATGCCCAGGAATCCAGCCACATCTCCGTAGCAAAGCACTGGTTCCACTTTGCCTAGAACTGGTTTCTTCACCTCCTGATTCTCCCGTGGCATTGAGAGATGGGTTGATGTGGCACCGAGGGACACAGTTTAGAGGGACTTTGTTACATTTACAGTTGCACTTGGTCTCAGAGGTCTCTTCCAAAGCCAAACCTCCACAGCCCTCCCAGTCAGTAAATAAATTGTCTCCTTGCTGCTGTTTGGCCTTACCTGAGGCAGGTGCTGCCCACCTGCAAGGAGGTTGCCATGGATTCATGCCCTTGATGCAAGATTTCATGCAATCAGTTTGACAGCCCATAGGGTAATATTCTGTCATATTACCTGCTTTTCACTTGCTTCTACTTTTATATTTTATTTTATTTCATACTCTATACTTTTATGTTATTCGCTACACTAGATGTCTTTCTTTTTCCCTGATAGATTTATGCCTGGGGAAAGATTTTGTCTGAAAGTTTGCTCTGAAATGCTGTTCAGCTGCAATGAACAAAATGAAGCTTTCTTTTGGTGTGTGTTAGAAAACAAATCTCTAAACTTTAGAACCTATGGGCTTGGAGAAGAGGTTGAAGGTTATCAGGGAAACAATTCTGTGGCCAGTGTATTATTTTCTATCCACAGTCCTTGTGAAAAACTGTGTCCAGAACTATTTATGAAAATAAACTGGTGAGATTCATTATCTTCTCATATTCTTTGAAAGATCTAAGCCTTGTCTATCATTTGTGAAAATTTCAGTTCCTGCTCTGCTGCATAGTTTGAAGCACAGACATCAAATGCTTTCCTGAGTATTTGGAGCCTCAGATCCCACATTCTAGTTCCCTTGCATCGCATCTGCTAATTAACAAAAGAATTCTGGGCACTTCGTGACCCTTGTTGCTGCCCAAGGGCTGTGTCCCCAGGAGGGAAACGCGTTGTATCCTGACTTTACAGGCTGGATTGGGCAGGAGCCAAGGGGTTACACAGAGTCCTCTGGGATGGAATGGAGAAGAGACCTCAAAGTTTAACCAGCAACAAGTATGGCACCCACTGGGAAAAAGCCGGTTGGGTTTTGATTCACCAGCCTTATTATTAAAGTACCTAGCACAGTTTAGCTTGTGTAGTGTTGACGTTTTTTTATGTGCCTATATGTGACTCAATGATTATTTATAAGATTAAGTTTCATTTGTAAAAAAAAAAAAAAAATCGGGGAAGTATTTAATTGCAATTCCGAAAAGAGATGAGGAATGAGAAGTGCAAAATCCCTTGTCATGCATAGGAAGAGTAATGACCTGGGAAAATAGGTGTCTTTTTTCCTTTCCATCTAATTCTTCCTACGTAGCCCTGCTCTGATTCAGAGCAAATCACGATGATCTGTTTCTATGTATGCAAACATTTGTGTTTATATACACACAGGCACTGTCCTCACAACTGTTCTTGGGAGCATTTCATCATTTTTTCCTCTTCCAAATATTAGCATTTAATGAAATACACATTTCATTCATTTATCTTGAACTTACTCCAAGGCCAGCAAATACCAGGACCTTGAATGTTATGACAGGATAGATTCTTTATTGGTTTGTTTTCTTTTCATTCTCTCTGTTTTCACTGTGATTTTTAATTTTTTTAAAAAAGATTATAGACCCTTGCGTTCCAGCTCAAGGAACCTCACT
>VYXC01005334.1:79677-149272 GCA_013397175.1 Platysteira castanea | reverse complement strand
AAAAAAAAAAAAAAAATCGTGGAAGTATTTAATTGCAATTCCGAAAAGAGATGAAGAATGAGAAGTGCAAAATCCCTTGTCATGCATAGGAAGAGCAATGACCTGGGAAAATAGGTGTCTTTTTTCCTTTCCATCTAATTCTTCCTACGTAGCCCTGCTCTGATTCAGAGCAAATCACGATGATCTGTTTCTATGTATGCAAACATTTGTGTTTATATACACACAGGCACTGTCCTCACAACTGTTCTTGGGAGCATTTCATCATTTTTTCCTCTTCCAAATATTAGCATTTAATGAAATACACATTTCATTCATTTATCTTGAACTTACTCCAAGGCCAGCAAATACCAGGACCTTGAATGTTATGACAGGATAGATTCTTTATTGGTTTGTTTTCTTTTCATTCTCTCTGTTTTCACTGTGATTTTTAATTTTTTTAAAAAAGATTATAGACCCTTGTGTTCCAGCTCAAGGAACCTGGCTTCCAACTGAGGTACACAAATATGTCCAAAAAATGTCCCTGAGACCCATCCAATGCAGACAGCTGTGCAGCAAACAGGAAATTGAGGAAGTCAGGTTCATCAGAGACACAGGATTTCCTTCATGGATGTTTCAGATAAAGCATCTTTAATTTTTCCATGCTGGATCAGTGCTGTAAAAGAGCCATGAGAAAAGCAGAGGAATTATCGCCCTGTGCTTTGATGTCAGGGATGTGAAAATATAACTGAAAGACAAGTTCTTGTGGGGACCATCACACCTTGGCCATGTTGACATGGCCTCTTCCAAGCACACTCAGGCTTGTCTGTCTGTGGTCTGGCAGGACAGGAATCAGCTCTGAACCAGGAGCTGTGTCACTGTGACACTGAAGAGCAGGACTGCTAAGGATGTCTGAGCAACTGAGTTTTGAGGGAAGCTCCCAGATAATTAATATAATCAGAATTAATCGGGTTTTGAGGAATTTTTAAGACCAGTTCTTTCCACCCCCTGCCATGGGCAGGGACACCTTCCACTATCCCAGGCTGCTCCAAGCCCTTTCCAGCCTGGCCTTGAGCACTTCCAGGGATGGTGCTTCCATAGCTTCTCTGGGCAACCTTTGCCAGGACCTCACGACCCTCACAGTAAGGAAGCCACTTGATTACTCTGTGAAATGAGGTTAATTCTTCTTTTTCGCTCCACTCATTAGTTTGTAATGACTCTTGACATTTCCGTGTCAGGAACTACAGAAGCATCTATGTAGCATCTGGTATGGTGTGAATCCAAACTAGTTTGAGTCCCCTACGAAACACTGGGAAAAAATTACATGCTGGTAATTACCCGTGTTCCTGTGGCATTACTAAAGCAGGCAAGCACTTAGATTTTGTCTGTGTTAACTTCTCTTGCCTTACTTTCCTCTTCGTGCTTTTAAGTTTTGACAGTCTTTGTCTGCTTTGACAGATTTCATGATCACACTAACAAGCAAGCAGTTTTGACTCATTTGACCCAAAATGTAATTGCTCTGGAGATGGCTCAGGGCTGTGGTGTAACACATGTTTGTGTAATAGAGAAGGCTATAGGGAGGCCTTATTTTGGCCTTTCAGTGCTTAAAAGGAGCTTTTAAGAAAGATAGGGACAGACATTTTAGCAGGTCCTCTTGCAATAGGACAAGGGTTGATGGTTTTGAACAAGATGCTGGTCGACTTCGATTAGATATAGGGGAGAAGTTTTTACAGTGAGAGTGGTGAAACACTGTCATGGGTTGTCCAGAGAGGTGGTGGCTGCTTCATCCCTGGAAGCATTGAAGGTCAGGTTGCACAGGGCTCTGGTGTAGGTGGTTGTCCCAGTTTGAGACAAATTCGGGGGAACATCTGAAATGAACGTCCTCTGACAGAAGGCAGGTTACAGCCACCCCTCCCCCAGCAGGTTCGGGAAGAAATTCCTCGGCGGAAAGTGAAGGAAGGAAAAAACCTCTTTATTTAACAAACACACAGGAAAAGAATAATAATGCTCCATAATAAAACCTCTTGCTGTGGCGAGAAGCTGGTAAAATTCAAAGTGCTTCTGTAGGTGTGGCTGTTCTCTCTCTGGAGCTGGGGTGTGCCCCACTGCAGGCCGTGGCATGGGCCTCCTGGTGCTGGTGATCCGGACCGGAGCAGAACAGTCCAAGGAAAGTTCTTGCCTCAGCTACCGAGCCGGCTAAACAGCAAAGAATTTTAACTCTCTGTCTCCTGAGAAAAAGCCGAAAAGCTCGGGAAAAAGCAAGGAAGGGTGCTTCCTCTGCTCTTATCGCCACGGAAGCATGCTGAGGGGTAGATAGAGTGACCCTGGAGTACAAAACTGCTTTGAAATTTTGCCTGGGTTTTTTCTTTCTCTCACACTCAGTTTTAAAGGCACAGAAAGGCACAAGATTCATGTCTGGGCATAGAGCGGTGATAGGGGATACAACATCATTAAGTCACTCCAAGACAGCAGTCTCAGGTGATGTCTCTAACCATGAGGGTGGTGAGGCCCTGGCACAGGTTTCCCAGAGAAGCTGTGGTTGCCTCATCCCTGGAAGTGTCCAAGGCCAGGTTGGATGGGGCTTGAAGAAACCTGGTCGAGTGGAAGGTGTCCATGCCCGTGGAAGGAGGTTGGAACTGGATGATTTTTAATGTCCCTTCTAACCCAAGGCATTTTAGGATTCTATGATTCTATGACATGCACACCAAAAATCAGCAGGAAATGCACAACCATCCATCCCAGTTTCAACCACAATGCACTCAGGATGACTTAATAGAGCATGTAGTGAATGAAGATGCAAGTGTGGAAAGCTTGGGCCAAGAGGTTGCTACACGCAAAAGCTGCATTTCACAAGATAATTACCAAGGCAAAACATGCAAAATCTTCATTTATAAAGCATCGTTTTGATATGGATGTCATCACTCTACCAAAGCTCAAAGCTCAAGTGGTTGACACTATGTGCACCGTGGGGTTCCCAGGATATGTAGCATGAGTATAATATAATGCTTAGTTAATATAATTAGTGGAAAACACATATTCATTTCCTAATGAATTTTTTTGAGAAACAGATCAGTGCTTTGGAAAAAAGGAGTTATTAACTGGCATTGTGTGTAAGAAACTGGAAAATAAATATTTTCTTCTGGAGTAGTTATGTTGAATACTCAGTTTTAGATCACGCCAAGAACATGGTTATTAACTTAATATGTAAAAAAATCATATTCATTTCAATATACAAATATATAAATATGATACATATAAATGTATTTATGAATATATATGGTTATAAAATTGTTCCACGTTCTGCAGTTGCTGGGAAAAGAGACACGCAGCCAGTGAGGCAGCTACCACAGCATCGTAAGATTCTTTCAAAGAGTTTTTCAATGAAAAAGGGTGGAATTTTTTCTTTTTTTTCTTCTCTGTTGTAGGCAAGCTAAATTGACAACAACACCTCATTTTCTCTTAGAAATAAGTTATCAGGATAAGGTAAGCTTGTAACTGCAATTTGCCCATTAAAAATGGAAGTTATAGACCTGAGCAATATACTGGACTTCTGTGTCCTTGTTTTTTTTCTTGCCTTTGTCTTTCCTTTTCTTTTTTCCAAATCTGGGTAACTGCCCAATAATTCTAGTTTCAAAAGGCCCTATTTTCTGGTTGCTTGGATAAGGCAACTTGAATTAAAACTTTGGCATAGATCTTTCTTAAGAGACCAATACAGAATTTAACTTTTATGTTTGACAAACTAATTGGCCAAGGTTTAAAACCATCAGTTATGCAATAAAACTGTATGCAATTAATTAAAGGGAGCTGATTATTTTCAGTCGGGCTCTGTTCCTGAAACATCCTCCTACTCACTAATAAACTTTGGTCCTGCGGTGGTTTTTCTGAAATTAATAAGCACATTGCAAAACCAGGGTAAGCCTGTCTCATTGTTTCCTTCCCATGCTCACCAGGATGCAACAGTTATTGGACTGAAAATGAAGTTACATCCCTATAAGCTCCATATTGCAAGAGCAGTATTTTATTCTCCTCTGCGGGACTGATAGAATCACAGAATCCTTTAGGTTGGAAAAGTCCTCTAAGGTCATTGAGTCCAACCAGCACTGCCAAGTCCACCAATAAACAATGTTCTTAACACTGAACACTTCCAAGGATGGTGATTCCACCACTCCCTGGGAAGTCTGTTCCAATGCCTGATCATCATTTAAGTGAAGAAATTGTTCCTGAGACAGATTATAGAATTAGCTGATCAACAGCACCAATGGTTTCAAAATTGTACCAAATATAAATGAAAGAAATAGAAGATGCAGCTCTGTGGGATGAATACTGAGTGAAGAAAATACTTGGCAAAAATTTCCCTAACACCTACGAGAATCCTTGGATCTTCTTGGACCTCTTGATGGACCTTGTAATAAATTACTTAAATTTTCTGTCCATGTCTCACTCTGAGGAGTAACCACAATTAAAGCACAGCTCATACTAGAGCAGGGCTGGGCTTACTCTGGTCTCTGTGCCTTAGGACATGGACACAACTGCCTTCTTTTCATCTCAGGAGAGGGAGCTAAGAGACACAGCAACAGTAGGATGTATCAGGAATGAAGCTGGGTTGACCTGCCCTTGCTCTGGGGTGGATGAATAGGCTGTGCCACTTGTTGAGGACTTTTCCAGTTCTTTGAATAATAGAATCACAGATTGATTTGGGTTAGAAGGGACCTTAAAGATCATCTTGTTCCAACTCCCTGCCGTGGGCAGGGACACCTTCCACTATCCCAGGTTGCTCCAAGCCCCATCCAACCTGTTCTTGGACACTTCCAAGGATGAGGCAGCCACAGCTTCTCTGGGCAACCTGTGCCAGGGCCTCACCACCCTCACAGGGAAGAATTTCTTTCTAATACCTCATCTAAATTTATCCTCCTTCATCTTAAGGCCATTCCTTCTTGTTCTAACATGACATGCCCTTGTAAAAAGTCCCTCTCCAGCCTTCTCGTACTCCCCTTTTAGGTACTGGAAGGCCACTGTAAGGTTTCCCTGAATCTAAAAGTTATTATATACCATTAGACCTGTACGCAGAACCACTGGGAGTAATTTTCTCATTGCAGGAAAATTATGTGGTGTTCTCCTTAGTGTTTGAAACCACAGCGTAAGACATCTTAATCAGCTTTAGAGAAGCTATTCTGCCATCTGCCTGTGCAATCAGCTTCAGGTGGCTGCTTTGGATCCTTGTGCAGGGAGACAAACCTGCTTTCTCCTTTCCCTCTCCAGACCCCAAGGACACAAACTTCCTCAGCCACTCAAATTTGTGTCTGAAGGAAGAAAGAAGCCCAGTGGAAGTCAGTGACCACACATAACTAAAACCATCCCTTGGTCTTGGAAAGGCTGAGGCTCTCTGGAAAAAGCTCTGACTCCATGTATGCCTGAAGAGCACTCCAGAGAAAAGAACCCCAAACCAGTCAGAGCTCAGGGACAAGTGCACAGCTGCCAACAAGAGTGTCCTGCAAACAGGGATCCTACAGAACTCCAGATAGAGCTTAAAAAAGCAGGTTCAAATTTTAGCATGTTTTTAGTGTAATATTGGAGGCAATGGTTGCTTTGGGAAGAATAATCAGCATTTATAGGCTGACTTCTTTGCTCATACCCCCTGTTTTCCAAAGCAGCTATTAATTCGGGATAGTTTGACCTGAAAGTAAAACAAATTCCTGTACTATTTGTTTATGTATCCTGTCTCACCCACTTTTTTAGCCATTCAAACCTCCAGTGGCAAAGTGTCCCAAAATTTGTGACTGACAACTTCTGGGCATGAAGTGATCCTTAGGAATTCTTATTGAGAGCGAGTACCTCCATGTATTATTGCAGACTGAACAAGTCACTTGTGTTCTCTAACATATTCAGGTTTTGGATGTTTTCTGGGTTTTTTCACTGTTCTTGACAAAGTGAGTGTGGATCCCAATTCAGCAGAAATCAGTATAGAAGTTTTTTGTTAACTTTGCCTGATTTTATGTAGATGTTGTTTTCAAATAACTATTTTAACTAATAACTCTTCACTACAACCCTGGAAGGCTCACAAGTTATGGGATGGTGGTTTAGGCAAGAGGGTGGGTGGGAAAAAGTCAATAATAAGCAATAAAAAAGTCACATTTCTGATCAAAGCAGCAAGAGCTTGAATAAAGATTATATTAAAAAGAGAAAAATGTAGAGGTCTTGTTAAAACCTTTGGGTTAGTGTCCAGTTATGTGGATTTTCCCTCTAGTGCTTATTCTGGCATTCATTAAACCCTGATAAGTTACATAGAAACACTTGAAAGAATGATTAGAAATGCTATGTGTGAATAATAGAATTGCTTAAAGGGAAATGGAAATTCTTAAAGGGAAATGCATACTGACATGGAAAGTGAACTTGTGCAATTTTCTCATTGTCCAGGGTTATTATCTTATTCTTCTTATTTTGAGGATGTTGAATTTGTATCCTTTAATATTCACAGTTTGGGAGCTGCTTAGGGAAATAATATTGCTGCAGTGGGATTCAGATGTGCTGAAGGTCTTTCAGAAACCAAAGTGTCTTTTTTCCTGTGCCTTTCTTTGAGAGGCTTAGGTTAGAGTTTGGGTGCGAAGGGAATAAAAAGAGAAAAATTCCAAACCAACACAGGGTTTTCCTCTCCATCCTCCCATGCTCTTGGGGTGAAAGTCCTCATAATTCAATTTCAGGTGACTTTGCACAGGTGTTTCATGGTAAATAGGACCAACAGAGTCCACCTTCGCATGGAAAGGGCATCTTGCCAACAGGACTGACAAGGGAACCCTTCGTGTTGCAGGAAGTGATGCAGCCAGCACCTTCAGGAGGCTTTTTGCTTGAGTAAAGGTTTATTTCTTGTTTACTTGGTGTTGCTGTTTAAACAACCAGAGTGTTAATGGCTACAGTGGCAAGCACTGGAAGGTTTAACCAAAATTAACTTGTTGCCACGAGAACATGTTCTGTTCCTTTGCTCTGCTCTTCATGTTACAGGAATAGTATATCAGCACTGAGGCAGACGGGAGCAGAGCTGATCCTGTGGTTGAATTAGGAAGTCAAGCTATAAAAGCCCTAATCTAAACTGTGGGATAATGAGATGTGAGAGGATTTTCTGAGGTCCACTGCTGATCACATTGTGTTTGTTTAGTAAGATGGGAGTGTTTTCACTGAGATAAAAGCTTAGATTTCAGAGAGAGACATTTCGAAACCAACTTCCAATACTTTAAGCCACAGTGATTTAACGGGACATGGAAAAGCATTTTCTAAGCCATTCGGAGGCTTTTTGCTCTACACGAGCTATATGTGGGTATAACACTGACATGCTATTCCTTGCCAATGTTATCCAATGGAATTTGAGAAGTGTTTTTCCCTTATATTTTATTTTTCAACAGTGCGGTCAAAAAAAATCTCTAAGTCAGAGAACGAAATCCTGCACCTCTGATCTCAATGTCTGTGCTGACACAACTCTCGAAGAAGGGTCTGTGGAGAAACTCAGGATTCAGTGAGCTCCCAGATCTATCCACCTTTCACCCCACAGAAACCACACAGGTGGATGATGGCAGTGTAGAAATACCTGAGGTCACCCACGGACAACAGGTCCACGGGTCCTTCATGGTCTGCAAAACTTTCAAGCAAACTGAGGCTCAGAGAATCACAGTGCTCTGCAAACTGGTTTTTCCTTATTCCTAGGACCTATAATGCCTGGTTTATTGCTGCTGTGGGCTGTGGGTCAGGTCTTAAGGGAGACCTTGCAGTGTGCCAAGGAGAATGTGTAGATGTATCCTGAATGTCATGGACAGGGTTAGATTAACTTGCTTTTCCAAAGTGACATTCAAGTTAAACTCAAAAGATTCATCTTGCCTAGCTGAAATAATTTCTTTCTCCCTATAACTGGTGTCTAAGATGCATAAATTTTCCATGCAAGGTGTTGATTTCTCTCAGCTGAAGGAGCCAAGCTCAGGCTCAGACACTCATGTCAAAACACACAAAAGTATAAACTAGATAAAAAGCCAGACCTAGGAGAAATAATTGCATGGAGACTGTTTCCCATGCTGTTGATGGGGATGTTCTCTGAACTGGTTTTGTAAGACTGCATCATAATTTTGGCAGTGAAAATGTAGTACTGCAAAACCATGGCCTTCTGAAGATGGCAGTAGGCATCAGGGTTGGATTTTCTGGTGAGATCTGGAAGACAGACTCACCTCTTTTTGACTGAAAGAGAGGAGGTTTAGAATAGATGTAAAGAGAAAATTCTTTAACCATGAGAGTGGAGAGAACCTGGCACAGGGTGCCCAGAGAAGCTGTGGCTGCCCCATCCGTGGAAGTGTGCAAGGCCAGGTTGGAGGGGCTTGGAGAAATCTGAGATAGTGGAAGGTGTCCCTGCCCATGGCAGGGGGTTGGAACGAGATGGTCTTTGAGGTCCCTTCCAAGCCAAACTGGTCTGTGACTCCATGAATTTACTGTTATCACTTTCCCTCCAATGCCTGGGCTAATTCAGTATCAAATTTTAGGTAGATTGGGCTATCAGCAATGCATTGAGCTGATTGGTGAAAACTGCATAAAGGTCCTTCTGTTGCCAACACATTTATGCAAAAACTGACCAATAATAAACCAATACCATTCTTAGTTTTTCTGTAAAAAAAAATTTTAACCTTAACCCAAAAATACACACCTTAAATGTGTATTTTAACTGAATGAACACATGGCGTGTTAGGTATTTGTAATACCTAAAATGAAATATGAATATATATATATACACACACACACATATATATATATATTTAGATTGCAAGATAATAATAGATACTAGGTGCATAACAGGATTCTGCTGCCTGTGGTGTACAGATCATGGAATAGTGAAGCTGTCTCTTTCTTTCTTCCTGCTGCCACAATCCTTTTGGTCACCGTCACCCCCCTGCAATCCAGTGATCTAAAAAACAAGGACTGGCAGTGACAAAGCATCAGAGGGAAGCTAAAATCCGTGTGGCATGTGACATAGAGAAAAGGTCACATTGCCCTGCATCAGCCTTCTCTTAAGTCAAGTTAATTAATGGTTCTTTTTTTTTCTAATTCAACTGGATGGGCCTCCAGGCAAAGCGCTATTTGTAATGGGACCATGCTCTGGATTCACCCAGCCTGACGCTGGCTGTGCCCCTGCATGTCCCCATGTCTTCAGGCCAGGAGGCACCAGCTCAACACTCCACTCACTTTTCAGGTGTGTGTATTGCTCCCAAGTTACCTGGCAAATGGTAATAATGAGCCTGATGTGCGTGACTTGCCACTGAAAATGTAAGCACTGGCATGAGCTCTGTGGAGCAAAGCAGAAAGGACATGCAGGGAAAGTCTCAAATGAGAAGCCACAATAATTTCAGCTTTCTCTGTTGTGAATGTGCAATGGATTCCTGTTCACAAAAGAAAAAGAATCACCCCAAAAGAGGAAGAGAGATTGAAACAAAGAGGCAAAATACATCCCATGTCCATTCTGAGGGCAGGTCTCTGACTGAGCAGCAGTGTCTGCCTCTTGTCTCAGCTCTGCCTCCATCTTGGCTGGGACCTGGTTCATGATATGGTTTACTGGGCACGGTTCTGTTTGGTTGAAGGTTAGACTTGGTGATCCTGGAGGTCTTTTCCAACCTGAACAGTTCTATGATTCTATGATTCTGATTCGATGATTCTGTGATTCAACAGTTCTATGATTCTACGAGTCTGTGATGTGTTCGTGTCCTTTTCCCTGTGTGCTGTGCACAGATGTTCTTAGCTGAGGTGGTGTCTGTGGCACTGGACCTGGTGTCCTCCTGAGGGGCCTGACCTCATGGTCCCATTGTCCTACTCTCTGTGGGTACATTTACACAGCCTCAGCCTGTGCTTCTGGCTCCTCCTGGCACCGATGGAATCTGCTGTGGATCAACCCTGTGCGTCTCTGAACCTGTGCTCAGAGCAAATGTTTCTTTGCACATCGTGTCACATGGTTCAATATGGTCATGTGTCATATGGTTAAAACAGAGGTTTTACTGAGATTGACAGTTCTCATCCAAGACAAGGGCACACAACAGACTGTTCTCTCCAAAAACCACTGGTGGAAGGTCGTGGTGGTGTAGCCACTCCTCACCTATTCCCACTCTTCCTCTTGCATTTGCTCAGTGTGTCTGTAAGAAAACACATTTTTCAGGGACACATTTTTCATCCACTGTTTGTCAGAGCATCTGGATTAGAGGGATGCCCACGTGTGGCGAGCTGACTTGGTGGCACCCCCAAGCATCAGACTGCTTCCCACAGTTAAATGTGGCCAGAAACTCACTGAACTCATAGATTAGGACTGACTGTTGAAGAACAGAGTTCAGCCCAGCTGCAGCAACCTAAAGAGACACAAACTGAGTAGAGACAGGAAATTATTCCCAGGTTTGCTCTTGAGGTGCCTCCAGTTCTCCCAAGCTCATCCTCCCTATATGATTTAAGGTTGCAGTGGGGAGGCAGGTTTCTCCTCAGCTGCTGTCAATCTATTGCCTACTTCCAGCAGGGAAATAACAGCCAGGAGGTGATTAAGTTGTCCCTTCCTTCTCTTCCACTCAAGTTCAAAGCCTGCTCTTGAAATAAACAGAAGGCACACACCAAAAACTTGATTTCCTGCCCCATTAAGAGTAGTTTAAATAATAACCACAAATAGGGTTTTTTTTTTTCACTATAAATTTTTTTCTTGTACAAGAAAATGTCAGTGTTCTAGTGGAAGGTGTCCCTGCCCATAGCAGGGGGCTGGAACTAGACAATATTTAAAGGTCCCTTCAACCCAAACCATTGTGTGATTCTGAACTTGCAAAGCATGATGATGTTCAGCAACCTTCAGTAACGCCAAAAGAAGGCCAAATATTTCACACATCTGCTTGGTCTTTTCCCTGGGTGTGAGCTCTTCTCTCAAACAGGCCCAGAAATTCCCTGGGCTGCAGGTTTCCCTGCCCATTTCCTAGGTTTGGGATACCTCTTTGACTGACGTGGCCTGTGCCCTCTGTTAAGTTTGCACATAAATTTGAGGGCACAGAAGCACTCTCCAGGGGCAGAAGTTCAGGTGGGCAGGGGTGATGTCCATGCTAAGATAAATAAAATCACACAGAGATGCAATCCACTGCTCTGTAAAAAAATGTTTACCACAGGCCCTGGCATGTTTTTGTCCTGGGCCAAGTAATACTCTCCCAAACAATTCTTGGGCTCTTGGGTGCAGTTTGGGAGTTTATGTGTGCCAAGGAACATTCTCAGTTGGTCTGGTGAATGAATCCATCCTATTTTTAAAGCTGAGGTAGTTTAAAAGACAAATGCAACCAGATGATGTCAGTTGGCCTCTGTGTCTGGGAATACTCCTGAGCACTTTTAATTTACTAGTGAAGATGTAGCCAGAATGTCTTTTCAGGACCATCCATTACTTAAATATCTGTGTTGAAGCTGGTGTTTTTTGCACTAGTCTGATTGTATCCCACTGCCTCTGATTTTAAAGATCTTATTTTTCCCTTTTGGCTACTGTAACTAATCTGGGATGTGATCTGCTGTCTTCATAAATTTGTGTTGTGTGGGTTTACTTGATCTTCAAAATGCTCAGGTTCCGAGATCTGCTGTTTCCTTTTCATTTTCCATCTCTGAGGTGATTAAGCAACTCTGACTATAGTGAATTAAAAGGCATCCTTTCTCTTTTCCAGTTTATGTGTTACTTTTTTTGAATAGTTTTTGTTCTTTTTTACCTTTTTAGGGTTTCTCATCTATATTTAGATAGTCAGCAAAGTCATTGCTGACTCTGTTGGAGTATGGAGAACTGATAATGAAAAACCTCATGGTGCCAACCTCATTTTTAACTCTACCAGTGCCTCCCATGCTCCTGAGTGGCTTGAAATTGGACATATCCTCACCCCTGGAAGTGTTCAAGGCCAGGTTGGATGGGGTTTTGAGCAACCTGGTCTAGTGGAAGGTGTCCCTGCCCATGGCCAACTCTTAGTATGGCCATATATATAATTATTAAAATCCCTTTTGCTCCAGACCAGATTTGTTGCATCCATATTGGGATGGTCACAAATCATATTAAGCCTCAGACAGTTCCTAGACACAGTTTTGGTCAGTGCTAGCTGACCTAGACAAAAAAAAACATGCCAAGCATTGTTCTAGAAATGTAAAATATTTGTGATTGAGTACTAGGGCTAAAGCATAAACCTTCATAATAGTGGACATAGCCTCAGTGTACCTCTTTTAAAGACTAATGGGAAATGTCTGTATCCCGCTGTGTCCCAGAAGGTGGAGTTGAGCCTGGAAAATGTATGATTCAAGCTTTTGAGACTTTTCATCATGGACAGCATGTTTAACATGCCATCCCTACCCCAACCCTAGACAAAGAAAAGTCTCTGCAGCAGTTCAGACATTTATTTTGTTTATTTTTCTGTCCTTTATGAAAGAAATTCAGCCCAAAAAAATCTCAGACATTGTTCCTGGCTTCAGTATTCATAGCTAAGTTCTGAGGTGTTCTGACGCTCTTCCGTCCCCACTGCCATCACTAATGTTGAGAGTTATTCTCCCTTCTATGAGAGAAGTTTAGTTTCTGAGAGTAGAAGATCTGAGAGGTTACAGTTTCCCTCAAATCCTCCTTACTGATCTCTCAAATGTGGAATAAAAGCAAGAGCATTGGAAAATGAAGCAAAGGAAAGGGCTGAGCAATGCCTTCTTTTTCTTGCGGTGATTTCTGCTGCTTAGAGCAGGGAGAAGAAAGATTGGGGAAGTACAGGAGATGCTTGGGTAGCCTTCATATTGGCAATTTTTGGTGCTGCTTGCTCAAATTGTATGTAAGGTTAGAGCCAGAACTATTCTGGTTCACAACACATTCTATGCTGAGACTTCTTGCATGAAGTGCCTTTACACTTCTCTTAAATGTCTTTTCACTTGTTATAAAGTTGACAGAATCGAGATCTCAGTTTTGGTGGTTGTTCCCAAACTTACTGTATGATTTGGGATTACCTGGGAAAATATTAACTACCTGGTCTTGAATTATGTGAAGAGTCTGATTACTAAACTGGGCTGTAGCTGTCAGGTCCTTGGAAACCCTTTCTTCCAGCAGGAGGAGGTGAATTGCCATGCTGGGATTGGAGGCTGGATCTGGTGTCGGTCCCTGTAGGGCTCAGCTCCTACAAGGTACATCTCCCTTTCTCTTCCTGCTCTCTTTTATTCCTCTAAGCCATCTGAGGAGGATCTCACTGACAGCTTTTTGAAGCATATCAAAGGGGACTCCTATCTCCACAGACCCCTGCCCATAGCACCATCCAGGCAGATAATCATAACTCATTCTCACTCCAGACCAGCACTGTCAGTGCAGTTTTTTTGCACAAACCATCAGGATAATCGCTAAACAGTCATGGAAGCACTGTTTTGGTGAAACACGGGGTACTGATCTCCTCCTATCATCCTATTTGCCCCTGGGATGGCTGGTAGTGCCTAGAAGTGAGACATGGATGTGGTACCTCTGAGATGTCACGAGGGCTTTGATGGCACAGGTCTGATCAACGTCCATATGTCCCTCGGATGCTCGTGCAAAGGTCAGGCGTCTTTAGTGCTCTCCCAGAAGGTTTTTAATGGAGTGAGCTGCTAGCTTTTATCCTTCCTTGTAATTTCATGAGGCAGAATCCCCCCTCCCCCAGGCAAGCAGCCAGCCTGCCACGAGCTATTCCCTTTAAAATTATGATGAAGCCTGAAATAAAACACAGCCACGGACTGAACCCACTAACCCTCAGTCCAAAGGTATTAAGGCTGCTGGTTGATAGAGACAATATCTAGTTCTTGGAAATGTTTTGCTTCTAGCACCCCTGGATGATTAGGAAGAGAGAACTCGGCAAAAAAGATAATGATTCTGTATTTGCTGTGGAAATGACAAGTGCAATTAGAATTGCCAACTGAGTTGTGATCAAAATTCTGATTAATTACTTACTGCTATTTCACAGAGAAGAAATTAGTGCGTATCTAATTGGCATTACTGAAATGTATTCTGTGCCTTGCTTGCATAAATTAAATGTAAAGAACAAATCTGCGTGTCTCCCTGGAAGAGGGAGAGAAAGAGATGGAGCAAAAGGGAGCGTGTGATACTGGGCAAGATCCTCAGGTGATGCAAATCAGGACAGCTCTGGTGAAATCCCTGGATGGTGAGGCTTGGACTTGGGATACTAAAAGAGGTACTTTGATTTGGGTGTTTACTGGGGGTCTGTGCTGTATGAAAAGAAGAGGTCAGGCTGGAGGATCACAGCAGCCTTTCTTCCAGTCTTATCAAATCTCACTCTATCAAAACCAGTCACAGCAGTATGAAATCCTATTTTCAGCCTGTGATACCACGGCACCAACCCCCACCATACCATCAGAGGCTCGCTATCATATGATTTTTGTTTGCTTATTTATTTCAATTTCAGCTCTGCACATGCTCCAGGCACATATACAATAATGGCAATTACACATTGTACAAAGCACATCAATAATTTCAGTATGAAAGAGAAGGAAAAGGCACAGATTCGAGTGCTTTAATCGGCAGGACCACATTATGTCAATGAAGCAGGGACACGGAGGACTGATTAGATAAATTCTCCCTCGCAGTTCCAGCACCCGGCACTGAAGTGCCCACCATGTTCTGAAAATTAAATGCATGCATTAAAAATGTATCTGCATTTATTTTCCCTCTGGTGTCTTTTTTTGGTTTTTCTAACAAACAGAATCTTATGGAAAAGAAAAAAAGCATCCTTAGATGGGAGCTTTGGCAGTGCATTTGCTAATTTTTTCTTTAAGGAAGTCAACTTGGTACCTTGGTGGAGGGGGCTGTGTCAGTGGGGATGAGATGAGCTTCCTCCTCCTCCCTGCTCCCCTCAAGTAACTTTTATTCTTCAAGCTGAAACAGGAGAAAGGTTGCAGAAGTGGGGAAGCAAAGAGACCCTCTGATTATGCTAATCTGCGGAATTGCTTCCTTGAAAGAAATTATTTTCCTAAAGAGGGGTCTAACTTCTTGCATACTGTAGGTATAGCTGCATGGAATTTAAATGGTCATTCCAATATCCCCCAAAATTGTGATGAAATCCAGCAGCCCTATTAATTACCTTGCAGCGTCTTGCCATTATCCTTGTCTTCCCTTCCCTTTGGCCTATCCTCATTACAGTGGCATGGAAATATATGTCCAAACCATAAAATATCCTTTTTTTTTCTTTCCTATTCTTTCCATAATGAGCTGGTGTCCTGCCTCTTAAACAAATAGTTCACTTCCGCCCACTTGAGTCTGAAAGGGCACAGCCATCACCAGCCAGCTGTAATGTCCTTTCTTTTCCTGCCTTCCTTTCTCTGCCTCTCTTATCTCCATGATCTTCTCTTCCCTGTCTCCCTCCCCCTAGACGGCTTTATTAAATTCAGACCTCTACTTCTGAGGCCTCTCTGTCTGAGCTGCTGCTCCACGTGAGACATGGAAAGCAAAAGGAAAAAGTCAAGATTCCCTTATATTCCTCCTCCCCTCAGTGTCCTTGGCAGCACAGGGATGCTCTCCACAGCACATCCTTCTGGCTGAGCATTCGGGTTCCTGACTGTAGTGTTGCCACTATTATTAACCATTTTGGGACCCCAGGGAAACACAATGTGCAAGAAAATGTGAATCCAATTTTGACAACATGTGCTTGACATAAAATATCACCCTTTTGGGCAGGATTTGGGTTGGAAAGGGGAATTACACGTAAACAGAATATCTGTGACTTCCATGGAGAGTGGTTCTAGCCCAGATTGCCTTAATAAGGCAAGGTAGGTTTGGAAATGGCTTGCACCAGTTTTTTATCTGTTGGATTAGCCTTGGTACTTTGCACTGAGTACTTCGTGTACTCTGCCTCTGGAATGAGCCTTTCCATCCTAGTGGGATACACTCTACAAGTCTCCAGCCTGCTGTCCATGTGACTGCCACATGAGACTTGTGAAAACTGAACAAACCCTGCCAGATGGGCTCTTTGAAGGCTCTCCAAAATGTCTTGGCCCTTCATGGCACTGAAAGACGCTCCCTGATGGCCCAAACCAGCAGAAAGGCCTGTGGACGTTCCTGCTGAGAGATTTTCAGCTGAGATTTTCAACTAGTGTGTCCAAAAATTTAAGTACGTTCTGATATTTTTGATGCCATGGAATAAAAAAGTAAATATCAGGCTTGTGCTTGTCTGGTGTGTGTGTCTGGTAATGCGAGTGTTATACCAAAATAAAACCAGACCAAACTGTCCTTGCTGACAATTCTCTTCATAAAAGTTAGATAATGTAAACTATTATACATGAAGGGCATCCTTTAAATTCCAGCAGGATGCCTGAGCTAAGAAGCCTTGGAGAATCCTGAATTGTTCTGCCTATCCCAACACAGTATCAGTGCTCTTTTTTTTTTTCTCCTGGTGCTAAAACACTAAAAACTCTCAAAGAAGCAAATCTTCCTAATGCACCTCTCTGGTTTCATGTGCACAGGTAGTATTTTCTCACCTGACAGCTTTGAAGAGGTTTTGTAGAAACTGAATATTTTTACACTTAGCCCCATAATCAGGGCAATGATAAATAAATACATAGTGCCCCAACACCAAGAGTCTCAAAAATGCTATTGATTGTCAGGGTTTAGAGCTTGAGCATAAGGTAAGTGCCCTCAATAACATTTATTTTCTATTTTTCACAATGATCTGGAGGATTACCCAGTGTAGGAATGCAGCTTTATAATTTTATTGTCAGATACTGTCAACACATCAGCTGTTTTACATTGGCCTCGTGCTGTCATCAGCTAGACCACCTGAGGAAGTGGCTGCTGGGAATGAATTTTAACCATCCAAACAGGGACATCCAAACCTTTACAAGCTCAGAAATTACAGGGAAAATGAGAGAAAAAATGGGTTTCAGTTTTACTTCCTTCTAACACTGTACAATGGGCTGTCACTTCTCTTTTCTGCTTCCCATTGCAGCCTGGGATGTTTTCAGACTAAACAAGTCCCTGAAACCTGAAACTTGGCCATCACTTATAGAAGTACCCTGTGCAGCATGGTTAATAAATAAAAAGTTAAGAAAAATATAAAGACAACCTTTCCACTATTAACAAAAGACTCTTCAAAGCTACTCTTTTGCTCTGGGCTTTTACAATAATAAGCTGAAAAAATACATTAGAGAGCAGACTCCTTTCTAGCCACTTCATATTTCATTTTGCCTCTCACTTGTCTATTTATTTTCACGTCTTTCCTGATTACTTCTCAATTGTAGAAAGACAACATTAGGCACAATGAGTTTTAAATATACTCCCTGGCCAAAATAACTCCAAGGGCTGTCTGAAATTTCAAACAGCTCGCTGGTAAGTCTGGAATAAAATAAAAAGGAAGTGATCCTTACTAGTTAGAGCAGGACAGTCAGGACTGGTGGGTGTAATCAGTGCTCCATCAATACTCTTATTATTTTTCTCCATGGGCATCACACCACACAACCAGGATCAGTGTGACTCTGTCCATTCACGTTTATAGGAACATGAAGAACACCTCCAAACGTACTCTTTTCCTGTTGGAGCTGTCCAGAAGACTTGGGATAGGACAAGGAACAGACCTTGGACTACCTAAAATAACCTCAGGGGAATATAACAACTAGTTGAAAAACTTACCCTCAAAGTTTCTTCAAACAGTCTTGCAAGCACCTGAAGTTATGAATGAAAGTGTCATTGGGATCACAGATCTTCTCCAAGTAATTTTCAACCCCGGCAGCTCCTCTGGACATACTCTTACCTGGGAGTTTTGTCCTACAAAACTTAAAAGCCTAAAATGTAGATGTATTATGATTCATGATAAAGCCTCCAGAAGCCTGATGTAACTTTGTAGTTAGCCTTGCTCTGAGCAGAAGTTTGAAATATTGGAAGTTTGACATTTATAAATCTCTTCTGACCTGTTTTCTTCCCCAAGATCCATTGTAGGCTTGGTATTTTAGGCCTATGCCTACAGACACATTTGAATTTTTGGAAGTGGTGTTTGAAACCAGTGTGCTTCCGTTCCTGCATCCATGTTGGTTCCAGAGGTTAGAAATAATTCTTTAGGGTCTTGTTCTGTTTGCTCAACTTTTTTTTTGATAAGTTCTCTAATTTTGGGCTTTCCAAGGTATTTTGCTGAGGGGCCCCTCTGTTTCCTGTGTGAGCTGCACTGTTCAGGAGCAGAGAGAGCCTTGGTTTGCAGGGTGACTGCACCTTGCACTTGTGGGCATTACCTGCATCCTGTGCCTTGGTAATCAGAGATACAAAAGCCAAATGCAGAATTTGGTCTTTTTCAGGGTCCTCCCAAAAATTTGTCTGTAGCTTTTTTATATCTCTGTCAGGGGGAGCGGAGTTTTCTTTTCAATTTTTAGCTTGATGGTAGTGGCTTCATCTCCCTCCTTCAGCACTGGAGAAAGTGGTTACTTGGAGGTGTGTGCAGAGCTGTCATTTTCCACTTATTTCAGAACATGAACATGGATTGGCCTGGCTGTTCCACAAGACTCATTAGCAACATCATTAGTGCTTGGGCTCATTTTACCCAGTGGCCCTGGCACTTGGTGCTATGGCTTAATGGCAAGGTGGTCATCGGTCAAAGGCTGTACTTGATGATCTTGGAGATCTTTTCCAAACTTAATGATTCCGTGATTCTCTGAGTCTAAAGACAGGCTTTCAGTCCAAAATATCTGTCTAGGCTCCCCACAGAGCCAGCAGAGACAGATACCTCCAGAAGTGATACAATCCATCCAAAGAAAAGCAGGAATGAATGACCCTCTAAAAGTCTCTGCTCTCCCCCTCTCTAATGATTATTGTCTAGATGAACAGCTTAGGCCAGACAATTAGCTTAGACTAGATGCTTAACATTTAGGCAGCTAGAATTAATGTGATGAATCCCATTCTATGTGCTCAGATAATGACTGTAGCCTTTGTATCTCAAGTTTTAACTCTTCAATATGTTTTCATAGGTGCTCAGATTCTGCACTGTGCTCTCAGATTAATTTCGACTTCCAAGGTTTAAAATACTTCCTCCCATTACTGTTCATTGTCATAAATATGTCATGGCATAATATAGCTGTCTGTACCCATAATGAAATCCTTCTGCTTTAAGATTCAAGTCCACAGCCCATACAGGACTAATATTGCTGAAAATCACCCTAATAATGTCACAGGCACTCTTGTGCTTGTGAACCTTTCTGTTATGAGCACAGGCTCTTGGACTGAACCTTCAGCAAAGGCAGGTGCAAGCAAGATTTTAACATTTTTTTATAACTTCGATGGGGAAAGAAAGAAAAAAAGAAAGAAGGAAGGAAAGAAAGAAAGAAAGAAAGAAAGAAAGAAAGAAAGAAAGAAAGAAAGAAAGAAAGAAAGAAAGAAAGAAAGAAAGAAAAAAAGAAAGAAAGAAAGAAAGAAAGAAAGAAAGAAAGAAAGAAAGAAAGAAAGAAAGAAACAAAGAAAGAAAGGCTCCAAAATGATGTCTGTAATTACAGTGTTCCCAAAAGAAATTAATATAACCTGCTAAAAAATCCTTCACTTGTGTTAGCTCGACCGGGTTCCTAACCAGTTGTTTTCAAGCTCTTGCTACTTACATTTTTTTTTTACTAGAAAGATGGTCTTCTAATTTCCAAGCTAAGCCTGTCTGGTTAAAATATTAGTACCTTTATTTTGTTTTCTCTGCATTGGACATGGGAAACCAACCTTCTTTCCTAACAATTTTTATAAAACTTCTATAAAAAAATTATGCCCTTTGCTATGGTAACTGAAATGTCTGTGATCTTCCGGGGCTGAAATTATTGTATATGGAACATGTTTTTTTAAAAATGGTATTGCTGGGGGAGAAAAAAGGGTGTTTGATAACATAGTTTTACAGAAAAAATTTACACAAGCCAAAAATATTATAATTTCTCAGGGAAACTTGAAAAGTTAGTAAAAGTTTGCTATTTGGACAAAATGTATAATTTGTTAACAAATAAAAAGGTGAAATAATAGGACAAATGGTAGGTTTTGTTCTACCCTCTCCATCTATTTCTCATCAAATTATCATAATTTAAAATCTTATTTAGTAGTAAGTTTTTAGCTTATTTATAAAGTAATTTTAAAGCAAATATTTCCAGAAACTGCAGGTATTTGGTGTTTCCCTTCTAGCCTGCTTCTAATGGAAAATCATTCAGTCTCTTTGTGAGTCAGTTCCCAGGACCAAAGAACTGTTCTCATTGGGAAGAAATGATAATAATAATAGCAGCAAAATGGAGTTCCCTGAAAATTTTATTTTGAGGCAGTTCATTTTATGTCCTAACTTTATTTTTGCAGAAGAAAAGGATGATTTGTCTTTGCAGTGACTGCAGGCCAAGGAGGGAAAGCCAAGCTGAGAACTTCCCCGTCCATAACAGCGATAGTCTGAACAGGGTTCAAGTTTATTTGACTAATTCTTTCACCACTTGTCAGAGAACATACTTTTGTTTGTGGTAACAAAACAAGCTCTTTCCTCCCCCGTTTCTCCAGTGAGTAGCACAAGCACTTGTGTGAGCACAAATTGCCGTAACCATTATGATATTTGCTGTCAAACTCATTTATTTATGCAACTGCTGTGGAAAGGCCTGGGGCCCAAAAGCAACCCTGAAAGATTTCAGAGCCCTGGTGTGGGGTCATGAAAGGGAAAGTGAGGGGGAGGGCGAAGCCTCCACTGGTTATGAGAAAGGAACTGACACAGGAAATGGTCACATATGGCACAGATTTATTGTGTCCGGGACTTCCCATTCAAAACTCATTATATCCACAGCTCAGAGCAGTGCGTGGCACGGCCACATTCATTTTTAGGTCTGGCATCTGACAAAATTGCTGTTCTGCTTTCAGGTGGTGGTGGTGGTGGTGGTAATTTTATCATTCCTAGACCAGAGAGATGGTGACTGGAATTGCGTCAGCAGAAGCTCTGCTGTTTGCTGCCCCTCATTTTATGTTGAGCCACAGGTACTGGTGTGAGTAAAGCTTCAGTCACTGAGGTTGCTGGTCAGGAGGAGAGAAAAATCCTTTTAAAAACACCTAAAGGAAATCAGGATTATCTTCAAGGGAAAGAAAATGGGAAAAGCTTTGGTAGCAACATGAGAAAAAAAATGATACTTACAGAACAGCATGTTTTTCAAAGGTGAAATAACAGCGAACAAAACATGTTTCTCTTTGCATTTTGATTTGTCTTTTCTGGTAGACAAGACCCATCTCACACAGCTATTGGCTCTTTGGATGGTGGTTAATGGCTTCAAGAGGTTTGTGGGAATAGTTTGTTTGTCTTGCCTGCTTCATGAGACTGTCTAAAAGCTCTAGTCAGGGTTGTTTAATCATTTTTGTCTCCATGCAGAATATAATGTCAGGTAACACTTTTGTCACTGTATTGGATTTGTTCTTGAAATAAGTATTGTGGAGACGTTTGTGTTGTCAGGACGGCAAAAATGACTAAAGTTCCCAAATCATTAAAAATAATGCAGACAAAAATCCTTCTTAATTGTCTTTCTGATTAAGTTTAGTAAAATTATGGACCAACTGCTCTGGGCCAGTGCTGACAGTAGTAGGAATGGGCCTCTACCCAGACAAGCAGCACTGAGGTATGGACACTGGAGCTTCCTGTTGCATCAAGAGTACAGCTCCAAGCACACTTTGGTCCCAGCCAACCCAGCAGTGTCTAAAATAACTCCTGGGTGCCTTCTAGAAATAAGCACAAGTCATGATCCAGTTCAAAAGGGCAGTTTGGAGATGACCACTGTCTTCTGGAGGGTCAGTGACTGTAATACTAGGGAACTGCCATGCCAGCTGGCCTCAGGGACTAGAACCTGGCTTGGCACTGGTTGTTTTATAAGCTTTGATGGATAAAATGCTCTAGCAGCTCAGTTCCAGCTGAGTCTTCTGGACAAGGGTATTTCCAGGTGTGGCATCCTGCAATTCAGATTTGTGGAACTATAAGAAAAATCTCTTAATCCAGCCTGGTCTGGGCAACCTCACTAAAGGGCTCTTCCAGATTTACTGACCTGCCTCCTTTGAGAGGGCTCCAGGTATTTTCTCCTGGCTGAGTTATTCTCCTTCCCAAATTTTTGTGGGTTTGTGAGACAAGTTTGGTGTTCTCTTTCAAATACAAAGACCAACAAAGATCTCTCTAACTTGAGAGGTTCCTGACCTGTAAATCACTGAAAACTTGAGAAGCACTTTGGGTGAACATTGCTATATACATGCTTTGTTCCCATACTCTTTTTGATCCCTGTTGGAGAGAATTCTGACCTCAGAGAGTTGCTGGTCTCTCTTCTTAAGACTTGTGCACTGATGCTTTGAGGTCAAGAATGAGTTATTATTATAGTCTCTGGGAACTGGAAAACTGTAATTTTTTGTTCATGACTGGGAGAGATGTATAGTCATCTGTGACATGTGCCTTCCCTCTCAGGCATGGGGAGCTCTGAAGGGTTGATGCAAACATAAAGATGTATAACTGTATGAAAGAGGCAAATGACACTTGATTTTACAGAGAATAAATAGTTGCCATGTGTGTGGCCATATCAAAGCATGCACATAACCACGCAAGAGAATGCAAGAGCAAATATTTCATGTACTACACCTGTTTTTCTTTGGATTTGCATGTGGAAGGGAAGGGTGGGTGCAAATCTCAGGATGTGTAAGAAGAGAGAGTTTTACTAAAGAACTTCCTTCAAAGAAAGCACTAATAAATGTCTTACCTCTACTTGGGCACCTACTTTTACAAACCTTGAAGGAAAATAGTAGTTTTGAGTCCACAAATGTGGCTAAAATTGGCTAGGGGGTTCAAAGTTTTTTATAGAAGAACGATAAACAGGAGAGCATAAAACCCCCACACAGAGTGCTGTTATGAGACTCATTTCCTTCCAAAATAATTTTCTTTAAAAGAAAGAATTAACAGCCTAAAGCAGTCACTCTATTTTTATTTACATGGTCCCTGCTATGAGTACATATTTATGTGTGTTTGTGTTCCCATGGTTTAACACCAGCTGGCAACTCAGCCCCACACATCCCCTCACTCACTCTGCCCTGGTGGGATGGGGGAGAGAATTGGAAGGGTAGAAGGGAGAAAACTTGTGGGTTGAGATAAAGACTTTTAAACGGGGGAAGTAAAAGTTGTGTAAGCAAGCAAAGTAAAACAAAGAATTTGTTCACCACTTCCCATGGGCAGGCAGGTGTTCAGCCATCCCAGTGGGACCCCATCACATGGAAAAGGGACTTGGGAAGACAAATGCCATCATTCCAAGTGTCCTCCCCTTCCTTCTTCTTCCCCCAGCTTTATATTCTAAGCATGACCCCACATGGTCTGGGGTATCCCTTGGGTCACCTGGGGTCAGCTGTCCTGGCTGTGTCCTCTCCCAAATCCTTGTGCACCCCCAGCCCACTCACTGGTGGGATGAGGAGCAGAAAAGGCCTTGGCTCTGTGCAGGCCCTGCTCAGCAATAATGAAAACATCTCTGTGTTATTGACACCATTTTCAGCACAAACCCAAAACACAGCCCAAAACAGCTACTGGGAAGAAAATTAACTTTGTCTGAGCCAAACCCAGCACATTTGTACACAAACACATGAGAAATATTTGTACCACTGTGCCTTCCTGTGCAACTGAACTCAGAATAACTTACCTTTTCTGGATTTCTAAGATGCTATTCCTGAGCCGTTTTTTTCCCCTTTATTTCCCATTTGAATGTCAGCAGGTCAAAAGGAACAGTTAATGCTGATGAATATTTCCCCCTCAGCAAAGATATGTGCTGGCCAGCCCAAGGCCAATGAATCGCAATTTCTAAACAGTGTCCCATTTATCTCTCCCCTTCCCCTTCCTCCCCTCCTTGCTTTTATATTTTTGTAGCTATAATTGTAGTTAAATTAGAAATAACTGACGGGCAAATCCAGTCAGATGGAAAGAAAATTGTGGGAGATTTATTCTATTTTGATAAAAAACTGACATTGCCTTTTGTTTTTGTCAAAAAAAAGAGTCTATTTTTCCTTGTACCATGAATTGTGAAATCTATCACAAAATGGGTAAAAATTATTGAAGCAAATGGTGGTGTTAACCTGAAGGGGAAAATCATTAATGTTGATGTATTTCATTCAATTTTAAATGTAGAATTTATTTTATTTTATTTATTTGGCATCGGGGAACAAGGGAAAAGACAGGAGACTTGTAAAGGACTCTATGTGCCTTTAAGACAAAACATCTATTTTAAAAAATGCTATTCCCTCCTTCCATCTCTCTCCATTTTTTTAAATAAAAGATATGAGTTGGTTGTGGTAGTGGTGGTGGATTTTTTTTCCTAAGCAAAGAGGGCCCCCTCGGCACATTTTTCTTTTCAAATGTGAAATGAGGTGGAAAATCCTCATTTCACGACAGGGAGGACAAATATTGACACAAAGTTAATATTTGTCAGGAGCCCTAGAAGCAACCTGAGTGCTAAAATCTCATCTAGATATATGTGCTGGCGTGCTTATGTATATAAATAAATAATAAATTTGCCTTGATGATGGGGGAAACCTGCAGAAAGCAAAGCCTGGTCGCTGAGGTGGAGGAATTATCTGCAGAAGGTGGACACATACACATTCCACATATCATTTCTCTCTCTTTTTGTGTGGAGCAGGACAAACAGGTGATTTTGCTAGCCCAAAGCACACATGTCCCCTTCCTCTGACTGGGTGCACAAGATCCCAGCATGATGTTCAATAGAATGTGAATATCTTCTCCATCTTTCCCACACGTTTCTAGGGACTATGGTTGACTCTTTCTTTTCTCCCCATTTTGTTCTCCCTCTCCCTCTCACAATATGTGTGTGTGTGTGTAAACACATACAAATAGAACCTGTGTAATCCGATTTTACCCATTGCGGGGGGATGCTTCTGGAATTTATCACTGTTATTGTTCATCACCAATGTAAATAGCACATGTCAGCTCAATATTCAGTGGTCACTCAGTATTTATTAAGTCCTGTCCACTCTGGCCTTTTTTAGAGGAAAGCCCTGGGGCAGATTAGCTGCTGGCCGTGACACGCCACGTCACTTATCTGTTCACATTGATTATCAGAGTCAGCTGTGGTCAGGACTCACTTTTCTCTTCTCCTCTCAGACCCCTCTTACAAGCACCCCTGCTTGGATTTTCATGAGGAAATAATCAGATTAGGGCTTCAGTGGCGAGTTCATATGGAGTTCTCTTTCTCCAATGTGCTACTAACTGAATAAACATGTTTTGTGGTAAATTGTAAATGACATTATGATTACTGAGGCCAGCATGGGTTTCATTTAAAAGTGATCGAAATTGCAGGCTGCAGAAATTGTGACTGGCAGATAAGGCCATTTGGAGGGAGACAAGCAATGATGCGTGTGTGTACATGGGTGTGTGTGTGAGCAGGAAACCAAGCCAGCCCCCTCTGCAAGGCAGGCAGAGCAAAGGAAGGTCCTGGGAAATCATGAAATATCATCAAATCCCATTTGTAGACATGAGAAATGTCACCAGGGGGAGATGGGGTGTTTCCAGGAGAGCAGTGGATGAGATGTGTCAGCCTTTGTGGGCAGGCTGCCGGCGGCAGGGCGCATCCTCCCAGTGCTCCGGGACAATTCCAATGTCTCTGAGCACAGTGTTTCCACTTCTGTTCTGAACAGAGTTGTTCCTCACTCTCTTTTTGCCTCCAGCACACACCGACAGCAAAATACGCAGCAAAATACTTACACTGATAAAGCAAAAAAACAGAGAAAGGCAAGAAAAGGGAAGCAAATTTGTAAGCTGGTGTCTAAAAATAGGGGGTTTTGTACAGATCCCGTCTCACTTGGACATCCTTCCTGAGCCAAGCTCGGTATTTATGTAATTCCATTGCTTCCCTCGGTGACGTGCAGAGGGAGAGCTCGTACTGGGGAATGCTCACAGACCATGGTCTGCACATGGCAATTCCCCTGGAAATGCAGAGTAAGTGACTACCCACAGGATCCAGGCTTTGAGATGTGCCTAAAGGCAAAGCCCAGAATTATTTAATAGAATCATAGAATGGCCTGGGTTGGAAGCGACCATAAAGACCATCCAGCTCCAACACTCCTCCCATGGACAGGGACACCTTCTACAGAACCATGCTGCTCAAAGCCCCATCCAACATTTCTCATGGTTCATTTCTTTTTTAGGAGTCTGCTACTTTTATCTAGCAGAAATTTTCATGTAATCTGTCCTTGATAAGGGATGTCCTTTTGCCCTAATATCCTCTTATTTTTCCAGAAGTTTGTGACTCTCAAGGATGTTGCTGTTCCTTATTTTTTATGTGAACTGAATACCTGTCCCAAGTGCTGAATGAGGATCACAGAGTTAGTTTGGAATTTGGCCATACTTCACCCAACACGTTTGTGAGCACAGGTGACTAAGGAAGGAAGCACAGGCTGGGTGAAGGAAGGAGGATTCTAGCTGGCTACAGCAGCAAATTCCTCATTTGATTTTATTTTGAAGAGAGGAAGGAAAAAGAGAAACACACATCTTTTCCTAAGATGCTCCAGGCAGAAATGTTTATGCTTTTGGTGCCAATATCTGAACTCATTTACTTTTATTCTCTCTTTATAATCAGTGGTGATCTCATTGTTACAGCCTGGGGCACAGTTTCTCTCATCTTAAAGCAGAGACCTGTATTTGGTCAGATGGAACACACTGTAAACTTATAGCACCTTTCAGGACTTTTGACAAAGGTATGGAGTGGCAGCAGAAGGGGGAATGATACCAAACTAACAAGGATAGGGTTAAATTTGATAGTTAACCCTAATTCTTTACTGTGAGAATGTTGAGGCACTGGCTGCCCAGAGAAGCTGTGGATTCCCCATCCCTGGAAGTGTTCAAGGACGTGTAGGATGGGGCTCTGAGCAACCTGAGCAACCTAGTCTAGTGGGAGGTGGTCCTTTGCACAAGGGTTGGAACTAGATGATGTTTAAGGTCCAACATTTCAACCCAAACCATTCCGTGAGTCTATGATTCTAACTCAGAAGATTGTGTGGATTACATCTCCTCTCTACAGAGCCTTCCATAAAAGGATCCTCTTGACTTGTCTCCAGAGACACTTGGGAGGGGATTTACTGCCAGATCCTGAGATATGTGTAAGGATCTTCCCCCGTTACATTCAGTGAAAGAACAAAGTCTTATCTGAAGTGTCTTTTGCTCTCCCATTGATTGTGTGTAACATCTACAGATGTTGGAGCTACCAAAAGAAGTCCAGGTGACACTCTGCACTTGTGTTTAGGTAGCAGAATCCCACCTCTGGTCAATAAAGTTATAGGATAGTAAAGTGTAATCCAGATGACTAAACAGAAGTATTTTAGGGTGAATTTCATTGGTTTTAAACTTCTTTGTATTGATGGCTGGGAAATTGGGTGTGTTTCAGTCACACAAATGTGTGTTTAGTGTAATTTCTAGTGCTGTGGGGGAGGTGTCCTTGAAGGGCATAGGTCTCCTGTAGACCCTGTGTCACACGTCTCAGGTACCTCAGGGCACTCTAAACAAATCTAGACACCTGTCTGTGAGCAAATGGTTGAAATTCCAGATCTCCACTGACTGCAGTGGGAGTTTGGACATTTGGAACACGTGTGAGAGTCTCCTATATTTGCAGGTATCTGAAACTGGTGGTTTCTTCCAGGTCTAAAACTTGATGAGGTGGTTAATCACTGGAGTAGATTAATGATTTCGTCCTTTCTAGTGTTTTCTGTTTGAAGCACAGTCTTTTTTAGTGGGATGAAGCAGCATTTTGTAGAGTTGAATTGTCCTCCTAGAGAATTGCAGTTATGCCCTGATTCATCACACTGCTACAGGCTTGGGACCAGGAAAATATAGAAGACACAAAGACATAGGGATGAGTGCTGGGTCAGACAAAAAGTCTGTCTTGCATGTCTGCCGATTCAAAGGATATCACAGTTTGATATCTAGAAAGAACAAGGTGGGTGTACGTGGTGCTTCTCTGTCATTTGTTTTCAGTCTTCAACAATTTTCAACTCTAGGACATCTAGTGGTAGATGCAATATCCCTCAGTACCCATGCTTCTGTTAAAATTATGTGAAATTTTAGCACTGACAAAGTGACTTTAAATTTGGAATGGGAAAGTAAGGAGCTTTAAAAATTTTTTTGAGATGATGTCTGATACAATTAATTATTTTTTTCCCCATCTCCCTTTATTCTCTTCCAGGAATTTACAGAGATGACAGTAAGTGCCTCTTCAACCCCTCAGTACAAGGCTACTTCTGCAAACAGACAGATCATGCACTTGTCATCTTAGAAAATTTGGACTCCAGTGTGGACAGCCAGAGGCTGTTCCCAGTGGTTACAATGACTGGCAGTTTTATGGATACCTTCAGTGATGAGACCTCACATTGTTCGTGCTACCCTTCAGAGCATCGTTCTACCTTCTTCTCTGTTCTGCCGTCCACCAAACTCACCACGGTTTGCTTCCCAGAGCTGGCACCTCTGGCTTTCAGACTCTACCTCCTCAGTGGCCAAAACACGACCAGGCTGCCCCTGGCCATATTCTACACTGAACCATTCAGCCTTCGTGTTTTCATCCAAGGGAAGTATGTCTCTCCGACTCCATCATCTTTTTCACTGAACGAAGGGGCAGGAGCCAATTACTTCAGCTTTGAGGACAACCTTCTCTATGTTCTCCTCCATGAGAAGGAGCCCGTGGAAATAGTTGCTGGCCTTTCCCTTCTTGTGGCTTTCACTGTAACTGAGGCTGTTGGGGAAGAGGGTGAGGCAACCATAATAAGTCGACTGGCTGATTTCTTGAAGGTTGGTCATGACCAAGTCAGAGTAGTCCATAATGTGCTGGGAGGTGAAAGCACGCTGAAGCTAATCTCAGCCAGTGCCAGCAAAAAGAGGTATCATTGCCCCAACATGGCATTTTGCACAGCCCTTCATAGCAGATATGGCCCACGGGAAGAGGAGACACAACCAGGGAGCACCCGGGCTCTGCATCCACCTGGTGGGACTGGTCCATCAAGAGTGCTGATCATTGAGCTTGGTGATCTGCCAGGTCATCCAAGAAATGAGTTGACAAGTGACAGGTTAAAGAGTTTGGCCAGAACAATTATCAACACTCACCAGACTGGAGACCTTCAGAGTGGCCTTGGCTTGCCAGTTGATACCTTAATGGTGACCCAGTCTGCCTTGCTGTCCCCAGCAGAAGGTAACAGTAGGTAAGTAGCAGATGTATCGTCATCAGATACTGATTTATGTGTAGTGAGGCAATTTATCCACTTGATCTGGTTATTAAGTTCTCCATTGACTGAAATATGATTAACCAATATGAAACACATTATAAAGTTTCCATGACTTGCCCAGAGATGCTGTGGCTGACCCATCCCTAGAAGTGTCCAAAGCCAGACTGGACGGGGCTGGGAGCAACCTGGTCTTTTGGAAGGTGTCTCTGCCCATGGCAGGGAGTGGAACGAGATCATCTTTAAGGCCCATTCCAAGCCAAACCATTCCATGATTCTGTGATGTCAGAGCTATACCCAAATACTAGCTGGACTCTTGAGTATCAATTGTCATGTTTCTCTGTTGGTGCTCATGAATCTCTGTGGTGCAGAGGCCAGTGGTGCTTTAAATGAGGAACAGGGTTCCTGGAAGTCTGCCTTGAAACTATAAAGAATTGAGTTAATTCAGGCTAGCATAGCTCTTAAATTCTAAACAATTAAATTTATAATGTTTATAAATTGATGTGGCAGCAGGCATGCGTTATTGAAGATGGATTGTTGCCTTAACTATCTTGAAGATCTAAACATTTATTCATACACTTTTAAAATTTAAGGCCACAAAAGTCTATTTAATCTTTTACTTCAATATCCTGCATGATACAGGCCACTACTCTTCACTTTGATGCCTTAGTGTTGATCTTTCTTTTTAGCTAAAATTCTAGAAAACCATCTGGTCTTGATGATACAAGAGCTGGACACATCCAGTACTACTTGAACATGTGTCTAGGTGTTGGATGCTATTCCTGTTCTTGCTGTCACAAATACTTGCCCATTTTCTCTTGTCAGCCTCTCCGTTCAGCTTCTCATGAGAGCTTCTTGTTCTTTCCTCCACTTTTATATCAGTAACTTTCTGGGCATTGAGTCTTCCTCCTCCAGATACCTTCAGAGTAATAAAATCACCTTACTGCCTACTTTGAAAAAAAAATTGAAAGGTTTGAGTTCTAATGAGTGTTTCTTTCTTTCTCTGTCTCTGTTTTCTGAATCCTTTTGGAAGTGTGCATGACTGAAAGTCAAAGTTTCCTTCTTGGTGGATTCACCAGCTTTGGACATTTTAAAGATTCATCTGGACAGGGTGCTGGGCCACCTTGACTAGACCATGATTTTTCCAAGAAAGGTTGGACCACACCATCACTGAGGTCCCTCCCAACCCAGTACTCTACAATTGTATGGTATTGTGCCAAATGAAAAAGTGGTATAAAATCCCATTTTCTACTGGCAAAATTCAATGATTCCATTAACCCATTCTCCCACAGAAACAGGAGAAGCTCATGGTCGTCTGTTTGTTCACTGTATTCTTCAATTCCTTTTCAGTTCTACCTTACCAGAACCCAATTCCATCTCTTTGCCCAGATCTTACATCCCACATGATCTGGGCCCCCATGTTTGACTTTTCTGTTCGTAATTTATCAGCCCACAAACCTCCCATGCATTTTATCAGTAGTGGCTTTATATTTGTATCTCCATGCAGATACAGCAACAGACCTGCCTCTCATTTTGAAAGAACAACACAGGACACTCCTGTGCTCTACAGTAATTTCCCACTGGAGCTCCCTTTTGAGCTCTGCTGGTTACAGACTTCTTTGTCAGTTTTGTACATACTAAATTTTATTGATATTCAATACCTAGACTCACTTTTTGAAGGTCATTTTTTTTTCCCTCGCCTCCACAGCAACAAACAACCCTTTCTCTTCCTCCTTCCTCTGTCCCTGTCTTGCTCTTTTCAGCCTCTTAAAGCCACTATTTGCACAGCCCAGATGTCAGCCCTTATCTGCAGAGGAGGCAGTGAGGAGCAAGGCAGGGTTGGGAGCAGACAGCAGTGTATTTCAGCATCAGATCCTGAAACTGTATTAAAAGCATATGGGTAATATGAAAAAGGTAATATCCCATCTGTTTTTAATAGGGGACATGGGATTTGCTGTTTGGAAACCTTACAGTGTACTCTCTTGATATTGCATAATGTTATATTTTGATGTTGTGCACTACTGAGCCTTACCCAAGTATGAGTATATTCCATATATTCCATCTATGCAAGAAAGAAATTGGATTTGTCTAAGATTTACCCTCTGTAATTAATACCACATCCTCTCCCATTTACTGCTGACCCCTGGACCATCCTGATGTCTGCCAGTGATACAAACTGCTGTTCACATGCTTAACTTTTTTAGTAGACACTGTGAGGTTTGTGGTGGAGAAGTAGCCACAGGGAGGACACTGGTCTGTGACTGTAGGAATCTTTGTTGTGGTTTGTTGTTTTGTTTTTGGTTTGTTGGTTTCAGATATAGGTGGGGTTTTTCATTTATTTGGGGTTTGGGTTTTTTTTTTTTTTTTTGGTGGGGGGGTTTCTTTTGGGTTTGTTGGTTTTTTGGGTTTTTTTGGTTGTTTCTTTTTTTAAATCTTTATTTTATTTTATGCTTTTGGTTTTGGGGTTTTGCTGGTTTTTTTGCAGTGTTGCATTAAGCCCAGTGAGAAATTATTATTTGCAAGATCAAATCTTAAATCAGGGCCGAATTCTGAAGACATACTGTATTTTTGATCAGCAGAACCAACATCACTGTTGTTAGTGGGGCTGTTTGTGTTACGCTGGAGGACACTGTAAAATGGGACAGCAGAAAAATGACGTGAGAACAACTGCTCTCCTGAGCAGGAACCCTTCTGACAGTGTAGGGGTTAAAGGGTCTATCACCAAGGTACATTTCACCTCTAAGCCTTAAATTTTAAATTAAATTCCTATTAGTATCTATTGTATATGGTAAACATATCCAAGAATTTTTCATTCCCATTCAAAGGTGACAGCTGTGAATTACAAGATTTTACAGGGGATGGGGAGGCCCTGGCCAAGGTTGCCCAGAGAAGCTGTGGCTGGCCCTGGATCCCTGGAAGTGTCCAAGGCCAGGTTGGATGGGGCTTGGAGCAACCTGGGATAGTAGAAGATGTCCCTGCCCATGGCAGGGGGTGGAACAAGATGATCTTTACGGTCCCTTCCAACCCAAAGCATTCCATGATTTACACCATGCCAAGACATGATCCCAAGAGACCATTTAAAGGAGGGAAGCACCATCTTCTGTGTGCCAGCAAAGAAACCTCAAGGCTGCTTTTTCAGGCAGAAATGACATCTCCACACTGGGCCGCTCTCCCAGCCGTGGTTTGTCTTCCTATCTGTGCACACTCTGTGAAAAAATTCCAAGCAGCAAGGATCAGGAGAGTTCTGTAGGAAGAAAGCTGTTTTACTACAGACACAAGAGCAGTGCCAGCTTAAAGCCAGAGATCCACTGTCCCAAATATGGGAGGACCTGGGATCTTCATTGAAAAGAACACTCACATCACCAGATCATCGGACCAGCTCAGAGCTCATCCACCCTCAGCTGCTCGGGCTCCTCTGCACTGTTATTTATTGCTCCTCATCAGTCATAGCTTTTCTGGAATTACTCATGGCTGACATTTCTGATGCAATAAAGCCGCAGATAACCTGTGAAATGAAATCAGGGTTTTCCTGTTGGGACATGTACTGTCCCCACTGTCTATCCGTCTCCATTTAAGCAGCAGGTGCTGGCACAGGCACGGATAATGGGGCTGGGATTACAAGTCAGAATAAGTATTCCATGTGTTTTTTGGTGGAAGGAAAAGAGGAATATTTTCACACCTGAGTAGCGCAAAACCCAACTGGACCATCAAATATACACAGAATCTGTGCTCCTGCCAGGCCCATCTCCCTGGGCTTTCAGACCCGTGAATTATTGGTATAACTCTCAACAACTCTCTGCAAGGAGGTTGGAGCCAGGGGAGGGTTGGTCTCTTCTCCCAGGTGACAAACAACAGGATAAGGGAAAACAACGTCAAGTTGCACTAGCAGAGGTTTATGGTGGTTATTAGGAAACAAATCCTTCACTGAAAGAGTGGTCAGGCACTGGGGCAGGCTGCCCATGGTAGTGGGGGAGTCCCCAAAAGCCTTGTGAATGAATGGGGTATTTGGGGACATAGTTTAGAGGTGAACACAGGGGCACTGGGTTAATGGCTGGACTCAATAATCTTAGACGTATTTCCCAACATCATTTAATGATTCCCAAAATCATTTAATGATTTTATGGTTCTCTAACAGCAAAAAGCTCCTTAATCAGCACAGACTGGATATTCATTTGCAGCCCAGGACAGTGAGGCTGAAGGGAGCCTTGAAAACCCTGCTGTGGTCAGATATTAGTCAGTAAATCTGTATATCACGCTGCCAGGCCTTTAAAAAATATGGCTTGTCTGTTATGATTTGAAGTGCTTTTATACATGATTTTAATTTAACTCCTTTGTTAGGGTCACTTCAAGCACGGCTCATTAATTTGTCAAGAGAAGACAGAGGTGATTGCTGTGACTGCTATAGTCTTGCACAGCTGGAGAGTCAGGGATGTCTATCACATAGTTTATCTTCCTGTGAATGTCTGTGTATAATATGTACTGTGATGTATTTATAGACAGAAATCCGTGTTTTGCAAAATCTTTCTAATATCAATATAAATATGAAAGAACAAGAAGCACAGTGGTGAGTATATTGTGTGTGTTTGTGCAGGTGCCTTCAGACAAAATCAGAAAAACAACTCTGGACAGTCATCCAGAAGCCATTTAGTCCCTATCCCCACACTGCAGCAGGGTACTTTGCTCCTTCTTGATGGATCTTTAACCTGCTACAAACTGAAATATTTTTTTTGTTAAGAGTTATATTTGAGGTAACATGTGAAAAGTGGTGCTTGTGCAGGAAATTTGAGGCTCACAGCAAGGAATAAAAGGGAAGCAAATTACTAAAGAATGGCTCATTCCAACAGCAATTCTGATGCAGAGCACTAAAAGAGATATTACTACTAATTCTCTGTGTCACATGGCACATACACAGGCAGGCAGGGCTGGAGTTCAATCCAGATGAATTCTGACACCTTCTGACCCCAAAGTGATTTGGTAACCTCTGTGCAGGTTTCAGGCAAGTTGCTGTGTGGAATTGCATAGGGTTTTATAAAAAAAGACATGACAACTTTTTTCCCTGCATGAAGATCCAAGTTTTTCCTCCAGAGAGCAGGCAAAGGCGGGATGCTAAAATTCTCCATGTCAAGAGTTGCAGATATTGTAGCACTTGAGGTTATATCAAGGTTTTATCTGCCACATGCATCTCAAGTGAAGATGTGGAAAAGATGATATTCAGGAGCTTAAATGAAGCTTAAAATCTCCTTTAGTTTAAACTTACTTAATTTTAGGTTAGATATTCGCAGAGACACAGTGTACAGGGCACATTCTCATGTAGAATGTGCCACTTACAGCTGATGTACAAAAAAGACAAATTCAGTTCAAGTAAGTACAAGGAAAGACATTTAAGATGGTCACGGAAACAGAGTTTATTTTAAGAAGTAAAGAATAGAATCATAAAACCTTTTAGTAAAGAGTTTGTTTAACTTGGCAAAGCAAATTTGGGGGGATATCATTCTATCCCTGAAAATAAATTGCAAGATTGAATACCAATGAGGAATCTCTTGATATTAATGGACAGTGACAGCACAGGAACAAATGAGTATAAGGTATTGAGAGGTAAATTTGCATTTAAAATTAGAAGTAGGAAAGAGGTAAATTTGCATTTAAAATTAGAAGTAGGAAAGGGAACTGGAACTGGAAAGAGAACTGGAAAGAGAACATTTCACATTTCCATTCAATACTCTTTTCATGATTTTTTTCCCCACATGGCCAAAATTCTATGATGAATTTTATTTATTTATGTATTTATTTCATAGTTTGGGGATAGTTAAGGTGGCCAACATCCCATTTAGCAGCCTAGTAAAATGGTGGGAAAGTCCACATGAATAAGCTAGAGAATTTTGCATCAGAGGAGTGGGATTCTGTAATGGGTTCTTTATGGAAGCAATGGGATAAGAAATGTCAACAGAATGAAATGGGGGTTAATACTTGTATGAAAAGTGTTGTGTCATATAAAACTGCCTGATCAAGTTGTACTTTAGGAATCAGGATGAAATTTTTATTGTCAAATCATAATTCTTTTCCTACTGGGAAGCTGAGTAGTTGAGAGATGAGCTGTAAGAGGGGGATGGTCATTGGGAACTCAGAGACTCAGACACATCTTAACATAGTGAAGATGGTTACAATGGACATAAAGAGAGCTTATGTGATGGGATTCTGTGCCAACAGAATATTGATCTGTCTGATCAAAAGTGAAGTTTTAGCCTCTTACTAATTTTTTGCTTCTGGTAAAACCGAAACTGGTCATCAAAGATGAGTTGTCAGTGTCAGGAAGACCCAGTCATACCAGGGATGCCGATGCTACAAAGATCTTTAATTAGGTAGATATTAGGCCCCAGATCTACTATTTTAGCATTTTTTTTCCCTTCACATTTAAATCAAGGAGGGAAAACCGAGGAGGCATCTTTTGACCTGAGTCCATGGTCAGTAAAATAACTGAACTGCAACTTAAGCAGAAGCATTTTTCACTCAGGAGCAGTTCCAACCAAGCACAAAATATGATGTCTGTCCATAAGATTGTTTGGTTTGGAAGAGGAAAATACCAAAAGCAGCTCTTCGTATATGAGCATCATGTGAAGCCAGCATTTCCCTTGCAAGTTTTCAAACAGATCTCCAAACTACCTTTCATGGATCTTCACATTGCCTCTGCAATAAAAGTAGATAAATATAATAATAGTTTTTCACCACTACTCTCCTGAGCAGGAACCCTTCTGACAGTGTAGGGGTTAAAGGGTCTATCACCAAGGTACATTTCACCTCTAAGCCTTAAATTTTAAATTAAATTCCTATTAGTATCTATTGTATATGGTAAACATATCCAAGAATTTTTCATTCCCATTCAAAGGTGACAGCTGTGAATTACGAGATTCAGGCAATTAAAAGTTCTACCCACCATGTAACTCTGGTGGAAATCACAGCTTGCTCTGACAATGGCCATCCAAAACTCAAGTGGCTACTCTACAGGAAAGGAGTGGGAGGTAGAAAAGGTGAAAGGAGAGCAGGAGAAAGTGGAGGAAGAGGAAGGTGGAGAGGGTAGGAGAGATTTGGGAAAAGAAGCACAGGACTTTACATGACTCTGTGGGATGAAGGAGGGATCAATTGCTTCATATCCCCCACACCAGTCTTGGTCTTTGAAAGTGAAGGGTTTGTGTTATTACATCTCAGTTAAAAATGAAGAAGATCAGCTCAAGAGAAGCTATTCCTTATTCCAGTGTTCCCTCAGAAGTTAACATTGTTCAGACATGTGCAGGAGATCCAGGAGTGTCCCTGTCACGCTTCTCAAGCAGTGTAAAGAGATCTGGTCCCAGCACTGGTACCTCAGTGCTGTCAAACAAAACCTGCCTTGCTTGTGTCACATATGGATTTATTTTCCCTCCTAACAACTAACGGGACCTGCAACAGAAGCAATGATTTACATGACACAGGCACCAGCAGAGAGGAGCTGCTGGCCACGTCTCCAAGGGACCAATCCTGTCCCCACTCCGCCTTATTTAACATGTGAGTGGCGTCACCTCTATCAGCAGAGCTTGTCTGCTGTGACATTCGAGTGAGTGACGGCCGTGTCAGCTCCCAGAGCACCCCGCCCTGCTGTCGCATCGCGCTCTTGGCCTCCGCTGAGCATCTGATGGGAAAGGGGGAAAAACTCTTCCACATCCTTTGTTCTCAGGAATCTGGTGAGCAAAGGGTTAAATGGCTTGGGCTGCTGGGTGTTTGCGGGGAAGTGTGCATGTGTATATATGTATATGAGTGTGTATGTGTGTATATATATGTATAAAAAAATATATATGTATACATACACAGGCACCTTGGTTTGGCTGTAGGACCTTGTGCCCGCAGGCCACAGTCACATTACCATCTGGAAATTGGATAACGACAGCACAATGACAAATCCAGGTTGCCTGCAATAAGGTGCTAATCCCTTTGCTTTAATATCGGAGCAGCGTGTAATGATGTTTGGACATCACTCCAGTTTACTGACGACCCCACTGGGGCCGGCAATAGAAGCGTACAACTGTCTAACAAGCCATCAGGTGACCGCCGTCGTCAAAGCAACGGGGGATGCAATCTAATCTTCCCTCCATCCCTTCCAGCTCCCAATAAGGACCAGATTATAGAAGTGGCCCATCAATGCTTGGTAACTCGAATCAATTAACGTTAATTCGCACAATGCTATGATGTATTGTGATCACTTTCATTTCGGAGAAGGGGGAAGAAATTGCTATAATTCACCTAAAATGAGGTTGTCTATGGTGCTGAGGTATTAATTGGGTGTCCATATTAAATGGAAAAGGAGCACGGTAGTGAAGGAAAAGTGGATGAGTGACTCTCTTGGCTGCTATTGACCTATCAGAAGAAGACAGTGCCCTTTTCCTTTGCTTTTATCTATTACAGTTTTCCCTATTGCGTGTCAAGTTGATGTATTATAAAAAATTCATTTGGTGACCTTCCACCCCCCTAGCAGATTAAACAATTTCACTGGGATGGCATCATTAACAGGGCCTTGCATTTAATGATGATTTCTCTAAAAGGCCACGGAGATTCGATTTTAAGCTAACAGATTTATTGCACTATTATAACATATCGTAAAAAACTGTACCACCTACGGTCTGGTTTTAGGATAGAAACTGTTTAAGAGTTTATGTGGAGCTTAAAGTGGTATTACCTTGGGATACGCAGCGCGGCAAAGCTCTGACCTCCGGCAGGATGCTGTTTACATTTAATAAAAGACATTTCTCTGACAGTAAACTTGGGGAGTGTGTTATGGAGGAGGCCTGGCTTAGCTCCTCGCCACTGGCTTTGTAGATAGGGGCATTTCCACTCATCTACAGCAATTAATGGAAGTCACTAATGAATCTGGAGAATGTTTCTCTCCTATCTGATGCATCTGCTCTGTCCCTCTCCTTCTAAAGGCTTCTGGTGATTCCACATCTAGACCCTTCATCAGCTTTGTTGTCCAAATGAAAGAAGGGCCGAGAGGGGAAGTCATAGGAGGAGAGGCTGAGGTCACTTGGTTTGCTCAGCCTGGAGAAGAGGAGATTGAGGGGAGACTCATCACAGTTACAACTTCCTGCTGAGGGGAAAAAGAGGGCAGGCACTGATCTCTGCTCTGTGGTGACAGTGACAGGATCTGAGGGGATGGCATGAAAATGGTGTCTAGGTTGGATATGAGGAAAAGTTTCTTCACCCAGAGGATGGCTGGGCACTGAACAGGCTCCCCAGGGCAGTGGTCACAGCACCAAACCTGGCAGAGTTCAAGAAGTGTTCCGACAATGCTCTCAGGCACAGGGTGGGATTCTTGGGTCTGTCCTGTGCAGGGCCAGGAGCTGGACTCAATGATTCTCTTTGATTTCTTTCCATAATATGCAAAAATATGGGAACTGGTGGAAATAAAAGTCATCCTCCAAATGTCTTTTCTTGCTTAAAATAGGAATGACCTCAGACTCCTTACTGTCTTCTGACTCTCATGCCTCTCTTCCCTGTCTGTATTAATTAGTGACAAGATCTGCAGGGGGAGACAAATCTCCAACAGTGCAGCTGAGAGGGCAGAGGTCTGGCTTATTTCATCATCCCATGACGTCAGAACCCATTCTCACCCAAAGATGTTAAATTCCTCACAATCCTTCCAGTGAATCTGTACCTACTTTGCCTTCCACAACTCCTCAGCTTGCCTATCCCCTGTCCTTGCTGCACCTCCCTTTCTTGAATTCCTGTTTTGAATTCAACAATCTCCACCTTTTCAAAAACAAAGATAGATGTCTCTTTGGCTGGATCATGATTCATTCAGTCATACTAGTCCCGAAATTCTTCCCAATTTCCTTCCCGTTCCAAGGATATATTGATTTTACAACACTAGCATTGCAGACATGCCAGACAACTGTTCAATTAATTTCAATGTCTATTAGGAAATTAAATATGCCAGGGGCTGTTCTCTGGCACCAAGGCCAGCTGACATATTTCAGTGTGGCCTCATCCAAACTTCCAAGTGAGACTATTTTCTGACTGTATAAGCCCCCAGACCATTTGGGAGTTGTTCTGGACTTTGTCACTGGACCTAAACCACAGCTTGGGAGGGACTAACAGTTTAATGGTAGAGGTGATCAGGTGTCTATGCCAAGGCTTGGTTTTGGCATCATTTAGTTTTCTGGTAGACACATATTCGTCAGCTTTAATGGACATTTGACCCAGGCTCTCATCCAGGTCTCCTTCCCCTTGAAGTCAATTGATAATAGTAGTTATTGTTTGTTGTTGTTGTTGTTGTTATTATCATCATCATCATTACTACTACTACTGTTATTGTTGCTGAAATTATGATGATGATATAACTGTATTAGTAATGATATTACTATATTACATTAGATTAGATATCAGGAAGAAATTCTTCCCTGTAAGGGTGGTGAGGCCCTGGCACAGGTTGCCCAGAGAAGCTCTGGATGCCCCACCCCTGGAAGAGTCTGAGGCCAGGTTGGATGGGGCTTGGAGCAACCTGGGGTCATGGAATGTGTCCCTGCCCATGGCAGGGGGTTGGATCAAGATGATTTTTAAGGTCTCCTCCAACCCAAATAGTTCTGCAATTTTATGATTTTATGATTATAGTTATTATTGGAATTGTAAATAAAATGACAAATTCTCCTTGATTTCAGGGAGACTTCATTTCCTCTGCCCCAAATCTCTCCACAAAGTTTCTCAATTAATCCATAATACCTGCAGCAGACCCTCCAGTTTCTACGCCCTCAAACTTCCCCACTGCTAAAGGACAGGCACTTGCTCTCCCGTGGAGCCTCAGCCTGTTCAGCAGACACATGCTGGCACTGATGGGGACAGGATCAGGGATCCCTGGTGTCCCTGCTGACTGAGGCATCCCCAGCAGCCTGCTGTGCCCACATTTAGAAGAGCTGCAGGGCACTGAGCATCAGAGCTGCTCCCTGTCAGCAGGGAATTGCAAACCAGCCTGCTCCTGCCCAGCACGAGACTCCAGGGTAGTGGCAAACAGCACATCCTTCATGCCCACGGGATGAAGGCAGAGGCAGGTCTTGCTCTGCACCTTGCTGGGCTATGAGCACACGTCTACCTCCACCTCCCCAGCACAAAGCTGTGCCAGGAAAGGCCTATTTTCCTTCCAGCACAAATTAGCAGGGGAGCAGCAGGATGCTCCTTTCTCCTCCACACTGACATCGTTTTAAGGGATATAAGTTGCTGTGTGCAGGGTTGTGCTCTAAGACAGAGGGTCCCTCATGGCATGAGTCAGGTTGGACCACGTGAGATATGAACACTGCAGTCCGTGCTATGTTAGCCAGGTTCAAATCATCCACAAACAGACATTCATTTTTAGGCTTCCATTTTAACTAACCATGTCTAGTTTTGCTTTGTTCTGTTTTCTGCACCATTATTTTACCAAAGAGTGAAAGAGCAAGGGGGAACAGTTCTAAATTAAAAGAGGAGAGATTTAGATTAGATGTTAAGAAGAAATTTTTTACTATGAGGGTTGCACAGGTTACCCAGAGAAGCTGTGGATGCCCCATTCCTGGAAGTGTCCAAGGCCAGGTTGGACGGGGCTTGGAGAAGCCTGGGATAGTGGAAGGTATCCCTGCCCATGGAAGGGGGTTGGATCAAGATGAATTTTAAGGTCCCTTCTAATTCAAACTTTCTATGATTCTATGTTTCTATTCACCGCAGGGAGTGAGAACTGCTTCCTAGATCCACATTTTGCAGCAGCCTTCCTTGCTGTGGAAGATGAGCACAGTTTTACCATCTAGGGCCTGGGGTGTGAATTAAGGGAATTTTTCTTATTTGTTGTCAGTTTTAAAGAAGCTGAGGAGGGAAAAAAAAAATGGGGGTTTACAGAAACTATGCCAAGACTCATCTAAACCTCTCTGTGCTCAGCTGGAGCCAGGGAGCTCACAGAAAACTGCAGATCTTTAGCTTGAAAACATGGAGTGACTTGGTGTGTTGTTCCTGCAGTGAGTTTTGGTCACACAGCTGAACACACATTTTTGGACGAAAGTGGATAACAGCACCTTATTGATGTCCTTGACATAAATTTCAAACCCAACACTGCCTTTGAGATTTTCCCACTGACACAAAAATACAAAATAAAGAACCAAGATAAGAACTAAAACTTCAGTCTGAAGCCTGCATGTATCCTTAAAACCGTAGTTGATCTTTCCAGCAACTGTCGTTCAGACCAGTATTTTCCATCAACTGCAGTATGAACAGTTTCTTGTTTGTCCTACAGAGTAATACTCTGAAAAAACACCCACAACCATCACCCAAACTAGAAAAAATGAGTTAAAAGTGAAGAAAATTTAAGCACCATATATCCTGTGTTTGTAAACACCTTTGAGCAAACACTAGAGATCAATGAATAGCTATTTTTCTTTCATTTCAAGACAATACCAAACCCCCAGCCACTTCATTGCAATTGCAGATTAGAGCATTTTATAGATATATAAATTATATATATATGAGATACTAAATGACACAAAGCACTGGGAGAGGGAATGAAATGATCCAGGCCCAGAATAAAGTGTTGATTCTTTATTCAAATGCAAAAGCGCTCTCCTGGGATGTTCTAATTTAAATTTCAAGCTTGGAAAAACCAATGTCTTTCAAGGGGGTGTCTGTAACTGCTGTATTTCAGTCTCCAGACTTGGCAAATTGGGAAGGTGATGGCAGGAAAAAGAAATGCAGTAAAGCCCTGTAAGTGCTGTGCTTGTGTAGAGGAACCATGACTTTGTTCTTAGAAGAGCTCAAAGGTTTTCAGTGAAAATCTTTCTGCTGGACAGGAAACATTTGCAGGCTCCACTGCTCTCAGTGCACTGCAATGATGACTTTGGGGCCAAGGCATTCGGTTCATGAATCCATAAAATCCCTGTCTCTGACACACACTTCCAACATGACACCAGGGACATAAATTACTTTTTTCATTTCTCATTTTTCCATCTGTAAACAGAAGGTGGAAACAAAAGGATTTTTTCATACTTTGGTGATGCTTTCTGCTTAGAAGTGATGACTGTTTCCTATTTCCATGCATGCTGCTTTCACCCAAGGAATCAAAGGGATATGATAAGATAAATTAATAGGTAGAAAATAGTAACAGAAAATAACATCTAAAACATTATTTCTGATTTTCTTTTTTTTTCCCCCATCCTTTTTCACGTGAAAGAAATGGAAGCCGACAACACTCAGAAACGTGCTTATACCTGAGACCCTACAGCATCTCTGTTCAGGTGCAACCCTCAGATGGAGAAATCGAGAAGCAGCTTCCTGTACAGCCAAAAATCATTTTCCTGGACAGAAAGGTAGAATTTCCCTCCCTGTGGAAAATCTATTAATTCTGTACTATTTTGACATTTGAGAATTTTAACACAGAGCCAGGCTCGGCTCCATGGGGCCCAGCAATGGCACCAGAGGAACGGGCAGGAACTGATCCCAGCAAGTTCCACCTGAACATGAGGAAGAACTTCTGCCATAGGCAGTGGCTGAGCCCTGAACAGATTACCCAGAGAGGGTGTGGAGTCTGCCTCACTGCAGATATTCCAGACCTGTCTGGACACAATCCTGTGCCCTGTGCTCTGGGATGACCCTGCTTGAGCAGGGAGGTTGGACCAGATAAGCCACTGTGGTCTCTTCCAATGTGACCCATTCTGTCATGTGGCCTCTTCTTGAAAAGTTATGGTGAACTTTGTGACATTTGTAACATGTGACGCATAAATGCAAACTGCCCTCAGACAAGGGACATGTACATATAAAAAATTACAGTTGTAAAAACCATCAAAGCTCTTTGCTCTTGCTGAGGAGACAAGATCTTAATTCTTCCCTTCTGTTTTTCCTCCCAGGGTCAAAGAATTGACAAACTGGGGCCTCCTGCAGAACCCTGGGTTGTATCAGCTCATCTCAAGGACTCTCCTGAGGCTGTGCTGAAAGGTTTGGATGTGTTTTCCTGTAACAAGGGCTATGGCAAAGCAGCTATGCAAAATGACGGTGATAAATTTAGGAGTTCTCCCTGAGAAATACTGCGTTGGAACACCAGTCTTTGGGCTGAAAACAGAAGGTTGCAGTAGGAGTTTGGTGAACTGCCCAGTCATATCCTACAGGCAAAAAAAAGCTTATTCAAAGTATTTTCGTTCTCTCGTAGCTTAAAGGGAGTATATTATATAGTTTGTCTTGAAAAGACATATCTGGGGTCAAAAAAGAGAAGAATGAAGAATTAGAAATCCTAACACTTGATTTTCAGTTTATGTTAAATGGGGTAATTTCTTTAGGGTCCACAATAACCTTTTTATCCCAGCAAAGGATCAGGCCAAGTACAGGCAGAAACAACTGCCTTTGGATTGTCATTAACATATTATAATGTGAAAGTGGGTTTTTTTCACGGGGGATGTAAATGTTTCCCTTCTGGTCCGCATTTATCAAAAGGCCTGAACTCATGAAAGACTCATGAAAACTTGTGAAAAATTCTAAACTTGAGGATTTCCCTCAAGGTTTTGTGAACCTGCTTAGACATAGAAACGTGTTAAGGTAAAGGGCTGAACCAAACAATTGTGGATGGTCATATGCTGGTAAATTAGAAGTTAGAAATGATAATGATTATAACACTGCTAATTTAATTGCTAAAATATTTAAATATTAGCAAGAAGTGCACATGAGCAAAAGTCAGGTTCCCTATTGCAGAGAAAGTATTTCGTTAACAGTAAAGCCATTTATGTGTTTATTTTGACTTGAAAAGTTCATATTTAGGGAAGAGAAGTGGCATTCATGCTGTAGATCAGAGCTTCTCATCCTTTCAGTCCCTGTTTCTGTTAATCAGAGATTCTTCCTATCCCAAGATAGTTCCAGGATTACAGGTTAGAAAAATCCCTTGGTCTTTTCTGCTGTTTTTCGTGCCTTTTCGGGACATATTCCTAAACTCCTTGGGTTTAGATGAGCCACAGATTATTGGATCAGGTACTGGCTGACAGTGGGAGGAAGGAAGGAAGGAAGAAAGGAAGGAAGGAAGAAAGGAAGGAAGGAAGAAAGGAAGGAAGGAAGAAAGAAAGAAAGAAAGAAAGAAAGAAAGAAAGAAAGAAAGAAAGAAAGAAAGAAAGAAAGAAAGAAAGGAATAAGGGGGAAAAGAAAGAAAAAAAAGTCACTGAAGAGAAAGACACTTCACATTCTTTAAAAGATACATGCATCAAATTAATAGTCAATAAACTCCAGCAAAGGAAGAGCAGCACAGTACAGATGTTCTGCATGTAATAGTTTGCTGCAGTTTTTCCTCTGACAAACATCCTTATTGCACTCGTCTTTTGAAGCACATGAAAGCAGCATTTAATGGAAATGGATCCCGTCTAGCACACTGAGGCTCCTTCATCTGACAGCAGCCAAAGTGCCTCGTGGAAGGCAGTTTAGCTCCAAATTAGCTGTGCTTCTACGTTAAATACCAGCTTGCCTGAGAGATCTTTGGGAAGACTCCCATATATATCTGTAATATTCTGAGCTTTGAAGCATATGTGCCTGAAAGCTGAGCTAGTCTCTGTTGAGAAGTACAGAGCAGTACTCCAGGCTTCATCACACTCTAGAAATGGCAATTATAAAGTATTTGAACACAGCTGACAAGGCCCTCTGTTAAAATCCGTATTACAGTGAGTATGAGAGCCAAGAAAATCTTGGTAGTCTGTGCAGACACTGTCATAAGGAGGATCATATGAGTGGTAGATGGATGAGCCAGGATTAAGCAGGAGAAATAAAAGAAATCTAGATTCCCACATCTCCATCAAGTCTATTCACAGTATAAATCGCTGGTTATTTATATATCACAGCTGATCCTGGAGACTCAAAATGAAATTGGTGGTTTGTTGTGCAAGGTACTGTACAAAAATAGAAAAAAAACCCCATATATGTAGTCAAAACTAAGTGGGATATTAACAAATTAAATAATACTAGAGTCATAAAGAGGGGAAACTTTATCATTTATATTGCTAAATAATTAATATGTGGCATGGTTTTGCCTAAGACCTTGCCTTGGGCAATTTCTGGCCATAGTTCAGAGTTTGGTACTTCACCACATTGTTCAATGTCCTGAATATGAGAATGGCAGAGTAGAAATGTCCTGCCCACATTCAACTTTATGCACCTTCACCTGTGCTGCTTAACTGCAATAAAATGCCAAACCACCTGCTCCATAAAGCAAATATTTATGACATGCTGTCTTTCAGCAGGCAAAAGTCTGTGTTTGTGATCACTGGAGCAAGTCCAGCATCCTGAGGAAGTTCTGGCATCTCACCCCCACCTGAACCAACATTTGGAAATTTGTCAGCCTTTAGGATTTCACCCCTCTCACCCCAAGAGCCTGAATGCAGACCTGGTCAGCATCATTCAAAGGCCAAGACTTGGCTGGTGCTCAAAGATACACGCTGTAAAACAGGGATCCAGTTGCAAAGTAAATTATAACTTTTAAAAAGAGCCTACAGAAATAACAGCCATGGCAAGGGTAAATGTTGGGTCAGAATGCATTCCCTGATAGCTCACAACAAGAGGTAAAGTGATGGAGAAACTCTGTCTCCGGGGTTTCATTTTAATGCTCCCTGTGGAGTTTCCCCCTGCCAGGTTTCCAGCTGACAGTGTCTCCTGTACTATGTCAGGGCAGGCACCACAGACATTTTTCATGGCCAAATACCTTTCAAAGCATCTGACAAAGCTGGAGAAAAATTCCAAGAGATTTAACAATAGGACAGTAGGGAATATGCCCCAAAGACAAGGTGAAACACCTACAAATCAGAAAAGAAGTGAAGATTCAGTTTGTCCCTTAGTTACAGCAGTTGACTCCTTGAGACCATCCCTTTAAGACAGAAAATAGACTCTCATCATCACTCTCCTAACCTTGGTGAAGTGCTTAATTACACAAAACATGAGTTAAATTTAAAAAATGAGCATCTGGAACTTTCTAGTGCATCTCTATAGCTCCTATTACCTTTGTTTGATCCCTTTAATAGCTGCATGCATATCCCCATGACATGCATGAAATGCCATCTCACAATAAGCTCAAAGAATGAATATTTAGGAGCTGAAGCCCTCCAATACCATAGGATTTTTTTCCAAGTACCTCTGTGTGAAATTTCTGGGGTTAGACACAATGTTTATGATTAGGATGGACAATGAATTTAGGCTTTCTGAAGCCCCTTAAAGTCATGAGGACTCTCTGAGGTCCTTAAGTGGCACTTACCTGGTTGCTGTTAATTGCAATATGATTTTTTCTGCCTCTGCAGGGCTCACCCAAGTGCAGGTCATAGAGGGGTGTGCAAGCTTTTCCAATCTGGCTGTCTCCAGCTCGGGGACAAACTGGAGACTTGTGTTCACTGTCACATCACCTCCAGGTAAGTTCCATATTCTGTCTAATTTTTGATCTGGTAAAATCAAAGCCCTACAAGTGGCCTGAATTTACAGAAAAGGAGTTAAGGTTTGTTTAAATGGGTGGAGTGATGCCAAACCTCTAAATAGCCTGAGTTGTGTTCCACATCCAAGTTGGCATTCCCCAGGCAGCCGGAGAGCTGGGTGATTCCTGTGCTGTTCATGCAAGATCTCTCAAATCTGATGAATTAGTACAGAGAGGCATTTTCAGAAAAAGGTGCCCTTTTCTCCCTGGATTCCCTAGCATGTATCCCAAGAAATCAGATACTTAAAGTCAATTAAGTTGCCAGAGCAAACTTTTTCCTATAAACTGAGACCTCTCATTCCCTCTTTTTTCCCCTGTTTTTATTCAGAAATTTTCCATCCATGCTCCTGGCTGTTTTCATAGTGCCTTTTTCTGACTGTTTGCCTGCACCTGGTCACCTTTATAGGTGGTTATGCTCATTCAGAGCATGACTCCAGAACTGGGCTCTGCCAGGGCTCTCCTAAGAGCTTATGGAGAGGATGGTGGCACTTTCAGAGGCCTCTGAGCAGCTCAGTGATGAGGAGGCAGGTGTGCTTATGCCTCCTTGGAAGTGCCAGCTGAGGGGGCACTGGGGACAAGGCACTGAGTGAACTCTGCCTTGTAAAATCCTCAAGGTGTCTGCACAAGAGAAGTGCCTCTACAACTGTTTGGGGGGCAGAATTTATTTCTAAATCTGGTTCTGAAGGGGTATAGAGGTCCAAGTGTTGGTTTCTTGCATTGGGATTACTGAGAGCAAGTCTATGGAGAAATAGGAACATGTCTGGCAGGCAGTCCAAGGACATAGTAAGATATAGATGTTGTAAGACCATGTGTAAAATCTCTATTCTGGCATTGCATCCATCCATCCATCCATCCATCCATCCATCCATCCATCCATCCATCCACCCATCCACCCATCCATCCATCCATCCATCCATCCATCCATCCATCCATCCATCCATCCATCCATCCATCCATCCATCCATCCATCTCTCTTTATATATAGATATATATGCATGGATATCTCGCTAGATAAGTATCATTGTAGATTATATAGATATATTATCTATCTATCTATCTATCTATCTATCTATCTATCTATCTATCTATCTATATCTCATGTCTTGCCTCAGATAGAAAAAAACAGAGGGAACAACTGTATCTGACTGGTGAAATGGCCAAGTGGATGTGGGTAATGAAAAATCCTGAACGAAGGAAAATAGAAGTTTGCAAACATTTAGACTGCCACAAGTAGCTCATCCAAACCCAGTGCTGCCTGTGGCATGGCAAAGGAAGAACTGGGGTGCAGGAGCACTTGGAGATGGGCCTTTCAAGGGAATTTTTGTGTAATTTGAGCTGCCAAACACATGCAGCTCCTGCTACCTTCTCATCAGTGACAGCAGGTGGAAAGTCAGCACCTCACAGGATCTGAATCTTCAGGCTGGAAGCACCGCTTAATGAAATGTGTTTAGAAACCTATTTCAGGGAAATCCCAAGATCTTTTGTCTTAACAAAGGTCAGAGATCCCTTTTCTGAAATATTTAGCCAGTCAGAGAGTTACTAGGAATTAATAATAGAATCACAGAATGGTTTGGGTTGGAAGGGATCTTCAAGACCATGGTGTTTCAACTCCCCTGCCTTGGGAAGGGACACTTTTCAGTCGACCAGGATGCTCAGAGCTCCATCCAGGCTGGCCTTGAACACTCCCAGGCATGGGGCAGCCACAGCTTCTCTGGGCAGCCTGTGACAGTGCTTAATATATAATTTAAATCTTCCCTCCTTCATCTTAAAGCCATTCCCCCATTGAGAATAGTTAGAGGTAGCAATGTTTACTGGCAGCTGATGCACCCATGCAAATATCACCTGTGTAAATCAGATTATTGCACACTTTTAATGTGCATTGCAAAAGTACACACCAAAGAAAGAATCCCTTTTGCTCCTTGTAATTGGGAACCATGCTGGAGACATCATAAAGGCTTTTACACTGCCATATTCTTACTGAAGAGATTTAATTTTATTGTTTGAGATAAACAAACTGAAATTAAACAATCAAATAGTAGATGTTTGGGACAAATCTTCATGATCCAGTTCCTCTGTGTACCTACCCTGGCATAATTTACTGTTTGGAGACAGCTCAGGAGGTGCAGCTGACAATGAATGCAATAATCCCAAATGTTTTAGTGGTGGTTCCTGGGGAGAGCAGACTATTCATAGCACCACTGCATAGTCTTGCTCCTTGTTTTACAGTAATATTCCCTTCACTGATATGTATCCCAATGGGTTTGATACATCCACTTTCCATTTAAACCAACAGCATCCTGCTCACAAACTCAGAGTAGTGCAAAACACCTTTAAACACCTGTCTGTGTAGAGTCCTTGATACCTGGGAGATTTCTCCTCTCAGCTGAAGTTCATATGTGTTTGTACCTGCAGGCAGATTTCTCCCAATTCGAACATGCTTCCCACCTTTTTCTGATGAAGCTCAGCTTTGTTCAGATGGACAACACTGACACAAATCTAATTAGTTTCTGCTAAAAGTACTTACAGCTACTTACCAAGCCTCCATCTGACAGTGTTTCTGATTTTTTTAATGAATTGACGAAAAAAAAAAGGCTTTTAGATTTTTATTAAAAGCAGAACTCAAGTAAAAGAAATATCCATCCATCAAAATGATTAGAACTGTGGGGTTAGGACCAATAATGAGTCAGGTAGTAAGACAGTTAATGAGTTGATGTGCTAATCCACATCCTTCAGGTTGATCTACAGAGAGTACCAGGGCCAGTTTTCCTCAGCTCCTCTCCTTGCCTGGCACATCTGCATTCAGAACTTGTTTTGGAAATAATTAAAGGAATCAAAACCTCTCTCTAATCCAAAAGGCAGCACTGACCATCTTCCAGTCCTTGAGACTCAGATCTGAGACCAATGAACTCTTGAACACAGAAACTATGAGCAGTGCCTGGCTTGATTTTGCCATTTACAGAAAACTTTAGGATCTCTGGGTGCAGAGCATTACCCAAAGCTTCTGCCTTACAAGAGACTAAATATTTACTGTGTAACAGCAGGGACACTGGCAGTTTTTATTTATAATGCTCATTATTGACGTGGTGAAAAATATTAACAAGTTCACTGGACGTTTTCTGCATCATGGATTTAACCTTCAGACTGGTGAATGTTTTTTGATTGCCCCTAACTTACATTGTTATGATTCAGGTGTAGCCTGTAAAAACTGTGTATTAACAACTTTCCCGTCACAACCAGTTTTTCTGTCTTGCAGAATAAGTGCATGTTTTCTGTAGGGGCCTGATCTGTTTGGCCTCAGAAGCAGATGCCTCGTGAACGTATTCTCTGGGGTTTGTGCCGGTTAGACAAATTCATGGAGGAAATATTAAGTATTGCTGAATGCAAAGAAGCTGTTTATGCTTCAGGAAGCGCTGAAAGTTTGAAATCTATCTTGTAGAAATATTGTTACACATTTGGGTTGTCCTGGTACTCAGTCCTAAACAAATACTGTCCATTAATGTTGGATCTGTCTGGACACAGACGGATTTATGGTTTGTCCCTGAATGCATCTTTAAGAGTGGCATCCCTGTTGAAAGGTTATAAGGTGGTGTTTTTGCTGTGAAACCAGCATTTCTGCTTTTGTAATAAACTGACTGCTTTAACTCCTCAGGGGCGAAGTTCACTGTGCTGTCCCAGCCATTTGCCACCTTCCCTGTCCCCACCAGAGCCAAGGCCAGCATGATCCTCGTTGTCATACTGGGTTCAGCAGCATCTGCATTCGTCATTGTTCTTTCATTCTGCTGGTTCAGGAAGAGCAAAAGCAACAGTAAGTTGGAAATACCCACAAAAATTTATACTTGCAGTCTCCTTGCTTTATTTAACAAATCCCCAGAGTGGCCAGAATGCGTTTCAGACAACAGAACTCAGAAAAATGTCTGAGATATTTATATTTCTGATATAATTAGAATATCGTTTGTAGTTTATGCAGGGACAAGAGCTGGGCTTCAATAATCAGTGTGGGTCCCTTCCAACTCCTCACAATAGTCTGTGATTCTATGATAGTTCAAGGTTACACAGTTTTATGCCTATAAAAGGTGTCTGAATCCAGACAGATATTACAAAAAGTTTCTTCTTGGAAAGGATTGCACTGGAACAGGCTGCCCAGGGCACTGGTGGTGTCCCCATCCCTGGAAGTGTTCAAAGCTGTGTGGGCACAGCATTTGGTGGCATAATTCAAGCAATATTGTACTATGTATTCAACAATATATTCAATTTTTGCTTGAATTAATAATGTCTGCTGAGCAGAAGATGTACTGAGGGTGATATGAGTGTGTGTTTCATTGCAGAAATGAGGACTGAACGGCCTGATGTACCACGGGACAGCACCAAGAGACCCAGTGAACAAGCACAGCCTCCTGCAGCTCCCACCAAGTCTTGCTACAATCAAGGACCAAATAAAAGTGCAGTGCCTGTAGCAGGAGGTGAGACTGCAATTCATAAATGGCTGGACACCAAAAGAGTCAGTTTATGTCTTTTAACTTGTTCAGGTGTTCCAGGGAAATGATGGAGTCACCATCACTGGAAATGTTCAAAAAATGTGCGGGATGTGGCAGCTGGGGAGAGGTTTAGTGGTGAATACAGTGGTGCTGTGTGGGTGGTTAGATTTAATAATCTTGGAGATTTTTCCCAACTTTAATGATTCTATAGGTTTGTACTATCTCTTTATTGCCTCCCCCTTCTCCTCCCTGATTTTTTTCTATTTGCCATTTCATCTCCTTTAATACAGGTGGAGCGAATTCCCCGCTACACCGAAGGCAGCAGCATAATCCCACTTAGCTGTGATTCTTGGGGTGCCCTGTGCAGGAACAGGGCCTGGATTTCAGTGATCCTTGTGGGTCCCTTCCCCACAACTCAGGGTATCCTATGATTCAGTGAGTCCATGATTTCTCCTTGTGTTTTTGGAGTAGGGCAGGGACCAACACTCCTGATATCCCCACATGCCTGGAGGAGCAGGGCTCCTCCCTGCCGAAATCTCCAGGTACTGGAGGGGGATCAAAAGCTCAGGACAGGTTTGCAGGCTGTGAAGGACTGCACTGAGTTACACTGGAGGTAAAAAACCCCACCCCGGGCTCATTTTCACGGTCTCCGTGAGTCCAACCCAGCAGCCCAAAGCAGCTCCACTGCCACCCACCCCACTCTGTGTCCCACTTTCCTCCCCAGGGTCCTGCCACCAGCAGCCCTTTTCCCGCACACCTCCTCGAGACTCGTCCTTTCATCATCTGCTGATCAAACCCGACTCCTTCCGAGGTCACAGAAAAGCAGACAGCCCCGGGGGCATGTGGCTGGCAGCACAAAGCACCGGCTTCCCTCTCTGCAAGTGTGAAATGTTCTTACAGTAGTCGAGGGCTTTTTTTTTATCTCACCTGCCAACAGCACAGATCTAAGGGCATTCGGATAACCCTGCTGAACCCCCCATTTACTCTGTTTTGGGAATTTCTTTTTCCTCCTTCTTACCGAAGCCTGTGGATTACATAAGAGGCAGGAAGAGGCGAGCTGGAGTTTTATCTCCTTTTAATTAGCGTCTATCACAAAAGCAGAGGGAGAGAGGGAAGGAGAGAGGAAATTCTGCAGTTTATGTGTTTTGATATTTGCCATACTCTTCCAAAACACAGCATTCAGCTGTGTGCCTTAGGATACATATCTGCTATAAATTCATTTTTTATCTAATTTGTCTGAGATCTAAGCTTCCTGTGGAGGTCTGAGATCAAAGGATCTGATTCTGTCTGATGTCGGCTCTGACACATAATGCGTGCTGACTTAGTTCTGTCTATAAACTCGCAGTGGGAGGCTGCCACTCTCCCTTGGCACCTTTACATAGTGAACTTTCATTTTGGCTGGGGAGGCTGACAGGTAGAGCGTTGATTGGAGCCGTCGTGTAAATAATTCATGGAAAGAATTTTTTTGTCAGAAAAAGGCAATCCAGCCACTTAGAGTCTTTTAGGAACAGTTGCAAGACAAAAAGATTCCCCAATATGTTCAAATCTAAACAAGGATAACAATATCCTAAGTGAATTTAATGCATATGACTTGGAAATGTCTAATGTTTGATTCCCCCTTATTTAAAGTGCTGTTGGTTTTGGAGAGAGAGAGAGAGAAGAATCAAAGCTGCACTCCTTTTATTTAGTTTCTGCTTTGTAGCTCTTCCCCTCATACGAAATACTGCTTTTCTAACACAATTAAGTGTTCAGAGCCTTTATTTATTAATCACCACAGAAAGACTTGCAAAACAGAGCTTTTCTCTTTGGTAGGTGTTTGTAGAATGCAAAGTCCAGTGGATCAGGGCCCCTGGATGTTGTACCAAAAGGAGCAGCAGAGGATGAAGATGAGGAAGAAACCAATATGCACAGTTATGCAGTACAGCAGGGAACAAGATACTGCCTTGCCTAACCTTGGTCTAACAAGAAAAATCCCCTCAGCTTCTCGTAATTCTCTCTTTCTCGAACTGAAGAATTTTTGATGGACTAAGGCATTGTTAACAGAATACATCTGGAGCTGGAGGAACATCTTGTTTCATTTTGCTTTTTGCAGTTTATTCTGGTGGTTCAACAGAGAGCTTGTATCCTCCTACAACTTGCATTTCCAAGCTTCAATTTTATGTCCTTTCCCTAAACCTGTTCAGAATGGTACCTGATTGATTCTTATTCTGAACTCCTTGGACACCTTCAGCTAGAAACCACTGTGGTATTCCTGAAGATGTATCTCAATCCACAAAATGGGTTACCCTCCCTTCCTCCTGGCTTGCTCAGCTCAGCTCCTCCTCCTTCCTTTCTACCAGTTTGCCATTTTTCCCTTGTTTTACAGAATTTCATCAGAATCAATTTCAGTTTTAATTACAAATTACCAGTGGAAACACTGAATATCTTCTATTTCAGTGGTAGTGTTTGGTACTGCCACACATCCCTGAGAATTATTTCCCATATATAATTTTTGCCCAAGCTCTGTTAGCTGGTACTTAATCCAGTTAATCATATGCTTTAATGATATTGAATAGTTGGTATTTAATTAAAAAAACCCCAGGAATCTCAGGGTAGTACTTCATCCCTGAAACTGCTTCTACCCAGAAAACTTGTAGCCTTCTCCATTGATTTAAAATTGCTTGAAAAACCTTATTTCCACTGTTGAAAATGGCACCTTTGAAGATGAGAGAATTAATAAATCTCCAGAACTAAAATGAAGCTTTGGTGTAGGAGATCATGACCCTATTATCCTGTTTATGCATCTAAAGAATAAAATTGAACCTGGTGGTGTATGTAATTTGTACCTTAAACCAGCCCACTACCTAAAGTTAAAACCAGCTTAAGAAGGAAAAGTGCTAAATGTAATTTTATGTCTGGCTGCTGAAATTTTGGTAACAACTTTCTGGTGGATTTCCAAGAGGCACAGCTCTGAAATTTAAATTTATGAGTGTACAAGTTGGAAAAAACAGCAACACCGTTTAACAGGAAAAATGAGTACAAGCATGAAGTCATTGCCAGGGCTGTCAGAGTTCAAGTTGGTCAAGCAGTGTCTGGACAACCTTTCTGTCATATGATTTAGTTTTAGGTGTTCTTGTCAGGATCAGGGATGAGACTCAAAGACCCTTTATGGGTTCCTTCCAATTTGAGATATTCTATGATTCAGCAAATATAGTTCCAATTAATCAATTACAGAAAATGCAGAAGGGAACGAATCTGAACAGAAGGTCCCAGCAACCATGAGGCTGAATGTCACAGGCTGTTAAGGGTTAAACTGGAAGGACAAACCTAAAATATCAGAAGTAGTAACAACACATTTTCTGTTATTATTTGTGCTAGAGACTACAATGTATGTTGATAAATGGGCTAAAAGAGCTGATTTTGTCCACAAACACACGAGACATTGACTAGGACTAGATCTGGATTTGGAATGAGTATCAAAGGTTTGGGTGTTGGCTGTTGGCCTTTTTGTTTCTGCAGGGGGAAGGAGAGGATTACAAAAATATTATGAATGTTTTTAGCATCCAAATGATACTAAAAATGAGGCTGCCAGTCATAATGTCACACTGTCAGCTCAGAAGATACCTGCTATGTCACTGCAAGTGATACTGCCTCTGTAATTGATAACCATTTGATATATAAGGATGTAAACATTTCCACACGAAAAATGTATAGTGTTTATTTTCCTTTTCCTGCATTGTTTCTACATCTTTTTTTTAAAAAACAGCATTGCAGGTTATAGGCTCTGCCTTGAGTAGGACTCAAATGTTAGAAATATAAAGTTCTACCTTAAGTTACAGCCTGTTTCAGAAGACGATGATGCATTTTATGGGTGTATTACATTTAGTATTAAAATATTATCAGTCTTACCAATACACAGCTTAGTAAGAAACTGCATTCTATACACTTGATTATTAAACATTTATTCAAAAATTTGTTAAATGTTGGAGATGCTCTAGCACCTGTTAGTGTATCAATAAGTACAAACTAGCTGGGTTTGTTGCTTTTTATTTATTTGTGGAAATAGCTAATGGTTGTTTGGCTTTCACATTATATTTCTGTCAAATTAAAATGTATGGCCAGTGCAATTATTTCTGTAAGAGTAATTGCTTTTTAATTGATCATAGAATCATGGAATGATTTGTGTTGGAAGGGACTTCAATAATCATCTACTTCCTCCCACCCTGTGCAGGGACACCTTCCACTACCCCAGGTTGCTCCAAGCCCCATCCAACCTGGCCTTGGACACTTCCAGGGATCCAGGGGCAGCCACAGCTTCTCTGGGCACCCTGTGCCAGGGCCTCACCACCCTCACAGGGAAGAGTTTCTTCCTAATCGCTAACCTAAATCTCTCCTTTTCAATTTAAAACACTTCCCCCTTGTCCTATCACTGTCTGCCCATGTAAAATGCGGAAAAAAATTTTAAAAATTTGATAATATCTTTAACACAGAGTAAAGGCACAGAAGGATAAGGTACATGAAGGTGAGGTCTTATAATTATTGTAAAAAACAAATAAGTCTTGCTTTCACAGATATGGAAGGAACTGGAGCAGTGGGAGCTGCCACAAGACAAATGGAGGAGCTGAACCTGCAGCTCCATGAAGCCAAATCAGTGAGAAAGCTGAGCACTGCCCTGTCCAAGGCAGGTGACAGACACACCTTTCCATCAGCCAGGAACAGTGACAGTCACCCACAGCCCCATGGAGGAAGATCTCCTGGTGACTCCGTGGAACTCCAGCAGCCAACAGCCCCGGGGTGCTCCAGCCAGAAGGAAGTGCCCCAACCTTCAGCTGGATACAGCCAGGAAAGAGGGAAGTCCGAAAGGATGGCCCAGCAGCAGAATGATGTCAGAGAGTGCGTTGCCATGGTGGCAGCAGAGGGGTAAAGCAGGGATGGGAGGGGGTGACTGCAGCCACTTTTGCCTCTGTGGTCAGAGGGAACCACACAGGTACTGGGATGGAGAACCACACGGCCACGTGGACAAACGAACCTGCAGGCAGCTGGGAGACTCTTTTTTGATGTTGACCTTTCTTAGTTTCCAAAATGGGGTGGGTGCATCCGAAGTGCCCGTTGAGGACTGTTCTCCTGAGTCCTCCAAAACTCTCCAGGAGTTGTTTTGGGGATTGCCTCGTGGATCAGATTTGAGATTGCATTCAAGAGCAGTCAGGGATCAGCCTAACAACTCAACAGGGTTTCTGACACTGCAATATTCTAGCATGGATGTAGTCTTAGTGCTTAGAGCATTGCTGGTGAGTATGTATGTAAGTAAATATATAGAAATTTTCCCATTTCTTCCAGCCATGCTTTTATTTTCATTCAAAGCACCTCAGTATGTACACAAATATTTCCCTTTTTTTTCATTTATTCAACTTTCATTGAGTAAGCGCTTCCATTCTACTCTACTTAAACATGTCTTTTTAAATTTTTTTTTTAATTAAAGTATTTTACTTAGTAAATCTTCTCCATGGTGCTGTTTTCTGACACCTTTAAATCAATGGCTTGTTATGAACGCTACCCTTTATGGATAATAATAATGCTGATGTTCTTCAGTTGCTCAGAGAATTCCTCTGTGCTTTGCTTTACTGAGCTGGAAGATGAGGAACTTTATTATGCCCTCTCTGTACCATAAAATTCTCAGTTGCAAGGTGGCCTGGTGGAACCAGATGAAATTTATACTCCTTTGCAGAAAAAAACTTGTTTAATCAGGAAGATGAGATTTCTGGCCGTATCAGCAGTGGAAGAGAAGGCGAGAAACTTTGATTTGGAAAAAACTGAAACAAACCCCAAACCGGTTCTCTCCAAGCTGCAGGAGCTAAGGTGCAGATTCTGGTCGAGCTGCTCAGTTTTCTAAGCACAAAAATAGATCCACCAGTGGTGGCTCCTGCCTTTATAATCATAATTTTGGGGTGAAATTAAACTGATTCCACACTGAGCCAGGTTTCTGCTTGAGTCAACAAGAGTTTTTCTGGATTAAGATACTTGAGGAGGAGGATCTTGTTAAGTGCAATGGATCTTCCTTTCTCACCTCTTCCATGGTATAGAAAAGACATGTATTACATTAGTTTCTGCAGAGGCCAAAATATTATTATTGTGTAGATCCCTAAGAATCATGATTCAGGGGCTGAATAAAATGTAATGCCTTTCAGAGACATCCAGGTCTGGTGAAATTATTTGGAGATCCTTCTTTTCCTCTGCAGCTGATACCCAGTTTCAGATGCTTACACATGGCAGCAGATCCTTCCCTCTCTACAGAAATACAATTCCTCCATTCCATAAATTCTATTGCCCTTCAGTGTTTCTACTTCAAGTAAGTGACTCCATCACATCCAACCAGTATAAAAGCAAATAATATATAATTACACGTGTCAGAATGCCTAAAAATAGTATTGAATGTAAGTTATATGAAAATACTATTTAAAAAGAATTATTTCAGGGAAAAAGTCAGACATATTGGAAATAGTTAAGGGTTTAAATTAATCTTTTAGTTCAAAGTTCTTGAATTTATATATACTTTGTTAGCAGAATAAGTAATGCTTTGTATATCTGGACCTCTAATGCAATTAGCAGGGCTAAAAACCTTTAATTGCATCATTCTCAACTGAGTGAGTGGTGGCACATGGGAAAGAAATGGGGAGAAAGTGAAACAAAACACGCTGACAAATGAGTGCAAACATCAAGTGAATCCTGACTAAGTGACAAATTTAGGGGATCTTGTGTATCAGAAAAAAAAGAAAAAGAATAAACAAAGCACTGCAGTGATCAGAGAGAAAGACGTGAATGAGACTCAGTGGTTGAAGTGGTTGAAGCCATTTTATGGCTAAACATGAAATGGCATCTTTTCCTAAAATAATTGGGTTTAGACTGTCTGCAACAGCAATTGGATGAAATGGGATCCTACTGCTTTGTGGCTGAGGGAGATCCAGATTTATTTTCAAATGTTTTCCATCTATGTTTTCTGTGTCTGCGGAGACACAATAAAGAGGCTCTTACACCTGCTAGGTTCAGCAGAAAAGAGGAAAATGGATGGATTTATTTACATTATCTCATTCTTATACACGTCCCAACTCCACAAGGGATTGGAGAGCATGTCACTTCCTTCTCCATCCCACTGGAGAAGAAAGGTGCTCATCACAGTTGTCATATCACAAAAGGAATGAAAACCAGAAAATACCATTAAGTAAACACTGGCTATTACTTACATGAAACTGTGTGAGAAAGAATCTGACTCCAAGGTTAAAAACAGAAGGCTTACAAAAACCAGGGCAACAGTTTTCCATGAGACCGAGTAAAAACGCTCACTCAGAGGAACTGTGTGATTACATGAGAGGTTGTGGCTGCCCCATCCATGGAAGTGCTTGAGGCCAGATTAGATGGGGCTTGGAGCAACCTGATCTAGTGGAAGGTGTCCCCGCCAGTGGCAGGGAGGGGGGAATGGGGTGGCCTTTAAGGTCCCTTCCAACCCCAACCAATCTGTAGTCCTGTGAACAGCCACACCCAAGCTGCTAGAGAACGTCCTGGGCAGGGAAAAGGTGGTTTCTACCTTTGTGTGGGTGTTTCATGGATAAATTTGTGACATCCTGCATTCCAAAACCCCGGGTGAGGGCAGGGTAGGGATGCAGCAGCAGGAGGCAGATGAGGAATCCACAGTGGGTTAGCCATGAGGGATGGGGGTGCCTTCACAGCCCTGAGCTTATTCAAGCCCTCCGGCCCAGCTCAGGGCAGTCAGCTGCTGTCGAAGACCAGCTTCTGCGAGGACATAAAGAGACAGCAGCAGGATTTCAGCTCAGATTTTTGGGGATGTAGGAGTCTGTAGGGGTGCAACGGCAGAGATTCAAGCCCCAGCACAGCCCAAACTCAGACCAGCTTCGTGAGGGACACAAAACACTTCCAGAAAATCTACCTGGGCTTAACAAAGTGCAACTGCCCCACACTGGACACCAGGGAAGCCTTCAAAGTGCAGGAAAAATTAATAAAAATCTCTGGATCTGCCTGTGCAGATCCATCCTAGGAGACCCAAAATCTTTCTGGACAGTCCTGACAAATGTCAGTGAAATTTGACAAGTTTGACTCTACTGAAGCCAATGGCAAAAGTTTCATTAAGCTTGCTGGATTCGGGGTTTCCACCTGGTAACCTTTTCCTGTAGTCCCATCTGCAATAGCTCTGAGTTCTTTTATTTACATAAATAAGAGTAGCTGAAAGGATGCCTTACTTTTAACCAAGCTCTCCAGACTTTTCTGAATTGTTAGACAACGTATGGTCAAAATGATTCTTCTTCCTTTTTTTTTCTCCCCATTTTGTGGGAGTGATATTTTTTCCTCTTCTGTCTGAAGTAGAGGAGTGCATTACAGACAAATTTGCCTAAGGCTTTGGGCCAGAGCTGATGAGACTTCACGAAGATACAGGAACAGGCACATGGATAGGAAAAAGAAAGCCTGTGAAAAATTAAAATGACAAGCCTGGTTAGGGAGCAGAGATAACTGGTGATGTAGTAAAATTAATTACAGTCTGGGTTGAAGGAATTGTGTGCCTAAGACAAAATTAAAAAAAAAAAAAAAACGAGAAACCAAATAACAGCAATGAGATTATAAACCCTTTCATCATCTCTATATGGTATAACTTCCAGTCCCTATTTATTAGGGTCTTTATTATGGCATTTATTTCTATAGGGTGAGAGGTATAAACGGCAAATAAAGGAGGCAAGTGTCCAGTCAGAAGGTTTTTCTCTGAGCTCCTGATTCTGCAAAGAATGACCTTATTAACAGTGAATTACACCCAAAAAAATCTTCAGTGGGCTAGGAACTGTGAGAGGAAACCTTCGGTGGATCAGGGAAGCTGCATGAGGCAGCACTTCAAGGGTGATTTTGGACACTGACTGATTATCCAGATTCACAGGTTTTTAGATATGATTTTTTGCAATCATTATGTATTTTATAGGATTTTAAATAATTTCAGCTTTCTACCTGCTGAAATGTGGGAAATGCTGGGTGATAATTTGTCGAGCAGCATTATTTTGCAAATAATGCTGCTCGACAAAAGCCAGATACCCCAAAGGATCATCCCAAGGTTCTGGAATACACCAGCAAGGGGGGATTTCTCTGGTATATATAAGGACTGTGTTTTTGGGAGAGTGGGGATGGAGGTAGGTGCTACCTGAGGTACAAAACTTCACATGGGTGGCATGATGGGCTGCAGTGAGGGGCACTGAAGGTCCAAGAAGTCGGAGGTCAGCCTTGGAAAAACCTTTGAGATGCACTAGAGCTTCTTTCGCCTGGCTCAAACCTCTGTGTGCAGGGCTGGAGCTCCCAAGAAGCTGCCAACGACCTTCTCCTCTCTCACCAAAGCATTTCCAAATTTTCAGTTTTCAAAGAACAAAAAGTAAACTACAGTGACCCTGCCATTAGTGGGTTTTCTGAAAAGGAAAATAGAAAGACACAGAGAAAGTTTTATTTTTTAACTGGAAGTTGAAATGTCTGTTAGAGGAGGGTCATTTGGGGAGGTGTTTATGCTCTCCTTTTGCTTTCTTTTTTCTTTTCTTTCCTCTTTTTGTTCACAAAGAGGAGAAAAACAATAAGGAAGAACCAACAAAGAAGAAAAAAATGTTGTTTTGAAGTAAGGCCATGGCAGAAGATTGCATGTAAGCAAGGTCAGCCTCTGAATAGTTTCCATATTGTATTAGACCTGAGGGCTGCCAGTGTTGGATACTTGGGGATGAATATAAGTAAAAGGAAAATATGAAATTAGCCCTCCCTGGATTTTATTTTAAGCAAGAAGAGACTTCTGGGATTGCTGGTTGCTCCTAATGACCTATTATCCCTGAATGTTTTGTAGAAGTGTAGCACTAATATAATGTTAAACTGAATTATCTGATCCTGTGTGGGGAAAAAAAAAAAAAAAAGCTAATTCTGCTTTTATTTTAAGTGTACAGCCTTGTATTTTCCAGATTTTTTTGCATAACAAGTAGGGAGTAACACTTATTCACCTTGCTTTCCAGATGTACCATACATTCATCATTTTCCAAGTTCTGCGGGAGTCCTGTGGGATTCGGGGACCTGACTTAAAATTCAGCTGAACAGATAAAGGATAATACAGGAAGTGAAGGAGAATATTTATACTCAATCCTTCTGCAAAAAACCTTGATTTGTGCAGTTAAACCTGTGGCATGTAGATACTGACTGGGACCCTGACATTTGGTCCTCAACTAGAAAACCAGAGTCAGGTGGGAAAAAAACAGGGATGAAAGGGCTTAATAATAAAACCATGTACTTTAATTGGGGGAAAGAAGAAGAACAGAAAGAGGTGACGGAGCCGAGAGAGTGGAGTGAGAAAGGGTCTCTGGAGCAGCTCTGTGGACGATGGACTCAAGCCAGGTCAGCCTGCATTTGTCAGAAACAGGAGCTGCACACAAGCTGAGCACAGGGCATCACCCAAATTCCCTCCTGCTTTGGCTGAGGGTCATCTCCTTCATTTCCCAGTGGGTCATTTGTCCATACCTGTGGGTTGGATTAATTTGTGCTTTTTCTCCTGATACACCCCTCGGTTCCAAAGTACATTAAAGATGAAGCCGGTGCCAAGTCTCGCAGCCGTCAAAGGGAATGATGCTAAAAATATCCCACTCTTGCTCTCCCTCCCCCCAGACTGTCTCTCCGTGTCTAGGTGCTGACAAAAGTTATTTGTCGTATTCCCTTCATTTGGTGAGTGACAGGAGACTGGTGTCAAGTGAGAAAATGAAATGTAAATTTTATTAAACACCTTCTCATCTCTGTGTATCAATCCAGATTCCAGCCTAACACAGCAAATCAAATCCTGTCTTCACCAGGCCTGAGGGCACACAAAGAATCATTTCTCCTTAATACCATTCCATCCTAGTAAAATATTTTTCTGTTTAGTAAATGAAAATTTAAAATGCAAACCCTATTTTAATCCCAGAGAAAAGATGTGCATTGCAGGGAGAAGGATGCTGCGTTTTGTTCTGTTCTGCCTTGTGCTTTCTTCTGTTTTCAGACACACAAACAGTGATTAGCTGAAACAAAAATTACAACTCCCTTTTAAGACTTACCCGTTGGGACTTTTTATCTTCATGTCCACCACTAGGCTTAGAAGCTTACTAGTCCAGAGATGATTCAGTATCCACTTGTTTAATGCACAATTGCATGGTAGATTATATGATGTACTGAAGTCTGAAACACTATTCCCAAGTGAACAGTGCCACAGGTTCATTGCTGTGGGTCTTAGTACCTCTATTTATTTGAAAATGAGAATTTTGCTCCACTGTGAGAGGCGAAATTGTCAGCAAAGGAAACTTTTGCTGAGCAAAATCATAGCTGATTTGAGTCTTGGTATTGACAGTAAGAGCATAAAATAATTGGTTTCCTTTGGTAACAGTGGGAGGATATTTATGGCTGTTTATTCAGGCTGTGTAGAGTTTGACATTGGGATGGAGATGATACATACGGGAGATAAACCCTGAACACAAATTTTTCTTTATTCCCAAGAGCTGGTACTGAAGAGTGTGTCCAGAGAAGCTGTGGACTCCCCATCCCTGGAGTGCACTTACACAACCCTGGAAATACTCAAGGCCAAGTTGGATGGGGGTCTGAAGAACCTGGTCTAGTGGAAGGTGTCTCTGCCCACGGCAAGGGGGTGGAACGAGATGATCTTTAAGGTTCCTTCCAAACCAATCCATTCCATGATTTCATGATTCTATGAATATTTTTATTGAGGCCACTGATCAACCAACCCACCCACCTTTCCTCTACATTCATTACCCCTAATTATTAAAATTTAAGTGTCTAGACTGACTTAATTCTCCCTTGTTTGTTGGTAATACCATCAGATATCGATCCAGGAGGGTGCTGCTCTTCATTTTTCACACGCAGCCATTGCAGGTCAAGCTGAATCACCCCGTGCAAGTGTTATCTGAATCAATTAAATGACATACTTGACTTGACTTCCAGCCTTGTTGAGCACTCATTTTCATCTTAACCTGACTCTGCACTTCCTACTTCCAGTGGGTTCTTTCAGCGATCACTCCCAAACTCAACGTGAGTTGTTTTCTGATGCAGAAGTACTGCCAAAGTAGATGTCCTGTGGCAATTTTACCCTCTGAAAGTAGCTGTCTGCCCTTTCATTGCCCCTCTTAGCAGGACCTCATCCAGTACCAGCTTATCTCAGAGGTGGGGGTCCTGGAACTGCCTGGTTTGACCACTTGAAACAGCCCTAAGAGTTTACAGGAACTCAGGGCTTCAGCCTTCTCACAGACCTGGGAGCCAGCCCTGTCAGTCACAGTTCCCATCTTGCAGATCCTCCAAGTATTGCCTACAGAACTTCATTTCAAGAAGGCTGAGGGTATATACAGTCCCCAGAAATCTGAAAAAAAAATTCTAAAGGAATCTGACTTACTTAAACACTGTTATTTGAAATATTTTTATTTAAAATTTTTGACATCTCTGGTATTCAATTTTAAATTCAAATTTTCCTGTCCAAGAGAAATAGTAGACTCTTGCTTTTCCTAACACCTCTAGGAGGGAAAGCCATGCTGTTGTCCATGAATCAGGGATAGATGACAGGAGGCAGAAGAGAGTTAAGCAACTCACTAAAGCTTGCACCAGGAGCAAGTGAAAAAGAGATCAGAAAAAAAACACCCATTTCCCTTGGCTATCTGTCCTGAGACAGATTCACGACAGCATTTTGGTTATCTAAGCCTGTTTCAGAGAGGAAAATGAAGACAGGCAACACTGAAAAAGTAATGTAGGGCAGGACTTGCAGCTTATGAATTAGTCTGGATTATCAGCTGTCCTCAGTTCAAGCCTGCATCCTGCCACCAATTCCCCTCTCTGACCTTAGGCCACTCATTTAATGTCTCTGCCCCTCAGCTCCTCACGTGCAGAATGAGAATGCTAATGCAGCTTTGCTCCCTCCCTCAGCCCACTCTGCCCACTCAGGCTTCAGGCTGCACTGAGGCTCTTTCTAATTAATTATTTTCCAAAAGTGCAGCTCCATCCTGGCTTTCCATTAGCCACTGAGACCATCCTTGAAACAAAAAGGTAACAGTGATAGTAGTAATAGTGATAGTAGTAGAGGTAGAAACAGAATTGGATATAGAAATAGTGGAAGTAGAAATAGAAAAAATAGAAAATAGAAATAGAAATAATAATAGTGATATGTTAGAGAAAACAATAGTAATAGTGATAGTAATAGGGATAGATAATAGAGATAGAAATAGATTAAGAAAAAGAAATAGAAATAAAACTAGAAATAGAAATAGAAATGGAAAAAGAAAGAGAAATAATAATGGAAATAGAAATAATAGTAGTGATAGCGTCAGAGAAAGATGGTAATAGTGATAGTAATAGGGATAGATACAGAGATAAAAATAGATTTAGAAATAGAAGTAAAAATAGAAATTAAAGTAGAAATAGAAACAGAAATAATAAGAGCACCTAAACTGGTTTCATTTGCTAGATGTTGAGGGTTAAAAGAAAAAAAAAAAGGAAAAGAAAATGCAGTCCGTGCAGAGGAGCTGTCATGTCACACAAATTGTCAGCTCCCCTAATATCACCAATCCCTCCTCCGCCTCACCAAGTTAAATTCTCCCCTGCCCCCAGGTAGGCGGCTGCTGGGCCTGGGCTCCAGCTCCATCCACACCAGAGATCAGTCATTTCACACTGCCACTGGGCTTCTTTACTATTCTAATACAGAACCGATTGCACACTATGACTAATAATGTTGGCTGTATGAAAGAATTATTTATATAGAGACTGAGAAAGGCCTCCTTGGATTTCCAGACAGGACAGTCTTGATTTGGAGAGAGCAAAGCATAAAATAACTCCAGGGCCATTCCGGGCTGCCGGAGTCTCCAGGAGACAAGCTGACAATTGGTGCTTGAATTTGAAGCTGCAGATGTGTGTGCTGTGGTAAAGCCTCTTCCCTCATACCCTGGAGTCCCCCATCCTCAGAAATAAAGAAGGGACATATAGGGGATGCCAGTCAACACAGGCTTATGGAAAATAGGTCCTGTCAAACTAAATTGATAGCTCTTTTTCTGATGAGATTACAAGTTCAGTTGATAAAGACAGCAGCATTCAAGCAATAGGCATCTGTGAGGCATTTGACTTGCTACACTATGACCTTTTGATTACAAAACTAGGGAAAAATGCACAAAATTACCATGATGCACCTTAAGTGGATTAAAAATAGGCTGAGAGCCTCAAAATATGTTGACAGAAGTCATTACTGAGCAGGTCTGTTTCTAGTCTGGTCACAGAGGGATCAGGTTATCTACAAATAAAAAGTTTAAGTAAAAGTTGCTATTTAGACAGTTGGTGATTGATTCTCCATCTCTCAGAGGATGATAAATAATTTAAAAGGACAGATCCTTATGTTGTGTGGTCAGTGGATCAACCATTTATGGATGCCCCATCCCAGGAACTGTTCAAGACCAGGTTGGATGGGGCTTGGAACAACCTGGTCTAGTGGAAGTTGTCCCTGCCCGTGGCAGGGAGGTGGAATGAGATCATTAAAGTCCCTTCCAACCCAAACCATTCCAGGATTCTATGAAATGAGGTACATTTTGGTAGGACAGAAAAATTGTACTTAAGGATATGGCAGGATTTACCAAGCAGGGTTTCTGTCCTGACAGCTGGTGGCTGAGAACAGCTTTTCATCATTATCGATAGGTAGTAACTAACAATTATTTTTGTCAGGATAAAGATCTTACAAAAGAGCTAATGTTATTTTGCTCCATAGACACAAAGATTTAAAATAAGATGAGATTGCTTTTATTCTAGGATTGGCACTGATTTTGGTGTTTGCAGTGGAAGGAGTTTAGAATTTTGTAGAGAATTTTTGTGTGTGTTCACAAAAGAAACACAGATGAGCAAAACAATTTACATAGCAGAAAAAGGAGGAATTTTAAACCAGCTGAAAATTAAAACATGAACGGTGGCGGACTTAGAAAGAGGAAAGAGGGAAGAGAGAGTGTGTACAACCTCACCCCTCAGCCTGGGAAAGCTGTTAAGGGTGGCAATGCCATATCCCATGGCAGCAAGGAAAAGACATGAGAGAGCCCAGGAAAGGAAGCAGGGCAGCAAGGAACACCTCTGACACCACTTTCCACTCCTCTTTATTCATTCAGAAGTGTTTCAACCCTCTAATATTAAGAAAATTCCCATAAAATTAAATTTTTCCTGCCTGATTGTGTCATGGTGCAAAGCTTTGGTAAAGTAATCTTTGAAAGCTCTGACTGCATTGTCAGGAAGGTAAGCCACATTTTTCTTATGGATCTCAACATCTGCTCCTCAAAATGTTCCCCTCAAGTGTGAGAGAAGTTTCCAGTGATAAATAATGGGTGTTGCAGCAACCACCTGTGTCTGTTTTGGGCTGACCCCAAAGGCCATCCAAGTGCATGGAGTCCATTCTCTTGGACATGCAGTTTTATAGGGTCTAAAAGATAAATGTGGTTAATTTACTGCTTTTATTTATGCAAACCCTCTTTCAAAGCCACAGAATCATTAAATCACAGAGTACAGTTTGGTAACTCCAAAAATTCTGCTTCAAATAACTTTTCACTTTTGCAAAGTTTATGAGGACAGTGCATTCTTCATGGAGCATTTTAATGGGCAGATTGGAAGCTTTGAGCTCTGGCATAAACTTGCTCTTCAGATGAGCTCCAGCTCTACTCTGTGCAAAAGGGCAAAAACTGGAAAGAATCACTTGTACTAAGCCACCAAATTCCTCCTCTGCTTGACCAAGAAATGACACATATAAGCTCATTAATATTGCTTAATAAAATAGGCGTGTTACAAGGATGATTACAGATTAGAATCATATTCCTGTGTTAAGATTGCTGCTGAGGCTAAGCCGGTACTGCTCTGATCTTAATCACCACAGATATTTCAGAACTGAAAAAAAAAAGCCAAAAAGACTATCCTTTAAAACCACTGCACATATTTTCCTCACATCTCTCAGGATGTTTGCTTTGGTGAGGCAAATATCCTTCATCTCAAGGTTTATTTATTGGTTTATAATATTCCTGGGTTGCATAATAGAGAGAAGTCTACTAATACTCTAGAGAAGGAGGGATTTCTCATGAATTTTATACACATAATTTCCTTTGGGAAGTGCTGAGTATGATACCTCCTGAAGGACTCTGTGGAAAATTCATGTAAATAAGGGAAAATGGATTCATGGCCCCAGCCTGCAGTTATCTGGTGAGCAGGGTTTTGTGAAACGAAAGCACCGAGGGCTGAAAACGTGGACGCTTTCTTTGCACACAATGGGCCGTGGTGCATTACAAGGACTCGCTGGTGCTGCTCCTGAGGTCACTGATCAAGGTACCCACAGAGAGAAAATTCTGCCTCCCTGACACCTTGTGAAAGACTCGCCTGCACTTCGCAATGGTGAAAGTGATTTATTTTGGACTAACAGTCCCTCGACCTAATCCACAAAGGAGCCTCCAGCAGCCCCACGACCACAAGCACTGCATGTTTTATACTCCCTCTGCTTATTTCCTCTGATCAGTGGGGTGTGCCATTTGGTGTATAATTACATTGATCTCTCGGTGATGCTTCCTGAGCTTGCACCTCCATGACCCAACGCCTTGGAAATTTCAGGAACTTGCCCTATTCACACCTTGCCTGCTTGGACTAAGCTCTTCTGGTCAGAAACACTTTTAATGCTGGCCTGTGTAGTCTTTCAGCACTAAAACTGCAACTCCAACGTGTTTTCCAAACCAGAATATCGACATTATCTCACAGACATAAATGAAATCAGCCCCAGAGTTTGGTGCGAGCAATGCAAGTAGAGATGAAATGCATCTGTTTGCTCTTAGACACAGACAAGAAGGGCAGAAAAACCCCACAGCTATGGGGTTACAGCATGAACCAGAATTTCAGACTTTCTGCTTAGCACCCAAATTGTTTAAATTTCTCTGTAGGAAAAAGGGTTTGAGTGTGATACATGTGTGTCTACAGCTGGTGAAGGGCCTGGAGAACAAGTCTTATGAGGAGAGGCTGAGGGTGCTGGGATTGTGAAAGGAGGTGGGAGACAGGTGGGGGTCAGTCACTTTTCCCAGCTAATGCGTGACATGACAAGAGGAAATGGCCTCAAGTTTCACCAGGAGAGATTTGCACTGGATATAGGAAGAATTTCTCCACCAAAAGAGTTGTCCATCCCAGGCACAGCTGCCCAGGGCAGTGGCGGGGTCCCCATCCCTGGAGGGATTTAAAAGCTGTGTAGATGTGGCACTTGGAACTGTGAGTTCATGGTGGCCTTGGCAGTGCTGGAGGAAAACGTTTCCTTTATGACTTTGCCCTGACAACCAGAATCATTATAGAAGTTTCTGACATTCCAGGTTAGATCCATAAACGTGGATGATGAAAATGCTGAGGTTTTTTTTAACAGAAAATTAAATATTTAACTAAATTTTAAATTTTTTTCCTTAAACATATTTGTTTTAAAATTTTCTTTGGAAAATGCAATGCACCAAGATTTTAATCATCCTCTGAATACTGATATATTTTTAAAGAACATTGACCAAAATTGTCTGTTTTTCAGACAAAAATTCTTCACTGCTTTAGATAGCTTTTCACTCGAATTCAAGGGTAGGAGAAGTCATGGACTATGCACTGCCTGGGACAGGCACTCTTGGTTTGACTGGAAAAGGTGGAAACATGTCCTTTTATGAAAGAGAAATTTACTGTTATTGACAGGGGTATTTCTACTCATATCATGCCAGAATGCAGGTGCAATTGCTCTCATTACTTAATCTGAACTTTGTGTGTCCGCTGGGTGCAGAAAAAGAAGCGTTTTGTCTGTCTTCCTTACCCTTTCCATGTAGATCATGGAATCATTTAGGCTGGAAATGCCCTCTGAAATCATCAAGTTCAACTGTTAATCCAGCACTGCCTAGCTCAAAATTAAACCATGTTCATAAGCACCACATATACATGTTTTTTTGAAAGCTTCCACGGACAGAAGTGATTTCATTTTTGGAGATATATTGTCAAGCTGGATGCCCCAAATGATTATTTATTTGTCCCCATCTTCCACAAATGGAAAAAAACCCCAAAACACTGAGTGTTCTTTCAGAATGAACCTGTTGTAGTTTGACACTGGCGCAGCACCAGGCACCCACGAGAGCCGCTCGCTCACCCTCCCCTGCCACAGCTGGGCAGAGGAGGGAAAAGGCAAAAAAAATTAATGAACTCTTCATGAGTGAGATAAGGACTGGGAGAAACAGTTCAAGGGCGAAACAGGCTCAGCTTAAGCTGCGAAGTGAGTTTATTGCTAACAGAAGCAGAGGAGGGTAATGAGAAGTAAAATAAGCCCTTTGAACACCTTCCAACCCCCAGCCCCATCCTACTTCCCACTGACAGCGCAGGGAGGCAGGGCAGGAGGGTTTTGGTCAGTCCATCACCGAGAATTCCTTCCGCTGCTCCGGGAGAGGAGTCTCCCCCTGTGAGGCCGTGGGGTCCCTCCCA
>VYXC01005334.1:31307-79607 GCA_013397175.1 Platysteira castanea | reverse complement strand
CAGGCATCCAGCTGCTCTGGCATGGGCACCTCCCCACAGGCTGTGGGTGGATCTCTGCATCCCCCGTGGATCCCCAGGGCTGTGGGTGGATCTCTGCATCCCCCCTGGATCCATGGGCTGCAGGGGCACAGCTGCCTTCACCATGGTCCTCACCACGGCCTGCAGAGGCATCTCGGCTCCGGTGCCTGGAGCACCTCCTCCCCCTCCTTCTCCACTGACCTTGGTGTCTCCGTGTTGTTTTCCCTCACATGTTCTCACCTCCTCCTCTGCTCTGACTAGAATCCCAAAATCTTGTGACTTTGTGTTGATTTTCTTCTTAAATATGTCATCACAGAGGCGTTACCAACCTCTCTCACTGGCCCAGTTCTGGCCAGCAGCATCTCCATCTTCAGAGCCATCAGCCATCGGCTCTGCCAGACATGGTGGGAAGCTTACAGCAGCTTCTCACAGGACACATCTCTGTGGCCTCCCTGCTACACAAAAAAACAGGCTGTGCCGAAGCAATTCATAACTATATTTCTACTTTTTGCTGTAGATTCTTCCACTTTAAATACAGTAACTGTACAGGCAGGTCTTCAGTTTTTGGAGCAGAACAATATTTCCATATGTCTGGAAAAATAGCTAAAATCAAAGAAAAACTCATATCGTATTTTTATTTTATTTCAGGAAATATATAAAAGGGATCATGAAATTTATAAGTGACAATCCCCATTGAATATTGCACAGGTATTTCTGTGATGGCAAAAAGACACAACTGATACATTATTAGCTATAAATTTGAATGACAGGAGACTGGAAATTTAGGGGTATATTCTGTGTAAAGATGCTGTATCCCCACATTTCATTTACTGGTGGGCAGGTTGAAACAAACTCCAAGGTTTTGTCTCTAATTATTAAAGTTCTCAGAATCTTCAAGGCAACAGCTAAACCCCGACTTTTGTTCCATCTCAAAAATATCTTCTCAGCTGGAATTTCTATTCTCAAAATGCTGCCTGGAGACCAATGCAGTGGAGAAAAAATAAAATAGAATAGTGTAGAAATCCATATTCAGGACAAATAAGTGAATCCTCTGAGGGGTTAAGCAGGCACAGAGGAGCTCTTCGGATTCACACCAGCTGAGCATCTGATGCCAAATATCACTAATGAAGTCACCAAGCCAAATAATGCACCCATCCTATTCCCTTATAATCATTCCAATGCCCCTTACAGCTGTTTCCAACTGTGTCTCTGATCTCCTTGCTAAGACATTTAAATCTCCTGTTTCATTTGCATGGTTATCCAGTGAAATAGCTCCTAGTGTTTCTTTTCTTGTTTGCAAAACTGAAGAGAGGGGGGAAGAGGAAGGCAGAGGAGGGAGGGGGGAGATGTAGAAATGTGAGGATTTATCTACATGCAGGGAAATTATTCAAATCTGACAACTTACTTTTGTTCCACGAGAGACTAGCTTGGAGGCTTGGACTCTCATGGGGGCAGATAGCCTTTTTTGTAAAGTCTTACCATAATTAGTATTTCATCCCATCTTGTTTGGCATCCAAGTGCTGTGCTGGATTTCCTTACGGTGGAGCTGGCTGCACTAAAGGGACCGTGACTTTGTTTTGTTGATGGTGTTGGTTTTTTTTTTCCCTAACCCGTGAATAGGTTCTCAGGTCAGCAGATCAAGAACTCTGCAGGAGAACTATCTGCAGGGCAGCTGGGCTGTGGAACAAAGAGCAAGACCCAGCAGAGAACAGGGAAGAGATGTCTTGTGATGGGGACAGAAGAATAACTTGGTTGGTCTACATCAAAGATCCACTTAGCCTAGTGACTGAAAGTGTCCAGAGTGCCAAGGGAATCACAAAAGGAGGAGGACAGCAAAGGCTGGTGTTTCCCCAGTGTATTCCCCTACTCTCCCGTGACTTGCAGCTCAGAGGAAGCTCATTTCTGTTTAACATTCCTTGATGATTTCTTGCCATTTATTTGTCCTGCTGGGTTTTTTTAAACCCATTTGAGTTTTGAATGCCTTCTTGCAATCATACAGCAAGGAATGCATTAGTTTACTGAAGTGTCCTTTGAAGAAACAGTCCTTTTGAATGTTTCAAAGCTGTCTCTTGAGCTTTGTATTTTATTACATAGTCCTTTTACTGGAAGAGAGTGAATGGTCTTTCCTCTTCTACCATGTTCCCTCTTCACTCTCTGCACATCTCTTTCCAGGCTGTATTGGTCTATTCAATTTGTAGGGAGCTATGCCCTGGAAGCAGGACTTTTTGTAGGACTTAAGAGCCAATTTTTAAGGGTGGTTTAGTGCCTGCAAGGAATGTGTATATATTGTTTAATATTAAGCCCTAAAACCTGAATTAGCATATTATCTTCCACCTTGGCTATTGCACTCCATTTCACATATTTTCCACCCCACCTTTTTCTCTTGCTCTTGATTCATTAGTCTCCTTCTCTTTCCACAACTCCCAATTCTCTTTTGTCCTGGAAAAATTATCCAGTTTACCTGTCTGTTGCTTTCCTCCTACAGAACCCATTGAATTACAACCTGGACAAGTCTCCGGTGCTTCCCATACAGAGGTGGCGGCATCTGACAATGTAAAATAAATAAAAAGGAGAAAATAGTAATAAAAAATTAATCATAAGATATAGCAACGAAATTGGAAAGCATCATCCCCACATGCTCTATTCACTCTCATGCCATGTTCCAATTGTTTTGGGTTTTTTTTTTTTCACTTGTGCTGATTCTGGCTTGTTGTTTTGCTCAGTCAGAAAGTTGAAATCCCACTTTCCAAGGCAGTTGGGTCTTACTGTCTATGAGGTCCCCAAATCCCTTGTTCAGCTCTATCATAAATGGCTGGGGTATAATGCTGGCCATGTTTTGTTGGGAAGAATCTGCTATCAGTATCCTCAGCCATTTATACTCTGCAGCATCCTAAATTTCTTTCCCACCCCAAGGCATGCAGCACATATTCTCAGCGTGAGGCAATAAAAACATCACTGTGGCCATAAGGCAGACCTCCTTTTAAAAAAACCAACAAACCCCACAGAAAATAATATTCATGTTTTAGGGCCATGGAGGCATCTCTTGGGATCCTCAGAAGCTGTAACTGTGATGCAGTGTGGATGAGACAGTTGCATTTCAAGGAGATTTCATAGAATCATAGGATGATTTGGATTGGAAGGGACCTTGAAGCTCATCTGGTTCCAACCCCCTGCCATGGATGGAGATGTCTTCCACTGGACAAAAAAAATTTTGTACTAAACTGTATAATAATTTGTACTAAACAAGCCATGTCAGGGCTACCTGAGCTTAAAACTTAAAAAGTAAAAAATCAGATAAAAACCAGATAAAAACCTTAAAACTCCTTCACCCTCACTTATTTAGCGCCATAAACATATTTTAGAAGGCTAAAATCAACATAAGTCTTCATGCTTACCCCAATGATAAGGGTAAGATGATATATATGGTGGTTTTGGGGAGGAAATAATAAGTTTTCCTTATAAGGTGCTGAATTGCTGCACTGGAGAGACTGCAGCCAGCCTTGGGCTGATGCAGTGCTTTTCTAGACATTTTGAAAGGAGCCAACAGAAGAGAGATTTTCCCACCAATAAGCAGCAGAAAGACACCAGCACACAAGGAAGAGAGGAGCTGTCCACGCACGGCACATTGTTAACGGGACACAGCAAAATCCATTGTCTTTGCTTTTGTCCTCAGTGGCCTTGCCTTCGTGAGAACTAAATCTGTAGCAGACACACAATGATGACAAAAGGAGCTACTCCTACCAGAGAAAGGGAAGGAAAAAAACCTCAGAGAAAGGGATGTAGACTGTTTACTCCCTCAGCTACAAATCGGCATCGAACTGGAGTGTAGGGAGTGAATATTAACATTCAGCTGGCTGTTACTGCGAGCCATAATAGACATGAGCATTGACTAGACCCAATATTAGTGATGGTACTGGGAAACCATCCTTGCTTTTGGCTGCCTGAAGGCAGTAGTGATCCCCTGCTTGTCCTATCTGTCAGTCTATTTGATCTCCAAATGAATTGCTTTTGATAACAGCTATATAAATGCAGAACTGTTCCGCTGGGCCTTCTTAAATGAGACTCCTCTCTTTCATCTCCCAGTCATTTCAAAAAGCAGATAGACTTGTTAGAGGTTTTTAATGCAATGATTTATGTTTTATCTTGCCTGGTTTGAGGCAGCATTTATTTAGCACTAAATTCTTCCCGAGCCTATATGTGAGGGAGAAAGGTTTCAGCACAATATTTGGGACTTAAAATAGTGTGTCTGTGTGCACATGTGCATGTGTGTATATGTGTGTGCACGTGTGTGTACTCTGCCTCATCAGAGGGAAATAAGGGGGGTGCTTTCTTTTTAGGAATTTAATGCTCCAATTCACTTGGATCGTTTCACCTCCAGCCAAATTAAGAGAAACAGGAAGGAAACAATATTTGATAATCCTCTGACTAGTAATGTTCAGTCTATGGCAAATAGCCCTTTGGAAAGGAAGAAAGTGAGAAAAATGATGTATTTTTATGAGGTTCAATAAAAGAGAAAATCTCTGTCTCTTTTTATGTTACCATTTTTTAACATTACCAGGGTGGTTTATCTTTTTCACTTTCCATTTTCTTGTTGCTGAGAAGGATGTGCAGCAGGATGTTTGGATCTAAAGGTGGAGAGCTGATTTTTAAAGCTCCCATGTTAGAATCATGTAATTATAGAATGGTTTGGGTTGGAAGGGACCTCACAGATCCTCTCGTTCCAATTCCTTGCCACGGGCAGGGACATCTTCCACCAGACCAGGATGCTCCAAGCCCTGGTCTGACTTCATTCATAAAGAAATAAACAATTGTCTCGCTGATGTCTGTGCAATGGAAAGAATTGAGGGTCTTTGGAGTAATCCAGGAATTAATCCACACTCCATATGAAAGGATGAGTTAAAATTTCAGGCTTGGGATTTTTTTTTTTCCCTTTGTTTGACTGTAATAATGATTGAATTGGTGGTACAATTCAACCTATTTATTCCAACCGTGGAAACTTAAGTCATGGTGGGACATCCACAATGGATGGAAGGGGAAGTTCTTTAAAGACAAGTGCCCTAAATATCTTTGGGACAATGAAACAATGTTCTAAAGAGGCTAACTTTTGAAAATAGTGAAGCTGGCTGGCCTGTCACCATGTTGTGTCTCATATTATTCCCTCTAATGTGAAACAACTGATACCCAGAGGGTGATGGGGCACTGAACAGGTTCCCCAGGGAATGGTCACAGCCCCAAGGCTGCCAGAGCTCCAGGAGTGTTCAGACAACACTCTCAGGCACAGGGTGGGATTGCTGGGGTGTCTGTGCAGGGCCAGGAGCTGGACTTGATGACCCTTGTGAGTCCCTTCCAACTCAGGATATTCTATGATTTTATTAGTCAAAACCCTCCTGCCTGCCACGGAAATGAATTATACATAAAAGGAGCTAACTGAAAAAAGGAAAATTTATGAAATTTAAACCATCTGTTTAAAACAAGGTGATATCTTTGATGCAACAAGTAACTGAGCAGTAATAGGGAAATTAGCCTATTTGTCTTTGAAATGGCAAGACTCAATTTTTGTTTTGGAAGGAAAAAGGAGATCTGGATTACTATCAGGCAGAGAAGTGATTGCATTCTTTCACATCCCAATTTGGGGTTGAAGCATGAGGATGCTATAGAGGACACCTCGAAGGGTTTGCTTATTCTACGAAGCTTAGACACACATTTTACAATGGAAATCAAGTGACACTTTAGCTGCAGAAGGAATTTAGGGATGTTAAACTTTTATATAAAAATTAGCCCTTCCTTTTCCGTTCCTGGTGCTGCTTCATTAGTCAAAAAGCTAAATATTGTCTCAACGAGAAAAGATAAATCCTGAATAGCCTAGTGGTTCAAGAGTATCCTGAAATCTGTTGGCTTCAGCTCACTTAAGTTCACAGAGATCCTCTATCTCACTGCTTGGAGCATCTTTCCAGGTTATATGGATCTCGTGGAAGGTGCCCCTACCCATGGCACAGAGGTTGGAACTCGATGATCTCTAAGGTCCCTTCCAACCCAAACCAATCCAGGAGTCTTTGAATTTTGAGGATCTGTCCCTCAGTTTAGGTGCCAAGTGTCCAAACCTCCTGTGCTGGCATTGCCCATCAGGTGGGCAGTGACCCCTTTCCTTAATACTGCGAAACAGGACCCCTTAACTGAACTGTGAGAAGAAGGACACACAATAAATACCAATTTTCCTAGCCTAAAATGCTTCCAAGCATGCAAAACAAATATGCAAAGAAACAGAAAGCTCTGGTTTTTTTGGAGATCATAAATCTAGCAATTTGCTATTAATATTAAAAAGTAGCTTCCTGCCAACGGATACTTGAACATGTTGTCAAAGCTTTACATGCCCATGCTGTATTTGTATTTATATTTGTGTTTATATACGTAAATGCTATTAATGAGAGACACCCCACAAAATTCAGAAGGCATCTTTTTCCTAATATCATTAGGAATTACATGAATTGCCAAAATATAAAAGTAATATTGGATGCAGGACCATAGATGTATTTGCTTGTTTTCAGACACCACCTCCCTCGAGAATGATGTCAAAGATTGATGCAAAAAGTTTAAGTGGCCCAATTCTGCTCTTATCAAAGTCATGATAAGTTTTATTTACTTTAGAAGAAATAGCATTGATGAAGACTATCACATTAATTTTAATCCAGATTTACACATACATACATATAAACCACACATATACATGTATTCTGAATATTTTTCTGAACTAATCCATAGGATAATCCAATCAACTGACTTTTTTTTAATGAATGCAGAAATATCTCCATATCAAGTGCAACTATTGCAAGGAATATCTGTCCAGAAGCAGGCAGAATACAGTCTTCATCCCTTTAACAGTTAAATTATTATTTTCATTTGGAAAAGTTTTCAAAAAGTAATTTTTCCAAATATTTCTGGTTTTTTAGTAATAAAATTCAATTGATGCTCATGCCTTTTTTTTTTTTTAATGAACATATTATAAAATGTTTCCAGATTTCCACTAAAATGCGTGTGGGAAAAAAGAATAGAAAGCCTATAGAGAAAATAATTCAGTGGGGGAAAAATGCCATTTATTTCAGTTCTTGTTCTCTTTGTTGCTCCTAATTATTTGCCATTTACAGTAGTTTAGGAACAGTTAGGCATAAAAAATATTGAATACAAGTGTTGTACAGGTTTGTAGCAATCACAGCTGTTTTAGCAGGGAGTGTGGCTCTCAGTAAGATGCATTTTGTCCTGTGATCTGCTTTAGGATGTGAACAGGGAGAATCATGGAATCACAGAATTGTCATCGTTGGAAAAACCCTCTATTATCATCGAGCCCAGTCACTGCCCCAGCACTGCCAAGGCCAGCGCTGCCCCACGTCCCCAGGTGCCACATCCACACGGCTTTTAAATCCCTCCAGGGATGGGGACTCACCACTGCCCTGAGCAGCTGTGACAGGGCTTGACAACCAATTTGGTGAAGAAATCTTGGTTTCCCCAAGTCCAATCTACCTAAAGCCATTTCCTCTTGGCCCTTGTTCACCGGGGGCAGAGCCCTCCCCTCCTGTCAGGGAGTTGTGCAGAGCCACAAGGTCCCCCCTGAGCCTCCTTTTCTCCAGGATGAGCCCCTTTCCCAGCTCCCTCAGCCTCTCCTGGTGCTCCAGCTCCTTCCCCAGCTCCATTGTCCTTTGTATGTGCAAAGCCTATGACCTTCATAAGAAATCGATCCAAACATAGCTGAAAAAAAGAAAAATTATCCCCAAAAATTATGATCAGGGAAGACCAAAAAGCAAAGGCTATGCGTGTGCTATAAAATTAAATAATTAGAGGAAATTTCCCAGGCTGTAAATCTCACAGTTCCTGGACCAGGAATGTTTTCCAACATGAATTTTGTGAGGGTCCACACAGAAGGGACTAAGAAATCTCATAATGGATGTGGCTAAACATAATGAATTGGCTTTAGGGACAATGATCATTCAGAGAATATTTAATTTACCATTAGACATATCACCAAGATTCCTCCAGGAGGAAGGTGGCGTTGATCTGAATGTTGCCTTTGGTTTTGTATGATTTCAAAGAAAAAAATTAAGCTCCAAATGCTTACATCAGATTTAAAAGATATGATGAGAAAGTGATATCAGATTAAAACTTCTGCTGTTCAGGTAGCATAGAGAACAGAAGACAGACACCTTCAGAAAAGTTGAAAAATTATTTGAGTAATGAAATAGAAGCATTATTAATCAGTTTTGACAGATGAGAAACTACAGTACAGCGACATTAAATCCAGAATTTTGAGTTTCATTTATGTATATATAGATATATAAATTTATATATGAGAGCTCCTGCTGCTATACAGGACTCAATGCAACCAGGCAAGTTTCTAAAGAGCACAGTATGCTGCAAACATGGCCTTAAGCTGCACAATAAAAGCTGAATGCTGTTGATGGCAGTAGAAAAACATGAAAGTGTTCCATTTGAAATGTCTTCTTGTTGAAAAATGTTTCTTAAATTGGAGTTTTCTATAGGAAATGTTCCTATGAGAAAAATGGCTTCCATTTTTGGCAACGGAATATTGGCCAGAATTCAAGTTTTTTTCCCCAGCTATTGGCTTTCTGACAAAATTTTAAATACTTTCCGAGGCATGGCTATCTAAAGACGTAGAATTCCAAGTTTTTGTCTAACTGATGTTTTAGAATAAAACACCTTTTCTGTCTGCTAGTTATTTTTCTTTTAGGGAGGCACCAAGGAAGAGGGTGAGTTTGTTTGCTGTAAAGCCTTTTTGGTGATGGGCCCTGCGAAACCCATCCTGACATCACTCGTGACCAAGAAAATGGTGACAAAGCTGTGAGTTACGCTTCGCTTTTCCAAACAAAAGGTCAACACCTTTCTCTTGGTCTCATGCAACGTCCCATGGATCCTATGGAGCAGAAAACCAGGAATAAAAATTCATGTTCTTCTTCTGTTGCCCAACACAACAGCTCAGAGCACCTTGGCAGGAGAATTTCTGTACATGCCATCAGTGAATTCCCTTTTTACCAGTGGGGAAGGCAGACTCCACCCTGGTAATATTTTCTTTGTGTTTGCTTTCATTCTGCAAGGGTTCAGGCAGATAATTTTGGGTTGGATCAGGGGGATTGCAGGAAGAAGAAGGGCTGCAGCTCTCCAATATTTTCCCCTGTATAGCATCACTTATTAAAATCCTGTTGTCCTGACCATTGTTGCTGCCATTGAAGTCTGGTTTATTTACTTGAAAATCTGATTTGTTTCATTTTATTACTGTGTTTGCCAAGTAACTGATATCAGATTCTGCAGGAAAGAGCTGCCATTTACCAGCAGGCTGTGATGGCTCTGACACGGTCTGCAGGACCGGCTCCGAGGCTCGCTCTGCCCCGGGGGCTCGCGCAGAAATAAGATTACTGGCAATAACTGCTTCAACTGCTTTGAATAACAGACACAACTCAGAGAGCATAAAATTAGCATAAACACAGCATCAGTGTGTTCCCTCGGCGGATACGAGACAGGCAGGATATGGAAAATTGACTGAAATGGGGTCAGGCGCTGCTGAAATCGGAAAGGCAGGAAGCGGTGCTGAGCAGAGGGGTGGTGGTGCTGCTAATAAATAAATAAATAAATAAAACTATAGCTGTGAAGTTTTAATGATAACACAGTTGGAGGGGTGGGTGTTAAAAATGTAACATCGATGGCAGAACACCCAAAATGATGTATTTCCAGGGAAATTACTTTTCTCTGTCCTTTGGCTTTTCACTCCTGATTGGGTGGAGGGAGGGGGAAGAAATAACAATAATGATAACAGAAATAACAACAATTTCCTGTAGCAAATTTCCTGGCTTTTTTTTTTGTGGGGGGAACGTGGAAAGAGAAAAGATGAAGGGAGGGCACAGGGTGATAATTTGAGGAGGATGCTCTAGATTTGTTAATGAGTGGCATCAAGTATTTCGCAGCACTCTTATCTCTTTTTATTTATCAAATATTAAAATGGGAGATGCTTCCTGACACACTCAGTAAAGAAATACATTAAGAAGGGAAGGCACAGGAGCTCTGATTTTGCAGTTTTTCTAATGAGATATTGCAGATACCACTTGGTACAGATTTACCCATGGAGCTCTGGATTTCCAAGCCCTCAGACCTGTTCATACACAGGGAGCAGGAATCAGCACATGCTTGTAATCAGGAGTTCCTCAGCAACCCAAAGTACTGAAAAAGACCCATAGTGAGTGTGTTTATCTCATAACCAGCATGAGATTCAGGATATTGTTTTCAAAGCAGCCTCTCCTCCTTTGAAGAAGAGATGCCAGAGGAGGGTAATCCACCCTGGTGGAGCTTAGGTGGTTTTCACTCAAGAAAAGAAAATGTTTAGGACTCTGTTCCTGCTTCCCACTGTTGGGAGTTTGTCCTTCAGATGAAATGGGGACTCTTTCCAAATGTCAGGATCAAAGCCCTTTATTGAGCCAAATTATGAATAGGGCCTGGGATGCATGTTCAGGTCCCAGGTACTTCAGACTGACAGCATTCCATATTTCAATGATCTTTAGACAAAGATAAAGAAAATTTTAAAAAATTCCAAAAATTTGTCAAAGATGGTTTGGGAACTTTGTNAATTTCCTAAATTGAAATAGGGTCAGAGAAGGCTCTGAGAAAAAAGTACTGCCAACCTAGCCAGCAGTTGCCTTTAAAAAAATTAAAATCCTGTTATTGTGAGGTTTCAAGGCCAACAAAATTTACGAGCAAGCTTTGGATGTGAACTGAAACCCTTGACAGTGTGCCCTTGTCTATAAAAATAAGCGCCGATGACCCNCTCTTTCTTTTCTTCTCTTTCTCCATCCTCCTCTCTCTCTCCTTCAGAAACTTCTTCAAGGCCTTGGTATGGAGTATCAGGGTGTTGTCAAATATAAATATTTGCCCTAAAAAATGATTTGTTGATGGTCAGGAATATTCCGTGAGGTTTTCAATGTCACAAGTGAAGGGGAACACCCAGAAGTGTGTGCTAACTTTAGCAAACCATCTTCAAGACAATAAACTGTGCAATNAAGGGCAAGTTTCAAAAGGCCCGGGAAACTAAACTACATTTTGCCCCTTAAAGGTGGTCCTTTCAGGTCAGAGGGAAGCCGTGTGGGTGTGGAGCATGGCTCTAGCGTGCCTGGGGACAAACNAGAGTCTGGCTAAGAGCAAAGGATGGCATAAAATATATTTTTTTGACTGAGGTTTGTAGTCATTTGTATGAGGAAATGAGGTCTAGACAACTATGGAGTGAGTTTTAACATTCTTGTCATAATTATTATTATTATTATTATTATTATTATTATTATTATTATTATTATTATTACTTTTTCATGACCTTTATAATTTCCTAAATTGAAATAGGGTCAGAGAAGGCTCTGAGAAAAAAGTACTGCCAACCTAGCCAGCAGTTGCCTTTAAAAAAATTAAAATCCTGTTATTGTGAGGTTTCAAGGCCAACAAAATTTACGAGCAAGCTTTGGATGTGAACTGAAACCCTTGACAGTGTGCCCTTGTCTATAAAAATAAGCGCCGATGACCCTCTGTCCCTTGCTGGTAGATCCAGAGGAAAGGGCAAGTTTCAAAAGGCCCAGGAAACTAAACTACTTTTTGCCCCTTAAAGGTGGTCTTTTCAGGTCAGAGGGAAGCCATGTGGGTGTGGAGCACGGCTCTAGCATGCCTGGGGACAAATAAAGGACTTTGTTCTCCCCGAGGCATCAATCCTGCATCTCTCACCAGCACCACATTCGTTAAACAAATAAGCAGATGAATGTACCAGAAGAACATGTGAGGAAAAACAAATCAGACTTATAAAACAGCTTGGAGTCCAGCCATGATTTTCCTATGGAAAAAAAAACTCCTTAATTCCAGTCTCCATCTCACAAAGAACCTTTTTCTCCCTTTCTGTTGGGGTTAAACAGCATTTAATTGATTTATTCAGTGATAGATTTGATTCTGATGACAGTGGCAGGACTAAGCCCTCAAAGGCTGCAGCTTGCTGGCACATCATGGTCCTCATTCACAGAGCTTGACTGCAGCTCCTGGTTAGGTGCAGAGTAGCTGTAGGCTCCCTCCACAATCTGTGGGAAGGAATAGGCTTCTCCAGAGAGTGGTGCACCATTGGCCTGGGCTAAATTGCTCCATAACAGCCCTTTTCACACTGACTGTAACTGGGCTCGTGGGTGACTCCGTGGATACCAGTCAAGTTTAGTTTATTGGTAGAAATACAGCCTTAACAGTCAAAACTCTCATTGTCTCTTGCTCCTTCCTGTCTCCACTTACGAGTCTCTGATATCAAACATGGATCAAAACATGGAAAAAAGCTTTGTGAAACAGATAATTTTTGTTTCCTTTTTTTTTTTTTTTTCCCCACAGAATAATGGAATGGTTTGAGTTGGAAAGGACCTTAAAGATCATCTCATTCCAATCCTGCCATGGGCAGGGACACCTTCCACTATCCCAGGCTGCTCCCATCCGGCCTGGTCTTGGACACTTCCAGGGATGGAGCAGCCACAGCTTCTCTGGGCACCCTGTGCCAGGGCCTCACCACCCTCACAGGGAAGAACATCCAGCCTAAATCTACCCTCCTTCAGCTTAAAGGTCTTTGATGAGTTGTGACTTTACCCAACAGAATCCTTGTCAAATACAAAGGCTTGCAACCTTTACGATCACCCTCATCTTCATTGAATTGACTTCTCATGTACATAAATCCATATTTGAAGGATTTGGCTGAAAACTAGGCCTCAAGTATGTTTAAAAAGATGTTAGAAATGGTATCACCCATTTTCAAAAATTATCTAAATGTTGAAGTTCATCTCTCTGTGCTTCCCTCTACCTGTCTCTCACCCACACTGGCCAGTTTTACATGTACTCTTTTCTTATCCCAATAGAAAATAAAAACACAGCTAAAGAAGACTTTAAATTTTCACTGAAAGATTTATTTTAATGGAAATATCACATAATAAACTTTTTCTCTCTGTTACCAGTCAGCTTCAAGTAAAAGCAACACTTGCTAGTCGCTAGTCCTCCAAATGTGGTCTAATTTTGATTTGGGACCGTCAAATAAGGTTAAGAAACAGGGTGAAAATGGCTTTAGAAGATCACTGAAAATATACATTTGCTGAAGTACTATGAGACTTCGATAAACATTTTTAGAAGCTGTTAATGTCAGTTTCTGTATCAATTAGATTTGAGTAGAGACCAATTCTTCAAATAAGACATCCAACATTCTTAGTTTTGGGTGATTAATAAGGTGTCAGTCCTAGAGAGACTTACTTGCCTGTCTTTTCAGCTCTCTTGAGCACAAATATATACTGTACAAAGCCATATGTACATCTTTTGCAAGGCTTGAAATTCAATTTGCTTTTTTTTTTTTTTAATCCTCACATTTCCATATGTTGAAATTAGCTGAGATTTGCAGGAGTGTGTAAAAACATTTCATTAAACTGTAGTTCTGGAAAAAGAAAATTAAAAAAATACACTTTTAAGTGGATGAATACCATGGGAAAAATAAATAAATTAGCCTACTGGTCTCCTGAATGTTGTTCTGAATATGATGAAGTAAATAAAAGTATTTTCCTCATTCACAGGAATGCTTGGATGCTAAATGCAGTCATGAAAGGAGGTTACAACAAGGTGGGGGTCAGACTTTTCTTCTGGCGAACAAGTGACAGGACAAGAGGAAATAGCCCCAAGCTGTCCCGGGGGAGGTTCAGGCTGGACATCAGGAAGAATTTTTTCTTGGAAAGAGTTGTTAGGGATTGCAAAAGGCTGCCCACAGGGGTGGCAGAGTCACAATCCCTTGAGATGTTCAGGGAACGCCTGGACGTGGCACTCAGTGCTCTGGGCTGGGTTAGAAGGTGGGGATCGGTCACGGGTTGGACTCAGTGATCTTGGAGGCCTTTTTCAACCTAAATGATTCTCTGATTCTGTGATTAAACCCAAAACTGTTGACATCCTCACAAGCATGTTCTGGAAAGCAAACGTTCATTGTTATGATACAATGCCGTTTAATGCCTAATTTCCAGTGATCTGATTAATTCCCTCAAATGTCTGCAAACCTTCCTTCATATAATTTTTCTTGCTGAAAATGACATCAGCCACTTGCTGGTGAGCAGCTTGGTACAAAACAGAGGCTCATAATCAGGTGATACTTGGCCAAGTTGCCCGAATCAACACCTTCTTAATTATTCTTACTCCTGATGATGATAGTAGGCTCAAGCACCTGGTTCCACCTGTGTTTGTGAGAGATCCACAGCAAAAGCTCTGCTTTTATTGGATTTATGTCTTGTATCAGGCAGGCAACGAATCATCAGCCATCACAATTATTCAATTTATAATTTAATCTCTAGAACTGAAGTCTCTGGCAATATAAATTACCTATTCCATGTTTAGAAATCAGCTTAAGTGGGGCAAGGCATGAGAATTTGATGAGAGGGCACAGCACAGCGACAAATAAAGAGTTATTTGCATTATTTAAACAATATTGAATGTCTACAAAACAAAGAAATCAACAACTCCAACAGGAACAGAATGTAACCCCTGCTAATTTTGGATCAGACACCTCACCATTGATGGTGGTTTTGATTTACTGGGCTCATTCATTTCAAAACGGGATGAGTAGTCCAGTCACTCAAAGTGAAAGGAAAGTTGCATTAGTTTATTCATTATTTACCAAACTTTTATTTCTATTTTGGCTCAAATAAGTTCCATTCTCTCTAATAAATATATATAGGCTCATTTTCCACATATCAAATGATGAATATGTCCCAGTGAAAATTTCCCACAGTTCTCACTTCTGACACTTTCTATGTCATTGCTAACTTTTCCAGAAACTTCAGTCATCAGCATTTTCCTGAGTTTATTGTCTATTCATTACAGACTTCTAGAACTCTTCTAAAATCAATAATGAGAAGTAAAGGTTCTTGGACAGGACGAGTCAACCCCTTTTAAAATATGTGTCAAAGATAAGTTAGAAAAACTACTCTGAGAAAGTGCCGATTTCTTTCCATGGACTATAAAGAGGTGCTGGAGAAGAAATTTGGTCTGACTTCCTAATTTTCAGCACAAACTAAAGTGAGCCAAGTTTAGTGACATCACTCATTTATGTCTGAATATCTTTAGTTTGTCTACCATCACTGCACTGCTCTACCACTTGTGGAAAAACAATGAATGGAGCCCAAGGCAGCAAAAACACCACTTGTTTTCTTTGAGGTTGAAGGTGGTAACTCTAAGGATGTCCAGACATTGATCAGGTGAATAAAAAACAGGACAAAGTTAACTACATTTTCACTGTTCTTGTTCACTTTATTGCTAAATTTCCTGGCTCTGTGGTGAGCTTGTTGAGACCTGAACTGGTTCTTTCTGTATGCAGAGATATTCACTCCTGCTGAGGCTCTTACATATTTTATTATTTATTTTCTAGTAATTAGTCTGAACCACTGACTCAAACAGAACTAGCCAAGTGAAAAAGAAAATATAACAAAGTCCCCCAATATGTTGCCTTGGCCTGGGGCGATCAGCAGCTGACGGCTAATGGGACAGATGATGCTCCTCTTCTCAGTTCATCCATTTAGCTGCTTGTTTAAGACACAAGAATGTCTCTGTGCCTTGACCCACACTTTGACATTTGAAGCTTTCATATGTATCTTGGTCAAGCTGGACAGATATTTTTTCCTGACCTTTGGAAATACCCATTTTTCACCAAAACTTGATTTCTGAACTATTTCACATTGCAAATACAGACATGACACCTTTCAAAATTAAGTGAGATGTACTTTCCTCTCTTTCTACAGTGGTTACAGGGGTATCTGCATCTCTGAATGCATTACAAGCTCCTCTCCTGGAAAACCAAAAAGTGCAAATGGCAGTTCCATCATCAGCAAATGTGGGTTATGCAGCATGGAGTTAGAGAAGGAGGAGAGAGCAACCTGGATTCTGTAAGGGATGATATCATGTATTAATGAGACTTTACAAACTGAATTAGCTGGGCAGGAGGGGGAAGAATAAGTCCCTGCGACCAGGTAGCCACCAGATAAAGACAACTACAGTTGCTTCGGGTCTCAAGTTTTTCTCTCCTGGAATAGATCTTAATTACAGGTGACACAATTTGCCTATTGGAGACACCTCTTTCCTCTTTGGGAATTAGCTGAGATCAGATAGCTGAGTTTAAGGCAGAATAACTGTGATGACATTAATCTGATTCCTAATCTGTTAGTTCTGTCAAATCTGGGAAATGATCTATAATCTGGGGACATAGATGTTTGGAAATTTAATAGTGGATAGTTAAAGTCACTGAATGAATAAATGGGGATGCTCCCTTAAGCTCCTGGTTTACTAAAGGCTTTACACACTGGAAGCTATTCCACTTCTATTACTTATCTAAATAATAGCTTAGTATAAGCTGTTAGGAGATGGTTTTTATTAATAACTTTAAAGCACAGAGTTTTTAAAACACATCAGATGTGCCCACTGCACATGTCACGTGTCCCACCTATTTTTTTCCTACTCCCTGTCCTCTGGTACATGTCAGTGCTGCTCCTGAGGTCAAACAGAGTGAGAATCTGATGGCAGGAATCAACACTGATTTCCACATTGGCTGTGTTTATTTCTGTTCATTCCCTTGGGGACTTTGAGGTTTGTATGTTTTCTTTTCTTCTCTTCTCATTTTCTTCCAAGGAACTTTGCTGCTGCCTGTAAGGGAGACAATCCAGCCTTGCTGGGCAAAGGGGAGCTCGGGGGCTCCCTGAAAATGTTGAAAACTCTTTGCATTCCTGAATGTTTGCTAAAGGAAAGTCAGATTACACAGCTGAGTGTTGGCTGTGCAAACGGATTTGCACTTTGCAGGTACAAAATACCTTCCCACTCTCCCTTCCAGAGCTCCAGTACTGTCCCCAGTGCACAAAATCTTCCCCTACAAGGCAGAAACTGGCATTAGAAATCTAATCGACAGGAACTTGTGTCAGCAGCCCAGTAAATCACCAGGATCTGCTCCTAATCCACAAAATGGTGTAGACTGTCTCGTAACTGTGCCTCTGGTACAAGATTCTCTCTTTGCTCCTCCAAACTCCTTTTTATCCTTACACCCTCCAGTCTCCCCATTGGGCAGGAAAATCCCAAGCCTCTGAGAGGAGATGCTGATGGAAGAAAAAATTGTAACTGGACTACTCATCCTGTTTTGAAATGAATGAGTCCAGTAAATCAAAACCACCATCAATGGTGAGGTGTCTGACCCAAAATTAGTAGGGGAGACATGCAGTGATTGAAGTTATAGACCATAAAATAACAGAATGGGTTGGGTTGGAAAGGACTTTAAAGATCATCTAGATCCAACTCCCTGCCATGGGCAGGGACACCTTCCACTAGCCCAGGTTGCTCCAAGCCTCATCCAACCTGGCCTTGGACACTTCCAGGGATGGAGCAGCCACAGCTGCTCTGGGAAACCTGTTCACCCTCATCATAAAGAATTTCTTCTTCATCTCCAACCTAAACCCGCTGTTTTTCAGTTTTAAACCACTGTCCATTGTCCTATCACTACAGACCCTGCAAATTATTTCTCTCAATCTCTACATTATTCTCAGGATCTACTTCAGCTTCAATAACTGTATGCTCATCTGACTTAAAGATGCTGCAATTCCAGTGTGGGTGTCCACAGCAAATCCTGAAAAAGGCAGCCACTCTTGACAGTGACCCCAGTGGGGGTCTAAACCTAGAAACACCTGAAATCAGCAGCAAAGTAAAAAAACCTCTGCTTCTAAAATCTGATCTCTCAGGAAAAATGGGAAGGAGGAGAAGTTTTTACCAATTTTCTGGGAGTTCTTTTTTTTTTTTTTTTCTCTGCTTGAAAGGTAGGTAAAATGTTGGGATTTACTTCTTAATCACTAAACTCAGTGATGCCTGTTTCCACTCCTGCCTCCTGCCCTTTCTCCCACTGAACTTTCACCATCCATCACTTTCCCCAGACTAAGCTCTCAATTTATCTTTTATTTGGCCAGCTTTGCCAGCTCTTACTCTCACCCAAAATTTTGCCTTACAGTGTTCCTGGGACAGCTTTTTATTTCTATTTTTTTCCCCCTTCTTCTACTGTTTTTTAGTGTAAACTGAACTGCTGAAGCCAGAGCACAGTCATCACTTTTTGGAGATTGTCACCTGAGATCACCTTTCTGCCTGGAAACTCTCATGTTACCTGGCCAGAACAGGTTCTTACTTTTGCTGCCGGATTAAATGTACTGTAACTGCTGCCACCAACAGGACATTTAACAAAAAGAGACATTTTTCCACCCACTGCTCTAACCGCTCGGTCTCAGATAGAGATAATGAATAGATTAGAAGAATTTACATTCTAATATCAGTTTATTTGCTGTAACAAGCTCCCTTCTGTACAGTCTCTCTCACAACTGTCCCTCCAGACAATCCAAGTGGAACACGCAGCTTTTTCTCATCCAGATTGCAAGAGGCATCTGAAACCTTCCTATTTTAAATATGTCCATTTTATACAACACACAAGGAAAAATGACGATGTTAAGAAAAAGGAGAAATGAAGAAAACACAATAAATACTTTCAATTGAATCATTGATGACTATGACTTAAAGTCACTATTTTTAGTGAAGAAGTGCAGCAGTAAAATCTGCTTCCCAGTGTTGAAAAAATCCCTCTGTTTTGTGCCTGCAAGTCCTTCTGCTGCTTGATTATTGATTTTCCAAAACTGGCTGCCTCAAAGTCAGAATTCTATCAGAACTTCACAAGTTGCAGCACCATGTTAGTACAAAGTGCTGAACACTGTTTTTCACATGCTTTAGGATTCTTGTGGGTCATAGTCTAAGTTTATCCCCAAAAGTTTATACAGCTTTGTTATCTCAAAAAGATGATTTCCAGAGGAAAAAAAAGCTAAGTTAAGTTTTTTTGCTATAAAAATAAGATGCAAGAAAGGAAATTTCTTATTAATTTTTTTCTAAAAGACATAAAAGAGAAAAGGAAAAAGAAATATTTAAGAAATCATAAGAAATTGGGAAGAAATGAAATTAAAACATGGATTTAATTGCAATTTTATGTACAAAGAAAATGATCCTGTCAATGTACTGCTTTGGTGAATATATCCAAACTTTCTCTTAATAATAAAAACCAGAGTATTACAACTCTTAAAAGTCAGTTTGATTTCATTTTTGTTTCTTTGTTTTTAACACATACTTGTCTCGCTACATTTAGCTCAATGTAAGCTACACAGAGGAGTTTTGCTTTGACTCTGGCTGGTTTTCAGGGTTCCAATTAGCCCCAGATCCACTGAAATTCAAAGCCCTTCCGAGTAGGGTGAAGGCATGTTTATTTTCATTTTGGAAGGAATGCTTCCCATAAAAATAACTAGAACCTAAATTGCTCTGCCATGTTGTCATTTAATTTTGTGGAGGAGAATTTAATGGGGGATTTGAATACCTCATAGTTCAATTTGCATGTCGTTGGGATTAAGGAAATTATTGTGAAGGAGGGCAGGATGAGGGTTTAGAGCACAACAGATAATCTGGAACAATTCTTTATTTAATTCTGGAACAACAGTGCTGAAACAAGGCGCTATTGTGGAGTTGCCATTGGACTGAAGCCTATTTCGTTCAATTTCCATGTACAGGGAAATTGCTCCCAACTCCCTCAGGCAGCTTTGCAGATCTGCTCAGGGATACTGAGGAAAATTAATCTGAATTAATTTTAGAAGTGGATTAGTTCAACTAAATTAAAACACCGTGTGGACTCTCATTCAGAATTAAAGTGGCTTTAATTCAGTTTTGCTTCATTCAGTTTAACATTGGATGAAACAACAAAGTTTAGGCTCCTTTACATTGATGTGCAGCTGATTGCAATTTAAATTCCCACTTTCAATTATTTTGGAATTATTGGCTGTCTCTTCATAAACAATAATTTAGTGTCCATGACGGATAGAACATGGGATACAAAGATCTCTGTCCACAGATGGGACATGGGCAGCGAGGTGGATTCCTTTCCCACTCCAGCTTCTCTCAGCCTCTGCTCAGGAGGAACCTGCAGGAAGGACCTCTCAGCCTGTTGTATATTAAATCCTAGGCTTTCTTCCCATCCTTGTTAATGGTTTAGGAATAGCGACAGTGTGAAATTAACTAATTTTTCAAGCTTTTTTTATTAGAAGAATAGTTACAGCTTCCAAGTCACTTGTGACATGCACTGTATTTGCAGTGTTGGCTTTCTATGCCATTACAATTCTCCAGAGCCTCCTGCTCCTCTCACCTCTTCACATGAATCATTATATTTTAAAAATATGGACTATTTCAATCAGAGAAGGCAGCAAAAGAGAAAACTTATTCAAATACCTTGGGAACATAAACTGACCTGTTTTCTCATGGACAAATTCCCCACTTTACAGACGTGTGAGAGATCCTGTTCGTGTTGATGGTGGGGTATTGCTGATACATGTCAACAAGAAAATAGGGCAAATCAACTGAAAAAAACCTGACTCACATTAAATCAATTAAAGGTATTCTCCATCTGGTTCTACCCAAGGGGTTTGTACTGATTTAACTAAATTGGTTTCTAAACTGATTTAGTTAAATTGGTGCATAAACTGTGGATGGAACAGCCAGAAGAAGGTACAGAAGAGTCTAAGTAAGTCAAACAAACCCAAGTGAGGATAAGAGGTGCGGTGAAATAGTTGAGGAAGAGATTAAGTGGCAGCATAACCTTTAGGGGTTATGTGGAGAGATTCTGAGCAGAGCTGTAAATCTGACAAAGATGTGAACATCTGTCTCTGCCAACAATGGCTGTCAGCCTTAAAGCACTGGGAGGTGCAGAACTGAACTGGGAAATCTGAGTAACATGCTCAGAAATGTCCAAAGTGGTGGCACTGAAGATGCTGATGTACCTGGAGCTTAATCCAGGCAGTGCTGACCTACAGAAAGCAAAAAAGCTAGAGACAGAAGTGTATAAATCATGGAATCACAGATGGTTTAGGTTGGAAAGGACCTTAAGGATCATCTCATTCCAACCCCCCTGCCATGGGCAGGGACACCTTCCACAAACCCAGGTTGCTCCAAGCCCCATCCAACCTGGCCTTCAACACTTCCAGGGACTGGGTGTCAACAACTTCCATGGGCAACCTGTGCCAGGGCCTCACCACCCTCACAGGGAAGAATTTCTTCCTAATATCCCATGAAAATCTACCCTCTTTCAGCTTAAAGCCATGAAGTGGCTGTATTTAAGGAGGGTGGTTTAAGAAATGCAGAGTTGCAGATGTTGGAGGTGACAGAGAAGAGGTAAAGGCAAGAGCCATTCCTGGCTGAACTTTGGTACAAGGAGGTAATCTCATGGCTAAAACTACTCCTAGACAGCCAAAGTTCAGATCCTAGAATTGCTACTGATTCCTCTTATTGGGCATCTTGTGCACCTATCTCAGTGCATCTGCAGTGGTCACTGCCATGGTGGAGTTGGAGTTGCTGCCAGTGTAGTTTAGACAAGAGAACTGAGCCCTTCTTAGTCAGTTCCTGCATATATTTTAGGAGTTAGCATCAGCTACGAACCATTTCCTTGCTCATGGCAGGTGGGTTGGAACTAGATGGTCTTTAAGGACCCTTCCAAGCTAAGCCATTCTGAGATACAGTGATTCCCAGTGGGCAGTTTGGGTGTGATCACATTGCTCTGAAGGCCTAAGAGAGTTTAATCACACAGTCCCATCCAGACAAGGCCAGATGGCTCCAGAACAGAAAGCGTCTTGGAAAAGTTTTATTTACTAGTACAGACGTGGCCTTTGTGCCTTCTCTAAATTTAAATTGGGGCCCTATCCTGCATGTGTTTTGTGTACATGTGTGCAATTTGGAGAATAGGAGGTAGAACACCTGTTGTAAATAATCAGGATGTCCAAGATCTGTTACATTAATTTTGGCTCCCTGTCCTTTCACAGCAAGGAAAGAACCAATCACAGATCCTGTTCCTATGAATGAGTTTTTACAGGGTGTTATATGTTATGTTATGTTATGTTATGTTATGTTATGTTATGTTATGTTATGTTATGTTATGTTTGTTATGTTATGTTATGTTATGTTATCCATCTCTCTTGAGTTAAGCAACAGTTGAAGAAGTTATTAAGATCATGCATCATTAACTTGCAGAACTGCTTCACCAAATCACCCTTGAGTTTGGGATTACAATTGCAATAAGTGCCTGCATTTTCTATTTCTTTTCACAACTGCTGAAATTATAATTTCCCTGGGCACAAGCCCCATTTTTATACAGTTTTTGGACAACACTGAGGGCATCGTCGGTGTTTATAATGGTGAGATAGAGAGGAATTAGGCACAGCATGATACTTCCTGATGTTTCCTGATGTTTTGAGGTTGCAGTCACATGACTAACAATATTTATTTTCTGTTCAACCCCCATAAATCCTCTAGTTGGCACACTGCAAAGGCTCGTGAACAGGTTTGGGTCTTCCTGCTTCCCGTGCAAGCCAACTTGCTTCAATCCCCAGTGCTGGACACACACAGTGCTAAGACCAGTCATAAATGTTGTAGTATTTGGTACTGGGCTGTGTTTTGGGTTTGTGATCTAAGCAGTGCTGATACTACAGAGATGTTTTAGTGACCCCTCAACAGGGTCAACGCTGCTCCTCAGACTGCCCCACCAGTGAGAAATCAGTGTGTGCAAAAGAAGTAGGGAAGGGACACAGCCGGGACAACTGAGCCAGTATTCCAGACCAAATGGTGCCATGCTCAGCAATAAAGTCTGGGTGAAGAAGGAGGGCCAGTGGGGGATGTTCAGAATTATGGTGTTTGTCCTTCCAAGTAACAGTGATAGGTGATGGAGCTCAGCTTCCCTGGAAATGGCTGAGCATCTCGCTGTTGATGGGAAGCGTGAATGAATTCCTTGTTTTGCTTTGCTTGCGAGCAAAGTCTTTGCTTTTGACTGTCGTTATCTCAACCCAGGAGTTTTCTCACTTGCACTCACTCTTTGGGACTATCAGCTGGATGTGAGCTGGAGCACTCTGAGGCATCTCAAATGGTCCAGTAAAGAGAGAGTTGAGGTTATTATTGACACACTGTAGTCCAATAAGGTCCAAATATTAAGTTGAAAGAGCAGTTCAGCTTATTCCAAAATATACACTGGGAAATTGAGTAACTCTTTGGTCTCTGTTGCCTAAGTGTAGGTTGAGATTGTCCTTACAGACTGCCAGCTGTCTCCTGAGAAGGGTACAGGTGTCCCTTAAGTCCTGTGTTATATCTTCTGGGCCCATGAAGATATCTCTGAGATATTTAAAATGGCATTATATAAGTAACTAAAAAGGCAGTTTAATTCCATTTGTGGAATTCCATTGTGATTTCCTTTGACTAGAATGGGAACTTCAACACATAGATCATATCTATACACCTGTGCAGATATAGCTATATATTTAAATGTAGATGTTTGGAGCTAGAGCTGAATCTCACTTCTTGTGCAATATCTGGAAAATAAGATCATGCCTATGAATCCTTGTTGCCTAATAATAACATGCGGATGATATTCACATAAATTCACATCCTCTGACTGTCAGCTACCACATCTGTTTCCTCAGGCCACTGCCCAACAAAGCCTTAGGCAACAGAACTGTTATTCTCATTTTCCTTTTTTTTAGCTGTTACTGTGAAAAAAATTAGCATTCCAGTCCTTGACCCATGGCTTTGCAAAGCCTGTGCCATCCATACCTAGGATAAGACAGACTTATACACAACAGAGCTTCTGGACAGAGAAGAAGGAGGCAAATATTACCTGAGATGACCATAACACACAGAGACTGTCTCAAGCCTCTTGGAGAGATCTAAAGGCAAAAATACTTGGGAAAACTTACTTTCAGTTGCAGAACTGGTTTCTACTGCTGCTGTTCCTCCTGGGCAGGATATAGAGTATGTGAAAGTGATCATATGCATCCTCTATAGGTCAGAGCATTAAAGATTTGTCCCAGCAACAGACCCCTACCAGCTGGGACTCCTTCCAGCCTCCACATCCTTGGCACTGATGAAGGACTCTGCTTTCTGTCAGTGTATTTGTGCAGTGACACATATTCTCTGGTGATTAGATTAACGTTGGCAAAGGCAATATGAAAAACTCACACAGATTACCACTGTCACCCGCAGTAATTACATTTATTCATTTCCATTTAGCCAAGTTTTTACAAGCTGAGCAAGGGGCCAAATAAGCAATAAACACAGAGGCAAGAAATTAAAATGCTGATCCGTTCACTGTGAAAACAATCAAACTATCATCTTTCTTTAGGCAGCTCATTCATCATCCAAGAGGGCCACAGTGTGCTGATATGGAGGGCTGGAAATCTAATGTTATTACATGTAAATTCACTAACATGAAATTACTGCCCCTGATGTGATTTTACTAATAAATTAGTTCATTTCTACCTTTTTGCAAGAGACTTTAGGGACCGTGGAGAATTGTACATGAGTCTCATAATCTCGCCTGCTTTATTTCAAGTGAGCAGACAGTTTAGTTCCTCCCTCCACTACCATCCCCTACTTCACCCTGTGGCTCTTGCCTTGGCAGTGTTTCATTAGGGGATAAATAGACAATCATATTTTTACTGTCTTGAGGCCAGTTTATTGCCTGGGGTCCAGCAGAAACATCAGAGGGTGGAGGTTTCCTGGCGTTGCATTTTACTGCTGTGACACTGATTGGGAGAAGCAAATATCAGAGAATCATAGAATGGTTTGGGTTGGAAGGGGCATTTAAGGGTCATCTAGTCCAACCCCTTGCCATGGGCAGGGACACTTTCCACTAGACCAGGTTGCCTAGAGCCCCTTCCAACCTGACTATTGTTTCAGGGATAGAGCATCCACCACCTCCCTGGGCAACCTGTGCCAGTGTTTCACCACCCTCATTGTATTTTTCTTTATATCTAGAAAAAAATCAACTCTTTTTTAGTTTAAAACTATCACCCCTTGTCCTTGCACAACATACCCTGATAAAAGTTTCTCCTCATCTTTCTTATAAACCCCTGTTAGTTCCTGGAAGGTCACAGTAAGGTCATGGTTCTGCATTAGTTGCACATGGAGGTGTGGCACTTGGGGCATGGTTTAGTGGTGGACCTGGCAGTGCTGGGTTAATGGTTGGACCTGATAATCTTAGAGGTCTTTTCCAGCTTTAATAATTTTATGATTCTAAGAGTCAGCAGTGAAAATTCACCCAATGGTTCTCATGAGTTCCACCTGGAGCAAATTCACCTATCAGAGTTCCAGTTTTACCCTGAACAACTTTCAAGACCAGAGATTAGATCATCATGTTTAAACTTTTTAGATTCCCTGGAGCTGTATCAAATTAAAATTTGTTTATTTATTTTTCCATATTTATATATTTCCTATATATTTATTTATAATATATGTATCAATTTATACCATCAAAGGGGTAGAGGGTGTTACAAAAACAGCTGCTGGTTCTGAAGTTCCACATTTGTTGGTTTTGTTCTCACTGATGGAGTTATTTAATTTTCCCCATTTCTTACCCATCTCTGCCTTGCATGTTTAGCATCAAGGGCACATCTATATTTCACTACATGTGTTTTAAGTTTATTTGACCAAAGCAAAACCTGAAGAGGCTTTGTGTTCACCATTCCTACCAGATAAATACGGATATTTATCTGCTATAATACAGGTATCAAATAATTATACACCTGATGTAGTTAATTAAGCTATTCCTGTAGCCAGTGGGAAGAAATAAAACTTTCTAAGAGGAAAATTTTGAAGCAGATGACTGGCTAAGAGTGCCTAAAATAAAAATATGTATCAGTATATATAACTATACATATATATAGGAAGTTGGAGTGCCCTTTTGCTGTGACTCTCTTGATTATCTCTACTTAATGTACTTTATTTCACCAAAATTCACAAGTTCATTTGATCTCTGCATGCACAAACAGTGTTATTTTCAAACCAGAAACTAATCTCCAGGAGCGTTCCTGATATTTTCTACCTATGAATGCGAATGGGAATAAACCAGATCAAAGTGAAATGGCTACAGCATTCAGTGTTAGGACTTCAGCCTGAATTGATTCAATCTACAAATCCAGTCCTGTGTGCCCAGACTATAAACTAACAGGGACATTGCCCATGTTTTCCTTCTGACTCAAAAAGTTGTCTAAAGCTTACTCTGAATTTTGAGATTCCTGAGTAATGTCAGCTGAACTTCACTTTAGGAGGTAAATTTTATTTCTGGGTCAACACTTTGATGTAACACAACATTAATTTGTGCAAAGTGATCTCAGGACAAACAGAATCATAATATTTCATTCCTATTGCGAGGAGTGCAGCCATAGTAAATAACTTCTGACTGAAAAGCCATTATTTCATTCAGGAAACAACTGAAATTCCCAATAGTCTTTCTACCCAATAAGCTGATATCTGTACATCAGCCAAACTTGCTTTCAATATAGACGAGCTGTTGACAAGTTTAGGATTTTGTCTTATCTTGATCTTCTTAAAAAATGAAATTATACAGTCAGAAGGACCTCAGTATATTGGGAGTTTTTATCCAGACCACTGAGATTTACCTACCTGTCAAGGCTGAATGAGGTTGGGATGGCAAAAGTGGGGGCAATGATCAAGGCAAGGGTTGTGGTGCAGCAAGGGGGATTGATTCTGTCCTCACCTACTCTGAAGGAAATTAGAGGCTTGTTCCAGCCAGGCCTTCAGATTTTCATCAGAATTGAAGTAGCATTTAAGGAGATTTTGGGCTTATAAAAGCCCCAAAGCACCCAGTTAGCATCAAAGTGGGACATGATGGCAAACAGCAGCTCACCAGACCAATCCACTGCTGGTGAACCACAGGCTGGCAGTTATCTGGGATATCTAACCAGCCATCTAATCATCACAGCAGTGCCCAAAGTAGCCATGGATTCAAAGAGAAATCCAGGCTAATCCTGGACTGGGTTGAGCAGCACTGACATGCTTTCCCCTTCTGTCGGAAAACTTTGGCTCCTGCTGACTCAAGTGCTGGGATTTCTGCTGGTCCATCCCCGATTCTCCATGTGTAGATGTTATATCTGAGTTGATGGACACGCCACAAATGTGACCACACTCATCCCACCTAACCTCAGGTACCTGAGAGCCCTGACAAACCTGTAGCTGAAGATGAAAAGTTGATGGCAGAAGCTGCAAGCCACCCTCAGCTGTCAGTCCAGCCATTTAACAGAGAATTCCTGTTCCAAAGGAACGGACGTTGGATTCTCTTAGGCCCTTCTACAGTTTACATTGTGCATATTAAGCAAAGCAAAGCTTGTGCCAAGTAAACTAAATACACTGTGATAACAATTAGAATCACCTAGGACCGGATTCCAGGGAGGATCTGCTCCAAGACAGAATCAGGTATCCCCATGTTGAAAAAATCAGGCTCTCTCAGAGGGCAGGGGAGATGTTTAGGGGTGTGACAACCTCAGTTTTCCATTTCCAGTCTGCAGCCAGAGTCATGAGAACATTCAGTGATGTCAAGGTCTAGAAACATGGCTGAGGCCCAAAGCCCTCTGTACTGAGCCCCGAAGGAGCGGCCTTGCTCCTAAATTCCAAATACCCAATCAGGACAGCTGGGAGAGACTGAGCTTCCAAAAAGGGATAGGAGATTAAGTCATTTGTTCAATGTCCTGTACCTGCTCAGTGGTGAAGCCAAAACTGACTCCAGGCTTTTTGACATCCTGTTCTTTGCTGCATTCATTAGATCACAGTGCCTTGCCAGGAAAAATCTCAATATCCTCATCCTGCTTTGGTCCAAAGTGATCAAACATCACTCAATGCCAATCAAGCCTTGTGAGGTATTAAGAGGAAGCTATGTAAAAGTATCAAGAGATGCTGTGTTTGCTTTTCTTTATCCCTGGGATAAATCCAGGAGCCTCTCTTTTGCTGATTTTGTATTATGCATTTGAAAGTGTTGTTGGAGCAGATCAAAACCCGAGGAAGCGAGAGGGGTATTGTTTTGTGTGAGGGTGTTTTGAAGCCTCGGGTTGCTTATACAGCAAAATAAAGCAGTGCTGGCTTCTTTCCTTTCTTGCAAAGATCCTTTAGGAATTAATCTGGCAATTCCAACACCAGAGAAGGGCTCTTCCTTTGCTAATCACCTGGCTTTATTCGTCTCTGAAACTCACTTGGAAGCTCCCCGTGTGTGCATTAACCAAAGGTACAGGATTATGTTTGTTTAATAATACAGTGGTGTCTTGCTGAACAACTGTAATTTCCATGTACTTATTGATCTTAATTTATAATGCCATTAGCTTTCTAAACTGCCATTAACTAATGATGGGCTCTGTAGGCTTAACAGCTCTTTCAAATCAGTTGCTGACAAGTGGGCCCCAGAAGCATTTGTCAAAAGGGTAATGGATCCCTATCAGAGTGGCAATAAATTAGGTTATAGTCTTATCAAATTAAACAATGGATGAAGGAAAATTAGCTATCAATAAAAATCTATGAAGCTGCCCTGATTATTCCCAGTCAATTATATCAATTAGAGATCAAACAGTGAACCCCCTGCAGTACGTTAAATAGAACTAACCAGGGCCAAAGGCGGCCAAATTGTGTTACAAAATGCAACACCACGGGCAGCTGTAGGAGATAATCATTGCTGTCATTGACAAAGGAGCTGCTTTATTAGAAAGCTGGATGTTGCCTGCGGGCAGGCTTCTGGCGAGAGGACAAAGGCTCTGTGATGAGGAAGGGGGAAGAGGCTTGAACCTGGCTGGCAGCGCAAGGAGTGTGTTTCTGGCTGATAGCTCCCCCAACTTTTGTCATTTAAAGCAGGCTGGGCTCCATCAGCTTCTGCTGAGCCTTCTGAGAAGTGACTTTGTCAGGACACTCCTTTTCCTCTCTCCCTTTGTTTTTCAGAGCTATGATGTTGATCGAATTTTCACTAACCATATACAGTGCTTTAAAGATGTAGACTTGTAGTGCTGTTTTAGTCCAGATTGTAACTTTAGGCATGGACTAAAGAGTGGTGCTGAGGGGTGATATCCCAGCATCTACTGAATAAAATCCTACCATACCCTAGAAATTTCCTCAGAGATCTGAGTCAGTCTTTTTTTTTCTCTGTTGGACGGTCCTTGCACCCACTACCGGGATAGAAATGCCAAGCCAACATTGCTTCATTAAATCACTCTCCCAGGGCTGTCCTAGCTTGGAATGGGCTGCTTGTGTCCAAGCTGTTTTCCACTGCAGCTCACCACACAGAGGGATTTCACCTCTGCTCAGTTGCAGATTGACCACAGGGTCCCAGGATACTGGGAAATGCTCCGAGGGCTGGAGCCCCTCTGCTCTGGAGCCAGGCTGGGAGAGCTGGGGGTGCTCATCTGGAGAAGAGAAGGCTCCAGGGAGACCTCAGAGCCCCTTCCAGTGCCTAAAGGGGCTCCAGGAGAGCTGAAGAGGGACTTGGGACAAGGGATGGAGGGACAGGACACAGGGAATGGCTTCCCAGTGCCAGAGGGCTGGGATAGGTGGGGTATTGGGAAGGAATGCTTCACACTGGTCATTATTGCCAGTATGGGCAGGTGAGTAGAGATATTTTGATTCTTCCTACACAAAATATTGGATCAGATGCAGGAGAAAACAGGCATCTTTTTAAAATTAAATACTGTTTTGGTCTCTTCCTTTCTCTTCTAAAGGGACCCATAGACACAATCCCATCAGCACTGAATATCAGCCCATCTTCACAAAGAAAAGCAAAGGGACACAAGAAATCACACTTACACGCTGAAAAATGAGACACCCAAGCTAAAAAATATTGAAATTAAGGTCATCAAAGTATCCCTAAATTAGCCCATTTGTGATAACACTTCAAAGGAAAAATTTTGATATTGTGGTGGTGATTTACAAAATCTTCCACAAGGCTCCTTATTTTTTCCTCCTTTCAGCACAATGATGGTCCAGCAACGTAAAAATGGCACAGTACAGTCGTGAACGCAAAGACAGATTTCTTTTTCCATTATCACACCAGCTGCTATTACACAAAAGCTTTTCTTTTTTTTTCTTTCTTAAATATTGTATTTAATCCAGTGGAAGCTGAGTTTTAGGGGTGCAGTCCTCAAACTCTGGATTAGACTCCCAAAGATACCCAGGGTCACCCTAAACATCACTTTTTTCCCACTGAAACCAGCAGTGCAGGGCTCTGCTTTCTGTTGCACAGCACAAACCTGCAGGTGTCTGCATGTGCACGTGCACAGTATTTTTGAAGAATTACAAAAACAAAACACACCCTAAACTCACTCTTCTTCCAGCAGAGGAGTTTCGAGAGAACAAGAATTGATTGATGTTATTCATATGCACTAAAGAATACTGGAAGGCTTTCAAATACACCGTGATGAGACTAGACTTGACTAGAATACCTGTAATATTTCTCGCTGAGCAAAGCACTTAGTAAATGGAAGTGAAGATGATCAAATTTGGTCCTAAGGGATGCCAGGATATAACTGCTCTAGTTTTTGATCCTGTTCTGACTTTTGAATGTGCTTTATTGTGTGCCTGAGAGTCACCCCTTTCAAGACACATGATCTCCATCCTTTTTGAAAGCAGGCATATGTGTCAGTACTTGCAGGGCCGGGGTGTGACTGCACACTGGTTTGTAGTAAAGCCAGCAGAAAAGGAGGAATGGTTTCTGTTGGAACACCCCCCCTTTGAAATTTCCATTTCAGAAATCCTGGCTGTATGATCAGGATTTCTTTCTGTGGGCAAATGTTGGTGTATAAATAAGTATAAGAGTCTCTTTTTCCATTTCCCAACACTCATTAAAACAACAGAGATCAGGAAAGCAAAATAAATGCAATTTTCATTCAAATTTTCAGGGTGGAAACATTATGAAATGTAGTCACGCAAAGAAAAATCCGTGTCCTGCTTTCAAACACAGAGATTTTAAGTAAAAAAAAAAAAATTAACAGATCTGTAATTTTAAAAAATAATTTGATTTATTCGTCATCCCATCAGAAACACATTGTGCACTAAATTTTTGCAAGAGCTAGATTAAGAACTCACCCCTCTTTCTCTCCCCAAAAATGGATTCAAAGCCTTTCTGAATGTAACTATGAAATTTTGGAAAGGAGCATCTGGGAAAGCTGTGGAATATCCATCACTAAAAATATTACAGAAGAGATAAGAAAAGATAAGAAAGAAAGTGGAGAGAGAGAGGGGGAACCTTTCTTTGTGAAAAGGCAGATACCGAGTTGCAGCTTTGGAGTCTTCTAAAATTCTTTTGATGTCTCTGCTCTGTAGATGGCTAAATAAATGCTCAGGATTGGTGCCAGTGACTATGTCAGGACTTATTAGAGGAGCTGAACCCTTACAAATTGATGGACCCTGACAATACTCACCTGAGGGGGTTTAGAGAGCTGGCTGACATCCTTGGGAGGCCACTTTCCATAAATTTTGAGAAGCTGTGGAGATCATAGGATCACAGAATCATAGAATCACAGAATCACAGAATCATAGAATCACAGAATCACAGAATCACAGAATGGTTTGGGTTAAGAAGGCACCTTAATTTCATCCAGCTGGCAGCCTGCCACAGGTGGAGTCCTCCAGGGTACAATATTTTTCCCTGCACTGTTTGATATCTCCACAAATGACCTGGATAATGGGATTGAGGGTATCCATAGGTTTACTGATGATACCAAACTGGGTGGGGAAATGGACACTTCAGAAGGAAGAGCTGTCCTGCAGGAAGACCTGGGTAGGCTGGAAGTGTAGGCTAACAAGACCATTACCAAGTTTAACAAGTGTAAGGTCTTGTACCTGGGAAAACATAATCCAGGAGTGCAGCACAGGCTGGGATCCACCCATCTGGGGAACAGTTTTGTGGGAAGAGACCTGCAAGTCCTGGTGGACGCCGAGCTCCAAGGAGTGAACAATGTGTTGCTGAAGCACAGAAAGCCAAGAGGATCAACAAGGACACCACCAGTAGGGATAAAAATGTCATTATCCCACTCTTCTCAGTGCTTGTCAGGCCACACCTAAAATTCTGTGTTTTGGTCCCCCCTATGGAAAATAGTGTCCTTAGGCTGGAGAGGGTCCATAGAAATGACACAAAGAAAGAACTGGGAATCTCTCCATATGAGGAAAAGCTGAGAAAAGAGGATTTGTTCAGTCTTGAGGAAACATGGTTTAGGGAAGAACTTATCACCATGTTCCTGTATTTAAAAGGCACTACAAAGGAGATGGAAACTCTCTTTTTACAAGAATTCACGTGGAAAAAACAAGGGGTAAGAAAGGTTGGACCAGATGTTCCTTGAGGTCTCTTTCATCCTGGTATTCTGTGATTCTGTGATTAATTGGTAATAAATGTTAATTGACAATTATTCTAACTTTAGTCCTTGGAGCCAGCTTCCTCTATATATTCCTGAGTAGTCCATTTGAAAAGGTTTAGTCTCAAATTCTTCCCCTCTGTCTTAGAGATCTGCTGATCCTCACTTCCTGCTCTGCATCAGCCAGAAGAGTATTGGGAGGCCAGAAAGCAGCTAATGGTGCAAAGTTTCCCAGAAAAAAAAAAATTCTAAAACAGCCCAGGGACTGAGAAATTTGGCGTCATGTAGACACACTCTACTGCAGAATCCTGGGTCACTAATCTTCCCTTTTACCAGAGCCCCTCTGCAGCTGGATTCCAGGACTCCTTTCCCAGCAATGAGGCAGCATCAGACACCAGACGCGGGGAAAGTGGGGTGGATGCACGGAGGGGGAAGGGAAAGAAAGTAATTTAGCATCTGGCGAAATGGATTGTGAGCATACAGAAGATGTTATACTATTAAGACTTCTCTCTGTCTCCCTTTCCCTCTCTCTCCTTCTTTTATTAAAGGCCTAGGCAATTTAAAAATGGAGACTGTATCCCACTTAATAGCCTTGCTGTTAATCTTCTCACCAGTCAGCTCTCAGCTCTAAGTATCGAACGCACGAAAAACCCTCCTCCTGTCACCAGCTGTGGTTAGGGAGTGACTGTCCTCAGGGGCTCCAAGCCTTAAAAATAAATAAATAAAAGAAAATTCACCGCTGAGAAAAGGCAATAACAGGAGTCTGCTGTTGTCTAACCTGCCATATAAATGAAACAATCAAAGAAGACAACAAAGGAAACTCCACTAACATCCAGAGGCAAAAGCAGTTTGCTGTAATATATCCTGTCTTGGGGAACTATTTTTAGCCAAACCCCTCTTTTTTTAACAGGCACACACAATCTCTTTCTAATTTTGATTGAGAGAGGAGGAAAAAAACCCCAAAACACAACCACTTGAAGACAGGTAGGGATGAACATGAAGAGGCAGGCAGCTACAAGAGAGAACTGAATTAAAACAAATCCTTGTGCAGGTATAAAAGATAAAAAATAAAAATTACTTTGAATGTTTAAATAAAAGCAGCTTCTGATCCAAGCACTATTCAGCCCTCTGAAAACTCAGCCACTGCTGGTATTTAATGTTTTTGCTGTGATCACATGTAAGCGCTAATGACCTGAAACCCTGTTGTGTTTGGAGCTGCATCAGCATTGCTGGAAAAGACCTCAAATTTTTATATACATCTATATTTATATAAATTCATTTTAAGCATTTAATATACATAGAAGCATACCTGCACATATGTGAGCAAGCACAAACACTTGTAGTTAGTGGCAAGTGTCATGCATACAAAGCACACATTTAAACCTTAATGAATTCTCATTTAAAAATCTTTCTGAGATTTAGGATGGGGATTAATTTTGAGATTTCTCTTTCCAAGCGCAGTTCCTCAGCCATGATTTGATCAAGTGATTGCGCATCTCCCAGAGCTAAAAAAACACCCAGATATTCCCCATTCAGAGTCAAACTCTGAATTAGCAGCTCTGGAGAAATGAACCTGTGGAGGTGCTTGAGGCCACGTGAGTGATTTGTGGCTGGCAGCCCCAGCCAATACCAGACCACAGTTAGAGCATTCAGCTGGTAGGGACTATCTTTCTGTTCTGCCCCACAAATTATTTGCTTTCTTGGGACTGCCTAACAGAACACGGATGAACATTATTGTGCCTGTTGTCCTGTTTTTTGCTAAGCCTTTTGTGTATAATATGGAGTCAGAGAATTTTCACACACTTTCATGTAAACAATAGCCAATGTTTATTTAACTGTCTTTTCCGTTTTTCATTCCTTTTGTGATAAGAGAAAGTTTAATGAGCATCCTTTTTCTCCAGTGGGATTGAAGAGGAAGTGACATGTCCTCCAATCCTTTGTGGAATTGAGAAACCTATAAAGTATGAGAAATGTAAATAGAGTCCCTTCTTTTTCCTCTTTCTGCTAAACCTAGCAGGTGTGAAAGTTTCCTTTATTGTGTCCTCTACCGACACACATGTCTCTCTGTGTTTCTCTGCAAATGTCATCCCATCTACCTTTGGAGAAGACTTCTTCTTTTGAGCTCATTATCCAGACTGCCTTTATAAACAAGTGGCTACTTCTGAGGTCTTCCTTCTTTAGATGACCCTTTTTTCTGCAGATGTCCCTTTCTTCTGCAGATGACTCCTTTTTCTGCAGATGACCATACCCCAGAAGTATTACCTCTCTCCACAGATAACCTGCTGGGTTCTGTCTGCAACAACCTCAGCTACAGACCAATGAACTTCATCCACAATGCACTGTGTTTTGGCCATACTTTGGCCCAGTGTCAACAGGATAAGTGAATTTTACTCTCTAGAGAGATTATTTCAGGGCTTGCAGATTGCAGCACATTCACAGGAGAAGTGATTGCAATAATGTTAATCCGAATTTGACCAGAGAGTTCTCCTTACCAAAAGCCCAGCCCAAGCTTTGCTCATGAATGTCTCTACCTTGAATCCAAAGGTTGGTGATTTCTAACATGCATTCCTGAACTGGGCTTTGGAGAAGAACACGACTTAACCTGCTGTTAACTTCTATGGCACCAGCACATTTTCCTTTCTGGATTGCCTTTTGGAGGCAGCTGACCATTTCCACTAAATGTATGCAGAATGTAAAACTCTAAACTGGCCACCCTTGGTCATACATTTGGAATCAAAATCTAACGTTTTATCCATTCATACCCTTAGGTCTAGAGGTCATAGGATACCATGTAATGGCCTCGAGCAGAGTCACTGCATAGCAAACCTTCTGTACAAATTCCTGTTAATTGCATAACAGCCCTGGGCAAAGCATTAGTTAGGGAGGAACTTTAAATGTAAGTTGGCAGCTTGGAGGCATCAGCACCTTAAAATCTACCAGTCATCTCCTGGAAAGTTATTTAACAAAAATGCAGCTTTGAAAAAAACCAAAAAGTTTCTGTTGTTGCTGGCAGTCTTGACTGAGAGCCAAAGATCTACAATGGTTTTCTTGCTGCTGGGAATAAAAATTGCTGTCCACAACTGTCAGTACTTGGGAGAAATATCCCTTTGTTTTACAAGAGGTTTCTAGAAGAACGTAATTCTACAGATATCCATAAAAATAACTTCATGTTGAAGGTAAAAATCTTTTGTAAAGGGTCATTGCTAATTAATAGGTCATCTTTATTAAAGATTAGCCCATTTTTGCCATGCCCAGTGGGTAAATATTGGGCACACCACCCTCCCTAATATCCTCTATTACTGCACTTACAACCATTTATAATTCAGAAGCCTTACATCCATAGCACACTTACTTCTGCTATTAATCATTCATCAGCCTTTGATAAAATGTTAAAAAACCCATCCCTTTACATAAAGTCTGACCAGCAGATTGACAGATCAGGTCAAATGGAGCTGGGAGCAGGAGCTCACACCTCACTAGTTGTAATGAGATGATTGAGGTGTAAAAGTAGACTTTGACAAAGGGGTTTGAGAGTCAGAGGTGGATGGAACAGGTGCCTTCTTTGGCTGGTTGTTGCTACCTAAAGAAATTGATGTTTCTAAGTTGTAATGGTCCAACAGCTTCAGGGATGCAACGATTCTGTGATATGATGCTATGATTATATAATATTCCCATGGTTCTGTTCTGAACTGTCTTTTGGCTCCTGACTAGGCCAAAAAGGCTTCTTTATCTCCCTGCTTTACCCAGTGATGTTTCTCCTGTCAAGCACACATATCATGGCAATCTTCTCCCAAGAAATGAGCCACAGAACAGGAGAAAATGGCCTCAAGTTGTGCCAAGAAAGACTGAACATTAGAAATAATTTCTTCACTGAAAGTGTTGTCAAACATTGGAACAGGCTGCCCAGGTCAGTGGTGAAGTCACTATCCTTGGAGGGATTTAGAAGCTGTGAAGACGTGGAACTGAGGGACATGGTTTAGTGGTGGGGGAGCGGTTGGACTCGATGACCTTAAAGATCTTTTCCAACCTAAATGATTCTATGACTCTAACAGGCCACCTAAGCCAAGCTTGTCATTAGAAGTGTCCAAGGCCAGGTTGGATGGAGCTTGGAGCAACCTGGTCTGGTAGAAGATGTCCCTGCTTACGGCAGGGGGTTGGAACGAGATGATCTTTAAGGTCCCTTCCAACCCAAACCATTCCATTATTTCACGATGATCATCAAGCCTGCAAAAAGTCATCGTTTTCCAAATCCTCCACCCCTTTTCCCCCTGCATCCCCCAGCTGCGCCGAGATGCGTTTCTGCGAAACACTCAACTTCTTGCTGTTAATTTCAAGGCCGGCTGACAGAGCTCAGCTTGGATCTGGTGCCCGTCGGGAGCCGGGAAGCAGTTTCCACTCACAGATCACACATCGCTGAGTGATGTTCAGAGACCCCCTCGCTCCCCCGGCCCCGCGCCCCGCGAAGTGACATTAGCGCTGGGTAATGATGTGTAAATGTGTCAGAACTGTGCCACCTAGTGACATCGCTGCCTCCTTCCCCGGGTAGAGTCACACTGCTCGCTCCGCAGCAAGCCCCGATATAATTAGCGTTAATTTGGTTTCTCGGTAGCTGGCTGCGGCACAGCTCCCTGCTCAGCCACTCTCTGCTTCTCCTGAAGACCCCGCTCAGTGTAATCAGAGCTTCATTAGGGATTTGTTTGCTCCGTTTCTGATTGAAAAAGAATTTTTTTTTTTAAGATATTTTATAAAATGTATTTTCTGCATATCAAAACTAATCTAAACTGCAGAAAGGCTTTGGTAGGGAGAAATTTATTAATGACGTGCTGGATTTTTTTATACCTAGCAACTACTGCTGACTGGCAATTTCTGGACACTTTTTCCCCCCTCAAATTACACAGTACAAATACCTTACTATAAGAATATTTTTTCTTTTGACAAAGTTTTCATTTCCAAAAATTGTTGACTCTCTTTTTCTGATTGCCACTTCCTCCTGTTTCAAAAACCTTCAAAGCAAAGTTCCATGTTTCATTTGGAAATATCCATTAAAACCATGGTGTATCCAGTAAAAAAATGTGAAATTGAAATAAACTACTTCTGGTTGATTCAAATCAGTTTTGGGGAATTATGTTTTCTTACTTTATTGTTATTGTTCTTGTGTTTGATGAGATTTTTTCCTTTTCTATGAATGAAATGCAACAAAAGTTAAAAATGCAAAATATCTTTTTTGGTTAACAAATATGTATCCCAAATAATTTTCCTGGTAACATTCAGTGCCAGCAATATTGATGTATTCTGTATAACCCTCCTCATTCTTGACACAGTGCAGCAGTGAGCAAAAGTCCAATTAATCAATCTGACAGAAGATTTAAAAGTAAGAGAAGGTTTCACTTTTTTAAAAATTTCTTTCAGGTTTTTGTTTGCTTTGCATAAAACCTAATCATATTCCATAAGTCATTGCACTGAGATATTGTGGAGGCTTAAATGATTTATTAAAGCAAAACCAAACAAAGCAAACAAAACTCATAAAGGTTCATCGCAGAATCATGAAATAATGGATACTCAACAGTGGAAAGGACCCCCAGAAAGCAATTATTGGCTAAAGTAAGGTCAAAATGGCTGTCCTAAATTCCTGTTTTCCTTCAGCTGGTAGCATTCAGTGTGAATGGTGATTAGCTGAGCCATCCCCCAGTCTTGGTGGTTTCATGCTTTAATGCTTTTAGAACATCACAATGTCCAGTTTTCAGCGGGCCTCAATGCAAATATCAGGAATCATATCCCATAAAACTCAGCACTACTTTGCTGAATGTATTAACCTAACTGAAAATACATATTATTATTGAGTTAGAATGCTTCTCTTTGGGTAAGATATGTGCATTTAAATGCAGGCTTCTCCACAGGAGCTGGTCACCCTTGACTCCTTTTATAGTCATTGCAGAGCAATTGGCACTAGAAGTGATTCATCTCAGCTTAGAGTAGGTGCCTAAAATAGGTCAGATGAATCACACCCTGGTAGAATCTCTTTCTATACCGACTGTAAAGGAAACCTAGGATTGACCCCTTTACACTGCTCTCATTTTGGAATTTTGGAAAAGTTTCCTATTTAAAATTTGCTGGGGTTGAAATTGCTGAAATTGCCAAAATACCATGTTCTGCCTCCTCAAAGTCTGAGTCTCCAAGTGTCATCCTGAAACATTCTTGTTGAAAATATGATTTATATTTTAAAAAATTAAGAAGGTATACATTGAATTGAAAGGTAACATTGAGTTTAGCTATAATGATACATATACTTGGTTAATATTAGGTTTAATATTAAGGTCTTCCAGTTGTTTTTTCAGTATCTATTGAACTGTTTTTCTAAATAAAGTCAAAATCTTTATCACCATTTTAGAGATGTGGAAATTGCAGGACAGAGGGATCCCAGAGTCATAGAGAAGAAGGTGCAGGGGTTGTCTGGAGGTCCACCTGAAACAATTATCACAAACACGAGACCATGTTCAGCCAGGGTTTTATCTAACAAGTCTTAAAATCTTCTGAGGATGGAACTTCGACGACGTCTACAGGCCCCAATTCCAGTGCTGCAAAACCTCATAGTGAAAACATTTTCCCTAAATCCAGTCTGAACCTTCCAAGCTACAATCTTGACTGTTGTATCTACAGACAATGGAGAAATGTTTCAGTCTGCTGTGTTTGTAGCTACTTGTCAGGTCCGTATGGGTTGGCTTTAGGTTGACCTTAGACTCCTTTTTACCATTCTAAGTAAGAGCTGCCTCTGCAAAGTCTCCTTGTAGGTCATTTTCTCTCAACCCTTTGTAATTTAATTTCTCTGTGTACAACTGGAACTGGTGCCCCAAATTGGACATAATGTCCCAGACGTGACTTCAGCAGATGAATAAAAGAGAATGGAATGGAATGGAATGGAATAGAATAGAATAGAATAGAATAGAATAGAATATTTAAGTTGGAAGGAACTTGCAATTATCATCCAGTCTAGCTCCCTGACCATGTCAGGGCTGATCAAAAGTCAAAGCGTGTTGTTAATGCCCTTATACAAATGTTGACAGGTTTGGGGCATCCACCACCTCTCCAGGAAGCCTGTTCCAGTGTTTGACCTCTCTCTTGGTAAAGATATGTTTTCCAATGTCCAGTCTAAACCTCCGCTGATGTAGCTTTGAATCATTCCCAGGCCTCCTATCACTGGATACCAAGGACAAGAGCTCGTATCCACATACAGACTGCCCTGGCTGGCTCGTAGTTCTGCTCCTCTTTCATGTCTTTCTTGAGGAAGGCGAAAAAATTAGTCTTTTCCAGTCACTAACACCTCCTTTCAGTAGCCACAATTGTTCATAAATGGTGGACAGGGGCCTCACCCAGCCACATCAGCTGACACTTTTAGTATCCTCAAGTGTATCCTAGCTGATCCTGTGGATTTAATTGAGGTCCTCTGAGTAGGACCTTGCCAGTGTTTTCCTCACTCCTGGCTGCCCCTCTCCCTACCAAGCTGTGTCAGCTCAGCCAGAGGACTGGAGCAGTCTGGACTTCTGAAAACTGATACAGAGAAGGCCTTGTGCATTTCAGACTTTCCCACTCTGCTGATAACAAATCAGACTTCCTCCTGCATCCAGCAGTGGACTTGCATTTTCCCTGAACTTCCTTCTGCCACTGGCACACCTGTGGATTCTCTCCTCTTTACTATTATTCTTCTCTGTCTTAGTGCCAGCTGGGCTTTGGTCTTTTCCTTTCATCCCCAAAAGCACAAACAAAGCTTTGATGCTCCTCCTTTGTTTCTCTTCCTTATTTTTGCTTTGTGTGTGCTCCCTTCCAGCATTTAGCTCATCAAGAAGTTCCTTGATTAGCCAAGCAGCCCAGGTGAAGTTCTTGCTCTTCCTGCACACACAGAGCATTTATTCCAGAGCTCTTTGGTGAGTTTTCTTTATAAGTATGGCAGCTCCCCCAGCAGCTCCCCCTTCTCTGGCTGCTTCCAGGGGAGTCTGCACAGCACTTTTTACTAACATGATTTTCTCTCCAGAAATCCACTGTTCTCACTCTGTGACCACCTTCCAAAGCCTTCCTCCAGATCCTGCAGCCTTACTGAATCACTGCTGTCCCAACTTTCGTCTCTGGCCATGTTCACCACCAGTTCTTCCCAACTGATGACCAGCAGGGCTAGCAAAGAACTGGCCCTGCTTATCCTTTCTAATATTTAAATCCCTAAATATTTTACCCAAGGCCACCCAGAGCCCAGAATAGAATCTATTTTTATTTTGCTTTCTGTGTTGTCTTAAATGAAAATGTTCTACAAATATGTGCAAGCAATGAGGAGTTAGGAAGTCTCTGAAGACATCTTCCCATCTTTGTGCCTTATTTGCTGGAGAAGATGGTTAAAAAGCATCTTATCTTACTTGGGAAAAAGAGCTGCACATTTGCCAAGGTCAGCAAGATGCAAAGCAATTCGCTGAGGGCTATATTCTCCTCTCTGATCTATTCTGCCAATTTCCACTTCATTTTCAGCAATCTGTCCACACGTGGGCCTCCTAAGGATGTCAGCAAGAATTCCACAACCACAAGAGAAGAGCTGGGCCCTTCAAAAGTTAGTTGCTCAAGTTAAAACCACCTGAGGGCAGCTTTGACTCGTGCATTTAGTTCCTTTGACTGATGCATTCAGTTCCTTTTGATAAAATTATATGTATTCACAAGCTGCTGTTTTGTCTGTCAGGACAGGAGAAGTGTAAATAAAAGGAACATAGAGTTGGAATGGGTTGCTGGGATCAGAGTCTCACTGATCCTCTAACACAGGCAAGCAGATCATATGGTGCCTTTATAACTTTATCAGGTCCCATCCTCAGCCAGATTTTTGCTGTGTCCTAGTGGTCTTATTGAAATGTTGTTCCAGAGTTTAATTTCTTTGGTGGTTGGAAACTTAATTTCCAGCCTCAAAATGCTTGTTTGCTTGTTTATAAGCAGTTGTTCCTTTGCCAGCTTTGTTCATTTGTTTAAATAGGTTTTCTCTCATTCTGCTTTCTTATTCTCTTCTCTCCTCTGTGAAGTTACTCCTTCAAAGCCTTTTCTGCAAAACGAATGCAGTCCTGCTCTTCTTGCGTCTTTCCATGTTTCCTTCTCCTTACTAGCAACAGTGGCCTTTTTTCCATCTCTTCTAATATGAAATCTTTTAACTTGAGAGTATATGAATGACCTGTGTGAGGCACATTTTTGGGTGTAGGCAAATGATGAAGCCTTGTCCTTCTTAAAACATGTTAAACGTCTTGCTGGACAACCCACCCTTCCTAAACACTTCAAAATACTTTTCTTCCTATTGTCAATGTGGTTCTATTGCTGCTCCTTCTCTTTCTTCTGCTTTGCTCAGCCCCTCTTTCTTTGCCTTCTCTGGACACATCCATTCTGTCTATTTTTTTCCTTTACTGATATATTTTTAAAAGAGGAAAGGACTCATTTATTTGTTTGCAAAGAAAAACACACAATAATATTAATAATGTAATCACAAATTTTACAGAGAGACAAGAGAAGAGAGGGGAAGAGAAGAGAAGAGAAGAGAAGAGAAGAGAAGAGAAGAGAAGAGAAGAGAAGAGAAGAGAAGAGAAGAGAAGAGAAGAGAAGAGAAGAGAAGCGAAGAGAAGAGAAGAGAAGAGAAGAGAAGAGAAGAGAAGAGAAGAGAAGAGAAGAGGAGAAGAGAAGAGAAGAGACCTACAATGGTCGTCTAGTCCAGATGAAGAAGGACTTGATTTTCGGTCCTGCAGTCTCAGTTCCCCTGGAGATTTGTCTTTGTTGTCATTCTTAGTACCATATTTGAAATACATGAGAAACTTTTTGGATATTGCTTTGCTTGAAGATACAGCTCTGATTCTGCAAAGAGGTAATTGTGATACGCTGAACAATACTAAAGTCTGTCTTCTCTGTACCTGTTATCCAGCCATGGGCTAAACCAGGCCTTTTAGAGAAGGAGAGAGAAGAAACTGTTATCAGCCAGCAAAAGAAGTCACGTTTTTTCCCAAAGGAGGCTTCATTGCTGCTGTCTCTATAGCTTCTTCATCCTTCTTCCTTGTCTTTCATGAGCTATTCCTTTTCCATAGACTTTGCTAGTTTCTCCACACCTACATTAGACTTTCACCATGTCCCACCTCCTGTCCCTGCCTCCATATCCTGTCATCATAGAGTTATTTAGGTTGGAAAAGCCCCCTAAGATCATCCAGTCCAACTGTTCTCTCAAAACTGCCATGGCCACTGAAAACCATGTCCCCAAGTACCATATCCATGTGACTTTTAAATCCCTTCAGGGATGGTGACTCCACCACTGCCCTAGGCAGCTTTTTCCAATGCCTGACCATCCTTTTGGTGAAAAATTTGTTCCTAATACCCAATTTAAACCTCCTTTGGTGCAACTTGAGGCAATTTCCTCTTGTTCTGTTGCTTGATATAGCCTTCCCAGCATAAAAAGAGGCAGGAGCACTGTCTGAAATCTTTTTGTGTCTCATTGCATTCACCACTCTGGGAGACACAGCTGCGGGTCACACAGAGAGTGAAAAACAGGAGGTGCTATTTACATGTCAGAATAACTGATAGGAACATTCCTGTGACTACTTCAAAGGAGCTTCTCATTCATTATCTTCATTATTAAATGCTTCAGTGCTGCTAAGAAGGAGGGCAGGTTAATTGGGAAAATTATGTTTAAACTTTATAAACAGTGCAAGCATGAAACTCATCATTTTAATAAGTGTTATCATGTCTCCTGGATCTAATAGATCTTAACTGATGCATGCTATCGTTAAGTTTAATTTAAGAAACTATCCCTAGAGATGTTTTTGAAATCAGTGGGAGACATGTTCTCAAACAATATTGGAAATATTTGATTTACCTACATCCTTGCTGCTGAACCAGTTTACTGAATGAAGCAGCAGAGAAGAGTCTGCCACTTTACCTTCTCATATTTCATGCTAAAAGAAATGGGAAGCTTTTTAACCCAATGTATTAAAATATCAAGTCATCCATCACTGCAATTCAGTCACCTCTGAAGCAGCTGTGTAATAATGCAGTACAATGCTTCAAACAGGGACAGGTTAACCAGATCCGAATAAATTATTGCATGAAATTAACACTTTTCCTGAAAATGAGTTAAAGAGTTGGGCTTGTCTGGCGTGCTGCTGCTTCATGAGGATTCAAGGAATAGCAAAGCATGATTTCAGGCTGTTCCCTTTAACCATTCACTTATTTTCTTAGGAAATAAGATTGTCCATCTCAGCTCCAAGCGCGTGGCTGTGGAATCTGTTTCGGCTGCTCAGATGGTGAACAGTGGACACCAGACAGAGGGAGTGACATCAATGGGATGAAATGTGTTTTGAGAAGAATGGCAAGCTGAAAAATCTCAGGAGTCAGATGGGCAAGGCCAGGCATCTTAAAGAACAGGGCTTGTGGGTTGATGTCTGCTCTTTGAAGGGATTTTCTGTAGGGGCTTGTGTATCTGAAGCCACCCAGCAGATCCTTCCACAGGTACAACAGAAGTCAGGGTGATTCCAGCTTTGGAGGGCAATGAGCTGTGCCATAAACCAGCACAGAACTGGTAAGACAGTGTGGGGAAGTCAGCTTGGAGATGTGACCACATGTTAAATACAGAGTTTGCTTGATTTTCAGCAATTCCCCTTTGAAGGAAACCACAAATATGCTGAATCACCAGATCACTATCTGTGATCATTTTTTGTATCCACATTTGGGGGGTGGAAAAAAAGCATTTACCTGTCTAAACATCACTCCCAACATAAGCAGAAAAATTTCATTTGTTCTCTAATTCAATTTTCAGAAAGTTTTTAGAAGGAAAAATGGGATGTTATTTGAGTAGTTTTTAAAGAAAGGGGAAAGAAGTCTAGCTAATGCTTTAATTACAAGACTGAATGTGTCCAAAAATGATAGTCATGGGTGAGATAGCAAGATAGGAAAGAATAATGTCTCAGCTAATATTTTGATGTGTATTTTATTCTCTGAGAGTAGATGACACTACTGTTCCCAGTGGGACGTAAACTTACACTTAACTCCTGGACATCAAGAAAACTATAGAAAATGAAGAAGACAAAATTGCTGTCCCTCTGAGAACACCCATCCAAGGACAGGGATGGAAAGCCCTGCACGCAGCTGCTGTCACTTGTGTAAAGACCCTAATGCAAAATCAGAGCTCATCCTTCTTTCAAGAAGGCCTTGAGGAGGGCAGGTAAACTGCAGTATCTGGAAGTTCAAGCATTCTTAGGAGTCAGGTCTCAAAAGGCATGGGATCATTACAAATCATGATCCTTATTAGAGGAGTAGGTTCCAGGTCCATTCTGTTTCCCTTCTGGTTTCTGAACCTTACAAAATTGCTATATAAAAATGATGCCCTCAATCTTTTATTTGCAAGAGAAAAAGCCAAACAACCGATTCTTGGATAAAATATGTCTGAGCTTTCATGATACTTTGGACAGGAAGGTTTTGGAAGACACCAAACTCAAAATCTGTTAAGACCAGTGTCTAATTGCCATTTGAGATTACTCCCAGATCCTCAAGAGTACCACATGCATATTAGATGATGCTTAAATAAAATTTAAAAAAGAAGAAAAGAAAAATAATTATAGACACAAGCCACAAATTCTTTGATACGGAAATATTGTGGAAAAGCATTTGAATGCTCACAGTTAGAGAGCTTTGAGTGATCTTATCCAAAAGTTCAAAGGAACCATCCACAGCTGCCCCTGTAGCTGAAAAAACATGGTTTTACACTGCTCTGAAAGTCAAAATTGATCTATTTAAATTCAGAAACAAGGCATGAAGGTGTCCTAAAGTAGTTGTCCCTGTTGAAAGCTCAGCCTTGACAATGGACATGCTCAGCTCTTTGTTGTGGGCAAAATAAAAATGGCTCTGACAGGTTTTAAAATAAGAAAAGCATTCCCTCCATGAGTTTCTGCATTCAATATATATAGCCAAGAGAATGAAAATTGCTGATCAGATTTTGAGATACGTGTTCATGTTTAGTAGCATCTCTACTCCACAGTGTTTATCCTATTAATGTAACTATTACAGAATAACAGTGATGGTTCCCCTCCAAGCAGATAAAGTTCCTCTGCCATTGCATAAGGAAGGAGTGGCCTAATCTGCCCAGTCTGGGCATCTGTGCTGAAATCTGTTTGGGATGACTTTTAGTGCTCACTGTGACCTTGCTGTGTATGAAAATCTCAGCCATCTGAATTCATCCTGAACCAACCTTCCACCACATGCCATGCCCTGGAAACATGATGCACCATAACATCCTGCAAAATAATGGGCAAAAGCTGAGCTGGTTCAGCAGCAGGGACTGACATTTAAAGCTCAACAGAAAGGAAAATAAATGAGGGGACATAAGCCAAAAAAATACCAGTCTTTGGCTTTGGTCTATTTTGATTTCTTTAGCAAAGGTTTAAGTTCCCACTGTAGGACACTGAATGAATAGTTGGACTGAGGTCTGCAGAGCTCAGTGTAAGTGGGGAAGGGAGCAGCTCTCCAGAGTTGTTTCCTCACCTGATTAAGGTACTTTAGAGAACCAGTGGAAGCAATTTTCGTGCAGGTTTATTTCCATTCCAGAAATGCCATTATGCCACAAGGGGGTAGGGGTGTTCTGTTTAAAACCTTGCAACGTTTTCCTACAGACCCAGCGTTTCAATGGGAACAGTGTTTGGGTATTATAAAAAACAACACAGATTGAATGTGCACAGACATTTTCTATACCATCTGCATTTCAACTATTGCTTTCCTTATAATTAACATCTGTTCATAGATATCAATCTGAGCAGCAAGGACGAAGTTATTTAAGAACCGTCTATCTTTCAGCCTGGCCTGTTCCTGGGGATGGTTCTGGAGGTGGAGAATGGGTTACCCCCAGGAAAGGGGATTTGGTTACAAGGAGCACCTTTCATTAATCTAAACAGATTGCCAAGGGCTTGGCAGAACCAAAATGGACACAACTGGATCTCATCAGAGAAAGTGCCCCTCAAGCACACAAAAATTCAATAGCATTGGTGGGGTGTGTGCACTCACTCACTCATTGGGAAAAAAAACAGCCAAGAAAATACAGATAAAAGGCCATAGGTGATCCCTGAAGATGGATATTCCAGAGGACAATGCAAGCATGTGCTCCTCTTAACTCATCTATTAAGAGGAAAATTTAAATTAATGTTTTAAATTTTTTATTTTGTTTCACTGAATATGAGCCTGAAAGAGACTTGGGAATTTTGTGGTGGCAGAGGGTGTGGCACCTACATATAGAGAGAATCCCTCTCCTTAGTTTCTTATTCTGTCCAGGAGATAAAACCACAGCACACGGAACCAGCACAGGATGGAACAATGCGGCTCAGAGACCAGGTAGGTATTCAAAAATTCCCAGAATTGCTACTTGTTGACATGTGTTACTCCAGGGTTAATGGGATCCACCTGCAGCCAGCTTTCTGCTCCCCCGTTTCTCCTGGCAAACAAACAGTTGAAAACCTTCAGTCATCTTCCAGTGAGACAACACGCGATATTCCCCCAGCCCTTTTCAGCCAACAGTGTCCAAAGCATTTTGTTAGCCCTAAGGAGTAACACACATCATAAGAATGGGATAAATTTGTATTTTCACATATCTTTTATTGGAAATACGAATTTATTACCCTCCAGATTGTCTTATTTTACAGCACTTTCCATTACTACTTCTTTCAATCATGAAGAAAAAAGCGAGCTTAATTTCAGACATATTTATGGAAATGAATCGTATTTTCTACACTTCAAAATGCCCTTTATTTCTTCTTTTTTTCCTTTAAGAAAAAGCAAAATAAAAATGGGCCATCAATACTAACATGAAGAGTGTTCTTTCCTTTTAGTTTTACATGACCGTGGAAATCAATGTAGTTTGCATCCTTCAGAGGGAATGGCATGTACTTTTCTTTTCCACAAGTGGTTCTTAAACATTCATAACCTCACCTGCCTCTGCCAGGAAATAGATTTATCTCCTCCTATTGCCACAAGCATAGTCTGGGGTGGATAAAGGATGAGAGTGACTTTAGCAGGAATAGGAAGTGAGAAATATTCAGGCCAGTCTAGTTTTGTGGTAGACTGCAACCATGTCACTTAATCCATGTCACCTAATCTGTGTCACCTAATCCGTGTCACCTGCAGATCTCACCGCCTGCCTTCCCAAAAACTCTCCCAGAGTGAGTCCTGACATGGGAAAAATGGGACCCTACTGCCAAAACCTTTCATCTTTTTCCTCTTGAGCTCTGGGAGAGTTCAGGCTCTGGACCATTCGCTGGGGAAATTCTTCGGTCCCAAGAAAATGATTCTGCATCACACCAAAACAAAGCAAAACAAATTTCAGAGATTATAAATAAAAGATTCCTTTTCTGAAATTACTTTAGGAAATGGTCTTTTGAAAATCTTTCTCAGGTTGCCAAAATTCGGTAAGGAAATGCACAGGAAAAGAAATACTTTCATTTAGAGGTGGAAGATCTTTGTACATCTGTTTTGTAGAAAACAATTTGCTCTTTAAAAAATATTCTTGCCATGTAGTTAGTGAAAAGTGGAATTTTTTTCAGAAATTTTTGGTGTTAACCATCTGGTTTTCCACCCTAAATTTGAGACCAAGTCAGAGATATTTCAGTTTTAGTAGAATTTTCTTTTCCAGCATGAGAAATTGGATCATATTGTCAAGACTTCTCTGCCCAGATACAAAGACTGAGCTAAGGCATAAAGACTGGAGGTAAATAAGAGGAAGAGACATGAAAAACAGATTAATCCAAAATATTAAACAGAAGTTAGTGAGGAGAATTTTTAATGGATTATTTCTTAAAAAGTGCAAAAGTATCTCTTCAGCAAAACCAAAAATTTCTTTTTACAAATGTTGATGACATTTGCTGGAGGGAAAATGTGAGGGAGAAAAATGAAACAGAGCATTGTCCATTCACGCCCATCCAAATTGTCTGGTATCCAGACCCTCTGCTCAGCACGAGCAGTTTTGTCCTGGAAAAAA
>VYXC01005334.1:0-31294 GCA_013397175.1 Platysteira castanea | reverse complement strand
AAAAAAAGACCAACAACTTCCAGCTATGCTCCAGGAGGAATTTCATATGGAGCTAACTAAGGGAAATCGGCATCTCAAAGCTGCTTTGGTCCTGCAGGCGAGTGGGGTAATAAGTGACAGATCCAGCAGGGCGAGGGCAAGCAGGGAGAGGGATGGAGCGGGGAGGGGAGGCAGGTGCTGCAGTCACTCTCCCCTCTGCCAGGAAACGCGGGAAGAATGCATGACCAATTCGGTTTCAGAGCAGAATACTCTCTTTAATGGACAGAAAACACTAACCTTTTATTTTTTCTCTTCCTCTCCCTCTCTTTTTTTTTTCCCCCTGTTTTTTTTCTCAGATTTAACCCCTTGGAAGGACAAGGGACAAAGCTCACATCTCTGCGCAACCTATTTTTACCCCTCCAAGAGTTTCCAATCCTGGACAAATGTACTGTTGTGTGAAAACAAAATAAACATCCTGAGAGGGGTGGATTATCTGAGTGAGATGAAATCAGGCTAAAACATCCGAAATACTCCACCTGTCTTTCTTCTGACTTGCTGCAAATCCAGCAGGAACTGTTTAGCTCTGACAGGCACCACTGATATTTAATATTTTGGCTATGGGGGATCTCAAAGGAGGAGAATCTTCCGGAAAGAAGGGAAATTCTGAAGTGGTCCAACACCAAGGGAAAAGCTGAAATGAGCAGATTTTGGTACAACACTCATCTTAATCACTGCTGACAGCAAGGACCAAGGTGCTTGGTGCGGGATCAAACCTTGAAGTGGTTGAGATCAACTAAATAATTCGGTTGTCATCAATCCCAGTCACCACAAGTAACTCTGGTTCCTCTCTTTCAGTGTCCCTGCCTGGGAATACCTGTACCTTTTCCAAAATATATGCAGATTAAAGTTAACTTGTAGGTAACATGAAGGAGATGTAACCACAGTGTAACAGCCCAGCATCTTTACACACCAATAACACACACAGAACCATCCAAAAATTAAAGAATTTATTTCCTAGCTTGACTGCTTGTTCCTAAATACAGATTTAAGGTTCTGAATATGCAACGTGGCATAATACATTATACAAAGGGGTTTTTTTCCCCCAATGATAAATCTAGAGTTAATGGGAATGGAATGTGTGGTCTGCTTAAGAGTCTCCCCTCTACATCCCACAAATGTGCACTGAAACTTATCCTTTCACCTACAGTGTACTCAGAGTTTCTGAATGGTTGAAATAAAGGACCAAAACAAATAAAAATCACTGCAAGAAAAAGATTATTTTACAACTCGGTAGTTTGAATTTTAGCCTAAGACAAATCCAAGATATTTTAAACACAGGACAGAAGAATGACTTCACTGGGATTTATTTTTTGAAAGCCCTTGATTCATACAAACTCCTATTTTTTGGGGTTTGTATTCTACAGTGATAGGAAAGAAAATATTTTCCTGTTTGTGTGTGCACATGCACGTTTCTAATATAAATTATACAGTTTTGGTTTATGTGTGGGTAGGTATATGCATATGCATAGGCATATGTATAGAGCAATTCACAGTATTTAGGATTTTAAAAAATCAGTAGTTCATAGCTGCACTTCAAAATAAACTGGTTTGATTTCCCATATTAAATTGAAAAAAAAAATAAAATGAGGGACTAATGAAATTAATGGTTGTTCAAATCAGGGGCAATTAAAAAGCACACATTTCTTTTCCTGGGGTACGAATTGTATCCAATGTTTGCAGCACAAGCCTGTAGGATAAATAATGTAATGGGTTTGGTGATTTGATACTAAAAACAGAACAAAATCCTACAGATGTAGCCTCATTTTTCTCCACACTCCAACTGCTCACTTTTTTTTTCAATTGCATATTTTGTACAGTTAAGAAAAAAAAAAATCAGATTCTTTGTCTAGAAGAACCAATTTCCACCGTAATAGGTACTTGCATATAATTATAGGAATTTTGGAAAGTGGGACAAAGAAACAGAAGATCAGTGACTGTGTTGTTGTTTTCTGATTGAGATTAAATTGACAGCTGATATCTTTCAGCTTTTATGGGTTTTATCCCTTCAGTAAAAATCCCTGTAACTTTTTGCACATTTTGTGCACCAGGGCCTGATATGCAAAAGCTCCAATTCTCACTGGCACAAGGGACAACATTTTTAACGGCAATGAGATGCCTAAAGGTACAAGTCAGAGATCTAATGGGATTTTCAGAAGTGCCTCAGTGCCTAACTTCTGGTTTTGGGTGTTTGAATATCTTGGAGAAAAAAAAAAATCTGTCCAGAGCTCCCAAATAATTTTAGGTACTTGAAGCCACTGTAGAATCCCCCTTTTAGACAACTGAATAATGGAAAGACACTATCAACCATCAACCAGAGACCATCATAATTTGTTGCTTCCCCCATGAGTTTAGCACTTTAATAAAATCAGAGCAAGTTCCTCTAAGTAATGTAGAAAAAGTTTCAGATCTCTTAAAACTATTCAGGCTTCTGTTGACACAGGGATTTGACAGAGGACCAGGTCTGCCATGGCCAAATAATTTCCCATTTTTCAGTTAAATGGCAGGAACTGAAAGCAAGTGTGCTACTCCACACTTTGCCTGGGAACTGCCACAGGTTGTGGTCACACTCCCAAATCCTGCTTGGAACAATTTGCTGCTCTGTGTCCAAGGAGGAGGGTGCAGCCTTCCTGCTGTCCTGGGTTTCGTTGTCATCAATCCCAGATTTTGGGCATCTTAGTGGGACACGTTAAAGGGAAATCTAAAAACTCAAAGGATGGTAAGTGAAGAGATAAGAGGCACCAAAAAAGTTTGCTGTTGTTTGATACTGAAAGAAACAGAGGATGAGTCCAGGCATGCCTTCCTCTGCACCCTCCATAAAAGAGAGTTATGAGAGCAAATTCACCTGTTTTCCAGATGAAGAGAAAAACTCAAGCACCGGTAAGTCCAAACATTTTCTCATAAGATCATGTAACTTCCCACCAACTTTGGGGGCAAGTTAAAGTAATCCAAATGAGAGGAAGCTTGGAATTATTGAGGAAATGTTTTTCATTTTTAATATTATTGTAAAATGCCAGTGACTCAAACTGGAGCTATTCCTGGGAAGATTGTTTCCAACATGCTCACCTTTCTAGCTGCAATTTTTTGAGTCTGTTCTAAATGTCCAGCTCTGAGGCTTCTGACAAGAAAGGGAGTGGAAAAATATCTCCCTTTTATAAGAAGAGATTTTTCCGGCTTGGAATTTAGGTTGGTTCGAACTTTAAACAAAGATAGAATTAAAAGAAGAGAAACAAGGGAGAGAGAAGGAAGGAAGGAAGGAAGGAAGGAAGGAAGGAAGAAGGAAGGAAGGAAGGAAGGAAGGAAGGAAGGAAGGAAGGAAGGAAGGAAGGGGGAGAAAAACGGAATCAGTGTTGACAGCTCAGTCCTGAACAATTCAATCCAAGTGAAGTTACCCAGGAGTGGTGCCAGGACAGAGGTGAACCTCTGTGAGCAGCAGATCCTGTGCTGCAGAAGTAGCTGATGCCTCAGCCTTGGAGACCAAGAAGGGTAGTTAAAAGAACAAGAGGAACCACAGCTTCCTCTCCTAATGTCCCAAGAGTGACTGCCCTGGCCTAAGGGATCACCATTTTCCCAGGACAAGTCAGAAGTTTCCTGGGGTTCATGAAAACCTCATTTTTAAGTCCCCCAGTCTCATTAACCTCATCCTTTGGTGTAAGAGCACTGGGGAATCCAAATTGGATCACCTGGTCGTCCATGTCCAGCCCTGGAGGTGAATTTTCATCAGCCAGAGCTGTGGCACTTCTGTCCTAGCATGTGTCCTGCTCCCTCCCCCTGCCCTGCTCAGCACCAATCCCCTCCAGAGCTCTAACTAGAGGGGTGCCCTTCTTGATCCAAAACCCACTTGCAATAGCAATGATCAAAATGACTTTATCTTGCCTTAAATAATCTCACATGGGTTCTCACAATCCAGCTCTGTTTTCATTGTTCAAATCCATAATATCGGGCTGGAGCAACTCCTCAACAAAGCTGCTCTTTCTTGACCCCCTGACATCTTGGGCAAGGAATATAATGACCCCCATTGATTCAGCTGCTTGTAGCAAGAGTGAAGGGGAAGAGGTTTCCCATTTCCTCCCCAGCGAGGTTTCTACGTTGGTGGAATTGTTAAAGGATTTTGTTTTCTGTCCAAGGAGTCTTTTGCTGGTGCCAGGGTTGCGTGCGGGAATAAAAACAAGGAACAGAGGCGAGGGGGGGACAAGTAATTTAGATGAGGGAAGGATTTGCTCTGTGCAGGATGTCCGTCTGTTTGGAGACAGAGCTGGAATGAATCTCCTTTTGTAGAATGACTGCAACAAACACAACTGTAAGGGGAGAGTGCAGCACAGGGAGAGTAGATTTGCCATTCAGTCTGATAACTCAAGGTTTACTCTGGAGATTAAAGAGAGGTGGAAATTTCATCTGAGACCTTTAATGGCAGAGCTGGGAGAACAGGCACCCTTCAAGTTAATCTGCAGGGTGTGGATATGGAGTCCTTGACAAAAAGGTCTCTGCATTATGTGCAGAACCTGTCTAGAAGGTACTGGAAGCTGCTGCAACCCATCTGTGTTGTCACCCCACCAGCACACCCAGCACCTGCACCCTCACAGCACCCCCTGTGAGCACAACTCACATTCAGGTAGCAACATGTACTTGGTGGAAACATAGAAGGGAAGAAAGATTAATAAAACATAACTAGTGGAGGAGCCGGGTACAGTCTCACTTTATATGTTTTAGCAGCTAAAAATAAAACCACATTAAATTAGGTGATATATTTTTATAGCCTTTTAAAGGAAGTCTCAGACAGACTGAATGAAATAAGGGAATCTTGCAATAAATGCAAAGTAGGCCCACAGTTTTACCCTCCCTTTTTTTTTTCAGTTGGTTTTTATAGCTCTACTTTTAAGAAATACTTAGGAATACCTGAGAAGATCAAAAGGCTTCTACAGCCTCCTCAAATGTTTAGCAAACAAAGTGTAACTGGAAAGAATTTCTACTTCCTTTATCCTTCTTTTCATTACTTTGTCTCCTACTCAGTAGTGATAGGTACTTATGCATTCCATAGTGTAATTTTCCAAGGATATCTTCCCTAGATTTCCTTGTTATTCCCGTAGTGTAACTAATAAACACTGATAGATGTAATTGTGATCAGATACACAGTGTGTGGTGTACAAATACGACTGGAGAGGTGTGCATGGGAGGAAAAGAGGAGCATCTGCCTTGTCTGCTGTGAAATGAACAAAAGGAAGAACCTTTGGGTTCACAGAATCACAAAATGGTTTGGGCTGGAAAGGACCTTAAAGCTCATCCAGTTCCACCCCCTGCCATGGGCAGGGACACCTTCCACTAGCCCAGGTTGCTCCAAGCCCCATCCAACCTGGCCTTGAACACTTCCAGGGATCCAGGGGCAGCCACAGCTTCTCTGGGCAGCCTGTGCCAGGGCCTCCCCACCCTCACAGGGAATATTTCCTTCCTCATATCTAATCTCAACCTGCTTTTTCAGTTTAAAGCTATTCCACACAGGATCACAAGAAGAAATTTGGACAAAGTTAGACCCAATGAGTATTATTAGAGGTTTCTATGGTTTTAACTCGTGAGACACTTTGAGACTTGTGACATTTCTTCCTGGGTTGGGATGGGATTATTTTTAAAGGCTGAATATTTCTGCAGCCTGGAAAAGCTGTGCAGCTCGACAGTAATGCAATCAATACAAGTTAAAGCCAGTGTGAAACATTATGTGTTTGTGAGTCAATTAGATTCATCCACCAGAGGTCATTAGATGATCAAATGACACTTTCCTACTGTCTTTACAAGTAAAGATATCAACATTCTGTGCTATAAAAAATGCATTCTCATTAATAATAAAAACCTTAAAGGAGAAATAAAAGTGTTATGAAGTAAATTATCACACGGTGAAGTTCATGATTTTAAATAGCTTTGATAAGAAAACAAAAATAGGCTCTGCATAATATTACAAAGAGAAATTAGAATTCTCATGAATTCTTGTTCCAAAATGATGGGAGATGCTTAAAAGGTAAGTTTGAGTCTCCATTATTCAAATGACATATTTCTAATTGTATGGTCTGAATGGCATAAACTCTGCCAAAAATGGCCCATGACTATAGAAAATATGAGGTAATATGAGAGAGGTGCCTAATTGTGCTTGTAATGAGGTGGAATGAATCTCCCAGGCCTTCGTTGCATACCTTTACACCAATGGAAAACAGAAGTCCTTCTGCCAAACAAAATGAAGTAGATTTAGAAAAAGAGAAAAGCTTTCTCTTTTTTCCCTGTCTAGTTTCCCCCAACCTCACTTGGACTTTTTCCTTCCCTTAGTCTCTCTACTTGTGATAGAACCTTTTTCTTTCTTCTCAAATATCCTCTTATTTCATTTCACATATCACCTAAATGTAACATGCTTCTGTTCTGGCTTATGCTCTTCAACTCCTCCATTTCTTATTTTGTCTTTACAATTTCATTAATTTGGGGCCTGATCTTTCAGTCACTGCTGAAAGAAATGAGCTTCATGCAGGATTATTAATGTATCTGAGGATTTCAGGTCTTCTTGGATCACGTGGGATTGCTTTCCACTTACAGTTGTCCTCTTCAGTGTATTAAAATTGGTAGAAGATAATAGGAGAGATACGTGACAGAGAAATTCATAAGCTATCCAACCCCTTTTATCCAGGTTTTCCCCAACATATTCTGCTTCCCTTCTCACTAAATACCAGGTACATTGTTCACAATGGAAGTAACATTTTAATATTTTTTTATATTTTAATCAAAGGATGAAGTCAAAGCATCTCAGAGGGCTCTGGCAGCTGTGATTTGTGTTTGTAGCCAGGTCTCAGGCAGTGGGACAAGCAATGGAGGCACAGTGAAAATGAGCAGAGTCCTCCTTCTGTCCCAGGCAGGTAAATGATAATGGGGCTGGGATCTCCAGCTTGCCTAAGACATCATGGTTCTTCTGGAGTCTCATTTGGGAGCTTAGCTAGAAATGTCAAATTTAGCCACTTTAGCCTGGATCATTTTTCACTTTTAGTCTCCATGTGTCATCTAATCTCCTACAGGGGTTGAGACTATCTGGGTACAGGGTCCCATCTGTTGTTGAACAAAGAAGTGACTGATTTTGCAGAGCAGAGAACAGAAATTCTGAGAGGGGATGGGAGGCCAGGGTATGCTGAGGCTTCATATCCAAGAATAATCCTGAGATGTCAAAGGGTTATGGGAAGAAGAGCTCTGGGATTGAAAATTTGGCAGCTTCTTGTGGGCTCCTGGAATTTCTAGGGGGGTCTTGCAGTCCTTGCACAGGGAAAGCAAACCTACTACCAAAAAGTGAAATCTTCTGATTTACCTACACAGTTCTTCCAGAAGGAGTCCTTGATTCCCAAAGGTGCAGGATACCACCAACAGAAGAGCTGCAAGTCCACCTATAATATCATATTTAAATTAGAGAGCAATGGGAAAAAATATAATATGGGGTGGAAAACAAGGAAGATGGAAGTCTGGAAGAGAGGAAAAAGCCTCTCTGTATTCTGTAATTTAAACTTTCATTTGTTTAAGTATATAAAAGAAAGGGAAGGGAAATAGTATCTCCTTACTGGTTAGCCATGCCTGAGGCTGCTGGTGAGAAGTTTAGGATCATGAACAGTCCCATTAGCTGCAGGAGAGTGATTCAAGTTTGCATCATCTATACCTGGTAACAGGGAGTTGAGCTGAGCGTGATCTGAGAAATAAAACAAATGTTAAATGTACGTATACATAAGTATAGTGGTTTATTCTCTTGGATGTTTAGAATTATAGAATTGTTAAGGTTGGAAAGGGCCTCTGAAATTATCAAGTTCAACCACTCACCCAGCACTGTCAAAGCAACCCCTAGCCCATATCCCCAGATGCCACCTCCACACACATTTTGAACACTTCCAGAGATGCTGATTCTACCCTGGACAGCCCCTTCCAGTGCCTGATTTTTTCATTTCCCACCCAAAGTATTCACGTACAGTTCTACTTTCCCAATCACAAAGAGTCACTGCTCTTTCCCTTCAAATCTGGCTGCAATCTGAAAAATTCAGAAATGATGAATTCGGATTTTGTCCCCTAGAACCTCTCAGCAGTGAGTGCCTGCAGCAATGAGCCTCAGTGCACGTCCAGGCAGTCTGGATTGTTTTCTCTGTTTCTGAGCATTCCTTAATCTGTGTGCCTTTTTATCTTACTAATTGTGCAGAGGAGTACTGGAGATCTGCTCTCTATAGTATTTATCAGTGCCTGAGAAAAAAAAATAAAGTTTATAAAATATGATCATCTTTAAACTCCAAACCAAACTGAGTCACCTCTTACAGTAAAGGCTCATTTCTGCCTCTGGCCAGTACTAAAACTGCTCAGTGAATATAATAAAAAATTTCTATTTTTGCCTTCTAAAGGTGCAGTTATAGTAGAACTTCACTGATGGCAGCTTCCCCAGCCTGCGCCATTTGTGGTGGACTCACAAACTCCTTCCACTTAACCTTCTACCCCCATGGCAACCCCAGCTCTCCCCACTCCTCTGTGGATGTTCAAACATCTCCTCTCCAAATATTTTGCTGGAGACATTCTAGGCATGTAAATACTTGGAGTATGCTAATCTGGCTTGGCCCACTTGCTGTTTAACAGGTAGTTTAGGCTGTGAATTTGTATTGAATTTTCAGAATTGGATCTTCCAAAAATAGAGAATGTAGAAGTTAAATTCTAATCTCTGTTAGAAGCTCTCACATTGCTCAACAGCATCATCTTCTCGAGTGACCAGATTCTAACCAGACTCAGAGTAAGATGTTTCAGAAGGAGATTGCAAAGTGGATGATTTTAAGATGAGTCTCCTACAACACGTATGGGATATTAGTTTTATTGTGTGTTTCTGGTTTGTTGGTTACATGTTATTTTTTGGTTGATTTCTACACTGAAAATAAAAAAGAAAGAGGGTTAAACCAAAATCTCACCTCACTCTAATGAGCTCTCTCGGGACCTCCAGAAATGTGTGTTATGTCATTTTAATGGGGCACAGCAATTTGCTGTATCAGAATAATGAAACATAGACTCCTAAGGCTGGAAGGGACCTCAAGAGGTCACCTCTTCCATGGCCCAGCCCGAGGGCAGGATCAGCTCTACCTGTGTTGTTTCTCAGAGCTCATCCTCTAACCTGTTTGTAAAGGCCTTTAATGAAGGAGATGCCACAGAAGGTCTAGTTTGAACACCATCACACAGCATTATTTCATCCTGAACAACACATCAGTGACATTTCTTAAATAAAATATGCAAGCAGAAGCCAAAGAAGACGTGTGCAATTTTAATATTGCGGGTACATGGCGGGGGGGAAAAAAAGAAAAAAAGAGAAAAAACAGGATTGTGAAATCCAGGAAAATATTAAGAATTCATCAAAATAATCTAATGACTGGTGAACAAAACTGACTATGAACTGTTGGAATTGCTTCAAGTGCAGTTTGACACAGGCAGTGTTTTTGGGAATGAAGTTGATCATTGAAACTCAGAATCACAGAATGGTTTGGGTTGGAAGGCACCCTGAAGATCATCTACTTCCAACCCCCTGCCATGTGCAGGGACACTTTCCACTATCCCAGGTTGCTCCAAGCCCCATCCAACCTGGCTTTGCACACTTCTAGGGATGGGTCATCCACAAATTAGCCCTACATATGCAGAGGTATTTTGCTGAAGTCATGGAAAGTGACACCAAATGCCATGAATTAATTACATGTCAAATGTCTTCTTTTGTTAATTAAGCAGTTTTGCCTTTAGAACTCATTAGAAAGTCTCATTTCTACTCTTTCTTCAAAAATAAAAGACAAATATGTCTGATTTACCTCCCTTATTTATACACCAGTTTTTATCCTTCTATTATTTATAGTCATATTTGTTGGCTCTATTCACATCCTTTCCATTCTTTTCTATTTTCCCTGAGAAAAGGATCAAAAGTGAAATTCAGATGAGGATGAAGGAATGGTGGGGACTCTTGTTGTCATGTCGAATATGTAGGGTTATGCTCCCTTCATACCTCTGTGTAAGTAGCAGTCATATTTTACCAATTTTTCATTAACAAAAAATTGATTGGGTTATTTATTTTGCCCTTGAAAAGCTTAAATAATCATGATTGTCCTCGGTCCCATTGGTGGTGTATTGATACAGGCTATTTCCCATCTGCTTGTTCCCCCTCCCTGCTAACAGTTTTCCCATTTATTCTACCTCATGTCTGGTCTTTAAATATTAAAGATACTCCCCCCTTGCTTTTAAACCTTAATTTACTGTTTTCACCTGAACAAGCTTTATTTTGCGTCTCTGAGAATGCTTAATTCCATGGCCTGTATAATAAACAACATTCAGAGATGCCAGAAGATCCATCCTTTTCTGGGAGAGGTTACATTTGTCTCTCCCACGCAGTTTTTTTTTCCTGGTTAGATTCAGCTTAGGGAAATCAGTCTTCCTCCAGGCAGGCAGGGTATGGGCAAGGAGTGAGGAGCACATCCTGCCTGCAAATCACAAGCAGAATTAGGTCAGGAGGCCACGTGCACCCAGGCAAGCATCAGTTTTAGCTCTGCAATCAATTCAGCATCATCCACCCGCACTGGGCTTGTTACAGCTTCGTGGTAGTGATGAAGGATGGGAATTTCAAACTGCTTCCATGCAGGGAAGGGTGAACTGTTCCCCGGGCTGGCAAGAGCAAGAGCAAGAAGCAATGTGACTCATGAGTTTATCACATGAGGAGGGTGTGGGCTCCTGCCCCTGTTCAAAGGATTCTTTATTTTGCATTAAACAGTTATTTCATATAACAGAGAAACAATGCTGGGAGCAAAGGCTGGAGCGAAGACCCCTATGCTGAAAATGCCATCCCCAGTGTTAAAACTTTCCTTCCCTCTGCACTTCTGACTTGGCAGGGTAAAAACAAGAACAGAGCTTTTCTGTGATGTTTGAAGGAGGAAACACTTTAACACATCTTTATAAAAACCCAGTTGACATATTGGCTAATGATTTAATTGGCAGCTGCAACTGGTTTGTTAGCGGTGAACTTCTCTTGGGAGCGTGAGGTGGGATGCACCTCCAAGGACTTTGTTGATAGAGGTCACTGTGGGATTGAAAGGGCCAGGGGCTAGAGATAACATGTGGAGTCTTTTGGGGGAGAGGAGTGAGGCAGAGTGAGGGGGAAAGGAGTAAGAGCAGTTTGCAGGAGGGCATGAAAGGTAAAATGAGATTCCCACTTACCTACTAGCACAGACAGAGCCCTGATGTCTCTCTCTTCAGAAGCATCCCTGCCCATGGCAAGGGGTTGGAACTAGATGATCTTCAGGGTGCCTTCCAACCCAAACCATTCTGTGATTCGATGATTAACATTTCTGAGCAAAAATATGAGGATAAAGTATATTTAATTTTAACCTCTTACTCCACTAAGTTCAGGGCTAATTACATTTCACAGGGATGTGTGGTGACGCTACCTCTCTCATACTTTGAACACAATTTCTCTGAAATATCTACAATTTGGGACTGGAGATTCCAGGGTCATCCCAAAACAGGGACTCCAGGAAACAAAGGGAGGTTTGGATAGGATATTAGGAAAAGGTTCTTCACCCAGAGTGTGGTCAGGCACTGAACAACTCCCCAGGGAACAGTCACAGTCCCAAGGCTGCCAGAGCTCCAGGAGCATTTGCACAACTCTCTCAGCCACACGGTGGGATTGTTGGGTTTGTCCTGAGCAGGGCCAGGAGTGGAACTCAATAATCCTTATGGATACCTTCCAGCTCAGGACTTTCTACAATTCTTTAAAGGAAAAAAGCCTGAACAATTTGTGTTAAAGAAATGCATTTTTTTCTTTCAGGCTTTTCAAAACCATCACATTGCAAAAGCAAGACATGATGTATTCAGTCGGATCGCTGCTCCTTCATCTTCAAGGCACTCCTACTGCATAAATCCTGTTCTGATTATAATAGTAATAATAGTAATAGTAGTAGTAATAATAATAATAATAGTAATAGTAATAGTAATAATAATAATAATAATAATAATAATAATAATAATAATAATAATAACAACAACAACAACAACAACAACAATAATAACCACAATACTTCTTATTATTCAAAAGTAATTTGAAGAAGCAATTAAATTTTCTTGGTGCAGGGCTGTACTTGACTTCAGGCAGACAAGAAAGAAGACTCTTACTGCTGACACCAAAACCATCTCTCTTCCCTGCTTAATCAGAAGCCTGGAGCTGCTGAAGGATATTTACACCTATTTGAGCAGAAGCAGTATCTTGTCACCATATGATGATAGATAATAAATAATAGTAAAATTATGTGATAAGGGTGTCTTCATATATATATATATATATGTATATATACCTCTATATACCTGTAGGGTAGTTATATACCTCTATAACTCCTAATATCTTTCACATAGTACCTATATGGTACTTCAAATCTTACACATAAATCTGTGCATTTCTGTGTCTTTATATGCATATTATATGTCTATCTATATATCTATATATATATGCAGATTCATATATCTCTATATACCTGCAGCTATCCAGCTATAAATATATATGGTCAGTGGCAGACACACATATGCAATTTACATATTAACAACAGACTCTACCCTGTGAAACATCTGTGTAAACACTGAGTTACTTACTGACCTCATTGAGAAGGCAGAGAACAAACTCTGGCCAAATATATTCCATAGACACGAAAAGAAGCCGAAATGACAGGTCTAAATTCAGCACCATTAAAATACAAAAAACAGGGGGGTTAAAAGAAGTCAGATGGTCGGCACCAGAGCTGGGTTATGTATTATGCATGTGCTTCATACGCTTCTGTGTGTCGGTGGATTGGTATCCAAAGAAATAAGTTGAAGTTGTGACCTGTCTGCTTTTGATTTACTGAGGTCAAAGAGAGCGGATACCTCTTCTTCATGGAGAGTTATATATGTAAATCACTGCCCAGATAAGCCGAGTGTGGGCAGTACCTCCTTGCTACTTGGGAAAAAATTCCTGCTTGGCTCCTGATTGCTGCTGCTCTGATACAAAGATGGATTTGCTGGACTTTTCCGTTTTTTTTTTTTCCTGGTGGAGTTTTGCTGAAGGTTTATTCATTGAAAGCCTGGATGGGCTGTGAGTGTTTCATCCTCCTGAGCAGGGGCATTGCTCAAAGGGACAGAAAACGAGCTCCATGGGAGTGTCAGCCAAATTCTTGGAACAACTCTGCCGTAGTGAATGAGAGTCCTGGGAAGTGTTTGCAGCCTAACACAAACGCAAAAAAAAAAAAAAAAAAAAAAAAAAAAAAAAAAAAAAAGAAAAGAAAGGGGGTTGGTATCTGGGCCAGAGGGTGAGAGCTGTTACATGTGTCCCTGTCTCCTGCTGCTTGGGGCCACCGGAGTTCAGGGAATAACAATAAGGAATTAGAGAGCAAGAGGCACGTGTGCTGCAGCTGATTCCGCCTGCTCCGAGCCGAGCCATTCGTCGTGCCCCGTGCAAATGAGTTATCGGGACCCAGCAGATGGGACTCCGGGTGTGCATGTGCCTGGCAGACAAGGGGACTTTGGTGTCACTTAACTTCTGCTTTATTGTCACAGCAGCTCTTTCTATGGGATCGTCTCACTCATGGTTTTTTAAATACGTCAAGCTCTCTCTGGAGAAGTGAATGTGAGAGCTGAAAGAAGAAAACAAACAAACAAAAAAGCCCAAGCCCCAAACATTAACCAGACGCTGGTAATTGCATTTACTGTGACACTTTTGGCATTTCCTCTTCTTATAAGGGGAAAGCTGCATCTAAAGTGACAGTGGGAAATAAAGAAAGGGTTTAAGTGTTGATCTTTTGTTTTAATGGTGGCTGTGGAGGAAAAATGCAAGGCAAAGCCTGTGGGTGTCACTGGAATAACTCCAAGCTTGAGTTCAGACTCAAACCAGAAAAAAAGAAACAATGTAGGATTAATCCTTTCAGCATTAGCTAGGCAGAAGTTAAATATAACAAATATTTCTAAATGTTAAGAAGAAATTTTTCCCTGTGAGGGTGGTGAGGCCCTGGCACAGGCTGCCCAGAGAAGCTGTGGCTGCCCCATCCCTGGGAGTGTCCAAGGCCAGGTTGCACGGGGCTTGGAGCAACCTGGGATGGTGGAAGGTGTCCCTGCCCATGGCAGGGGCCTGGAACTGGATGATCTTTCAAGTCCCTTTGAACCCAAACTGTTCCATCATCCAAGCTAAACTGGTTGCTCTCTACAGTCCTGGAGGACCCAGGGACAGAAGGGACCCAGGTTCAGTGCCCTCAGGAGGCAGCTCTCACTCTCACAGTTGGCTCTGAAGTGAAGCTGTGAGCTCAGACCACTCACCTGGCATGTACATCCCAAATCTTGGGGAGAAAGGGGCCACATTTGATGCTGGTTCCCATTTAAGTCAGGTTATTAGCCAAGTTTTCCTTTTCTGTTAGCAGGATGAGCACTGGGAACAAAGGCTGGGAGCTCTGGGCACCGTGGCACATGCCTGTGAATGCTTTTATTGGGGTTAATGGTGCCACTTGCAGATTAAAAGGCTTCAGGAGCTCAAACATGTGCACATTCCCATGGGCTTTGTGTCTATCCTGAGAAAAACTGCCCCTGTGTCAGGATTACAGGGGAGCAAGGCATTAGCGTAGCAGGGCAGTGAATAAACAGGAGGGGGTTGAAAATTTCCAGCAAAATCTCTGGAAGGGGTTGACTGCTGAATCCACAGGTTTTCTCAGGAAAAAAATTAGCTAGTTAAATATTAAAGAAATATGAAAGTAGGGATGTCAAGAAGTACAAAACCAGCACCCCCTTGGACATTACTAAATTTTTTTTAAAAAGGGGTTTTTTTGGTTAGCAGACGTTTTCAGTTTTGACTTTCAAAGCAATTTATGGTAAAAGGAAAGACTGAAAAGAAGAAATAATTTCAATCTATTAAAATGAAACAGTTCAACACACCAATCCATATCCATTCTTGGAACAACTGGAATTTATGTTTTTTCCCAGCAAGTTTCAGAGGGGTCAAAGACTTATGGTTTTATTTAGCCTCCTGAAGAACTGGCCTGCGTCTTGGTTAATAATCAGGCAGGTCAGGAAAGTCAGTATATCCATGGATTAAAGCAATTGAGCAGACTGAATTATTACTGGTTTTGTGTTTGACAGATACATGGGCATACTTGTATATATATGTAGTGACAGGTGGGGCAAAAAGAAAAAAAACTATCATAAAATAAAATAAAATAAAATAAAATAAAATAAAATAAAATAAAATAAAATAAAATAAAATATAAAAAAATAAGGATACTTTGCATCATTCAAGCCACTTCCCTGAATACTTATTGAGAAAATGTCCATCTACTCAAAAAAGCTAATCTTCACTCTGAAGCAGTTTCAAAACATATTCTTCAAGCCATCATAATTATTCATGCTATCTACCCTCTTTTCATATCAACTTCTACAGGAAAAGGAAATGGTTATTTCTTTGTGGTAAAACCTGCAAACTCATCCTATTACAAAACTACTGCTTCTACCCTATCTGCTTTGGAAAATTAGTTTGGTTGGCAAATTGTTGCATTTATTCTCAGGATCAAGAGAATCATCTAAATTTGAAGAAAGCACAGACTTTTTTCTTTTTCAGCTTTATTAAAAATTACCTTGAATATTGTATTTACTTCTCTTATCTCCATTTCTTTAGCCCTAAGGAGGAATATCATCAGTTTGATTCTAATAATGCCTAGTGGGTCTGCTGTAAAAACTCTTTGTAAAAATGATCTCTCTACCCAAAAGACAGCAGCTTAAAAAGGGGAAGCAGATAAAGTGTGATTAGAGCTGGTTCTCTTTTTCCTTGAAATATAAACAAACCTCGATATCAAAAGCCACCTTCTCCTTAAAATGCAGACTTGTTGGAGCAATCCTATTTAAATCCTCATGGAAGGTATTATCAGAATATTTTACAAAATTTCGTTTCATATTGAAAAGCAACTGTCAGGGATTTTTTTTTTCTGTATCTTTTTGGGGAAGAAAATGTTCCAATGGACACTTAAAAGCTTGTATATGGATGCCCCAAGGGTCCAGTGCCGGGTTGGATGGGGCTCTGAGCAACTTGACTTAGTGGAAGGTGTCCCTGCCCATGGCAGGGGGTTGGAACTGGAAGATCTTTAAGGTCCCTTCCAACCCAAACCATTCTGTGATTCCGTGATGATTCTACAAAAAAAGTGTCTCACCCTCAGTGAGACAATAATACTAACAATAGAAGAATATAAGAAAAATTCCCTTTCCCCCATCCCTGGACAAGGATGAAAGAAAAATTAGCTTAATATGGAGAGTCAACATGTGGGACACCTTGGCAGTTTTCCTTTCTTTTCACCTAAAAATCAGGAACTGAGTGTTGCCAGTGGTGCTTGAGGGGTCACCGGTTCAACCCGATGTGACAAATCCTCACTTTTCTGTGCCTGCATTAAATGGTGACATTGAGGATGACCTGGTGGCTCTGATACTCCCAGCTTCCCATGCACCTCACCTGCCACTACCTCCCAGCTTGCAGATGGGGACAGTGCTGTGTTCCCTAATTATGAGCATGAATAAATCCAGGGAAAGCATAGTTCCACTGAACTGCAGAGAAATGCTTAGCTCTGACAGCTCATTAAAGAAAGCACCATCTTTAAAGGAACTGATGCAAAAGAGAACATATGAAGCTTAACCCTGAGGTGGATTTGGCAAGGCAGAGCAATGCCAAATGTCCTTTATGGGTTGCACTAAGAATCTGTGGGCTGCAGTAAATGCCAGGTCAGGTGTATGGAGTCTGTGGCCTGTGATGTGTTTGCAGAGGATGGCAACTGGGTTATGCAGAAACATTAAAGAAACTGGAATTTCCCTGAATAAGGACAAAGCTGGTGGAGAGGAACATTAGGACACAGTAGGTCAGACAAATGATAAAGAAATTGTGAAACTAAATATGCACTCATATCAAAGGTCCTCCTGATATTTCACTGGTCTGTTGAGTAACTTTGGGCAAGACACTTTGATAGACAAAACCACATGGCTTTACATGAGACTTCTGCTCCCAAGTCAAGTAGGTGCTTCTGAAAATCCTACTTTCACATCTTTCTAGTTGATTTCACAACCATTTAAACTAATATCTGTGTGTCTGGTTTCATTATGGGGTTCTGTCATTTGGGTTTGGGTTTTTTTTGTGTGTGTGTGATGGAGTTTTTAAATTCAAACTTGGCATTTTATATAAAATAAAGACTGCTTAAACACAAAAATTGCTTAGAACAGGGAAATAAATATTTTAATCCAATAATGTTAAAGTAGCGTGTTTTGACACTTCGATGTCAACATTATTTTCTCTCTTTATCTTTTTTTATTTCATTATTTCTTACTTATTACATAATGAGAATTTGTAAACATTATAATTCCATTTAGAAAATACATAATCAAGGTTTGTGTTATGAATAAGATTGTTCTTTAAGAGAGAAAAACCAAGCAAATATCTGAGCTAACCCAGAAGCTACACAGGTGAATTAAACACTTCATGACATTGTCAGACACTAGAATTCAGTTTTGCCTACTGTTAAATGTTTAGAGTGTTTCCTGGACATCTAGAACTGTCCCCCAAAGTGTTTGGGTCTGGCTCAGGAGGTGGAACTGGACATGGATCCTTCCCATGGGAACTCTGGTTATCGTCATCCATGTTTCAGATGTTCAGAAGAGTAAAGAGTTTGGTGCAGGATTTTCCATGCCAGCCAGTCCCAGTACAAGACAACTGTCAAACCTGTCAAAGTATAGGCAGCACCAAAATTATTCTGGAAGCTTTATTTGCTGTCATTAATACATTGGGGTGTTGGACTTCTTTCCATCCTGCAATCCTCTCAACTCTCAGCATAAGTTCATTTAAACACAAAGAATTGCAGCCCTGGCAAGTGGTCCTTGGCTGTGATCTGTGCTCAAAGGCATCAAGGGTTAAAGTTTGATTTCAACCTAATTTTACTGCCTTGCAATAGTTTTTTCTTCCCTCTAACTTGATTTCTCTCTCTCTACACAAGGGGAGAAAATCAGTTTTGACCTGCAAGCTGTTCCAAGCCCTAGCACAGGCTTCCTCCCTGATTTTGGGTGACTTGGCTAATCCTATACAAAAGCTCCTCCGTATCACCAAAAAACAAGCAGTGAGCAGCCACTGTCAAGCCTGATTTTATGGATATCCTTACAAGTGTAATTAGGAAAGGCACAGACTGACAGGTAGGCACCCACACAAAGTTTAAATTGTAGCACACACTGGTAGAGGAGTTTTATTTCCTGAGGAAATCTGTCTGAAGAAACTGATATAAAGGAACAAGGTGGGGATACCTTAGAATCACAGAATCACAGAAGGGCTTGGGGTGGAAGGGACCTTAAAGATCATCTTGTTCCAACCTCCTGCCACAGTCAGGGACTCCTTTCACTATCCCAGCTTGCTCCGAGCCCTGTCTAACCTGGCCTTGAACACTCCCAGGGCAGCCACAGGTTGCCTGAGCAGCCAGTCCTGGGGCCACCCGGGGCCATCTCCCCTTAGGATGGTGCAGTAATTGAGGTTGTGTTGGGGGTGCATGTTCTAGTACATCAAATAATAACCTTACAGTTGCAGGGCCGTGCCAGTCTGATGAATCCTAGGGTTCCTGTTGATCCTGTATCTATCCATCAGTCCCATAAGAATGCCTTGGATACTCCACAGAAACAAGGATGGCAGTACCTATACACTTTTAGGCAGTTAAATTGGATCCTCCATGATGAGATGTCCATGACAATCTCGTGTCCCTCCTGCATCCTCATTTTCAATGAAATAGCGTTTAAGCCCCAACTGATGTAATTTTCTACCCTATTCACAATCAATATTTTACCTTTGAATACTCAGCATCTTATCCAGTAACTACCTGTGCTTTTCTAAATTATTTGGGGTTTTAGCTTGAAAAGTTCTCTTGGAGATAAACTCCATGATCTAATTATACATCTTGTCACTGGTTTTGATTTTACCAACTTGATTTTTACTCTTTTCACACTGAGTGACTAAAGCAGAAGTTTTTTGACATTTTCTCTGGGCTACTGAGTGTTTTACAGACATGTTTGGTGTCTTACTAGGTGTGTATGTACCCAAACACACTACACACACACATATTTATATTTCATAAGATGTAAATAATATATTTGATTTGAATATATTAATATATATAATATCTATTAGTATATATACCATGGATGGATGGTAAGGTACAGACAGATACTGATATGACCCTAAGAATTTTTTATATATTACTGTAGAATATGTAACTGCCAAGTATTAGACTCAAAATCTAGTTCAGCACATTAATTTACACTGGCTTGAGTAATAACTCTATTGCATGGACTGAAAATGTAATGAAAACCCTCAGCAAGAAGTTAATGAAAACTCGAGCTCTGTTGAATAGTGTGGAGGAAGGTAGAGCTGTCCTAGTGAGATCTTCTTGCTTATACCACATAGCAAAATAAAAGTTGGGAGTTCTCATTATTGCTTTGGAGGAAGGTTATTGTAAATAGCAGGTTATAACTGCATTTGCAAAATATAATCAGTTGATACCTCTTTGAAATGAGGGCACTCAGTTAGAAACTGAGGGGCACAATAAAAACTCATCTTAGTGAGAACATACCAGGGATGGAGAAGTCACCTTAGGGGAAAGAGGAATAATACGGAGGGGCACACAGGGCACTGGCAAGAAATGTGAAATAAAATTCAACCTGAACGACTCAAAGTAAAGCATCCAGGAAAAAAAACCAAAACAATTCATGCAAAAAGATTGCGTGGCAAGTGAGACTCACGCAAAAAAAGGCAAAATGACTTGAAATAAAAGTTATCTGCAAAATAGCCATGAGGTTGTGTCAGGACATAGAAATAAAATGGTTTTTCAGAGATAACATTACAGAGTTTCTAACTCATTTCCTTGTATCATTCACCAAAAGGAACCACACAAATTTTAAGTCCTACTCCAACACTGAGTGAAGTCAGTGGCAGCTTTGATGGACTTGTAAAGTTTGGAATTTTGCCCACACCCTGTTTGGGCTGGATGGGGTAAGGCAGGAAGAGAACTCAGAGCTCTGCCTGTGTGGTAGTGAAGGGCAAGGCTGAAACATCACTAAAGAGGCTGAGAGGGGCTGCCTTATGAGGACAGATCTGAAGATCTAATATCCATGTAGCTTGGCTAGGAAATGACTAAAAAGAAATAGAAAAATTGCCTACAGCCATTTGAAAGGTTTAAATGCCAAAGAAGGAGAAGAATTATTTAGGGTGTGGACATTGCCATGAGCAACAGAATTAAATTAATTAAAGGAACGTAGAAGCTGATTACAGGAGGGGAAAAAGTAGTCCTAAAGTGACTTTTAAACAACCTGTCACTGGTGGAAGCTCCATTAATAGGGCCATTTAAAATGGAAAGAAAAAAAAAGATAAAGTCCTGTTGGGGATAATTCTTCAAAAGCCAAGGTATGCGACATTGTGATCTAAAGACTTTAAGGACAGAGGAGATCATCATAATCCACTTATTATACAGGACGTCTGGCAGGAGAATTCTAATGGTCCCTTCTGGCCTCGTGCACTCTGAATCTACAGAGGCAGAGGTGGACTACTACTTCAGGACAGCTCTCAAAATTGTTACTGAGGTAAAACTCCCACTGAGCCTGAGACAGACAGCTGGTTTTATGTGGAATGGGAAGGGAGAATCCCAGAAACATTCATCTTTGCCTTCTCACTGTACGCATGGCCATATTTTGCCCTTTCAACCAAAAGGCTGGGTTCTGCCACTGAATTGGTTATCCTTGGCACAGTATTTGTGTATCAGTGACTGAATCCAACGCGTTTCAGCCTGACTTGGTTAGTACAAAGTGAAGTTGAATATGTTCTTTATTTCCCTAGGTTCATGACTGCGCTGACTTAACTTTATCCTACAGAGCTGCCCTCCCACCCTACCCACTCAGTCACACCAAACAGAACAGGAGCACTGAAGCTGGGAATATTGGACGCGGGGAAGAAAATACTATAAACTGTAAATCAAAGATGATGTCTAGTTTATGAGAATTTTGCCTGAAGATATATTTTTTATTCCCAAAAGCCTCTTTGCTAAAGCATTTATTACTGATCCTAATTCCTCTTGCAAATTTAGTTAATACTCATAGATATCTTTTGCATACAGAGTAGCACACATGCAGCTACACTAATGTCTCTCAGTCGCTGATGGAGGCCTGAACAGAGCAGACTACAAAGTGCTTGGGCAGACAGCTGAGAGGAATATTCATCTAAAAATAAAAACGTTACTGCTTGTGGAAATAATTTGCGTTTAGTTCCATTTCTGTTGTTCTAATTAGACGTGCCAGGAATGTACCACAGCCATATGGGTTCCCTCAAATACCCAAACCTGGCTGTAAAGTGAAAAGGGGACCAATACTGTGTAATAGAAGAAAAAAGGCATTGACATGTCTTTCATATCTTAATTTTAGCTAAACTCTTAACACAAAGGACACTTCTTCTACCACCACCAGGATAAATGAATCGTTTCCTCCCTAAGCAGCCTTCTCCTTTTTTCTTGCATTCCTTTTTGTGTAATCATTGAATCATGGACCAGTTTGGGTTGGAAGGACTAGAAAGATCATCCAGTTCCAGCCCCTGCCATGGGCAGGGACACCTTCCACTAGCCCAGGTTGCTCCAAGCCCTGTCCAACCTGGCTTTGGACACTTCCAGAGATCCAGGGGCAGCCACAGCTTCTCTGGGCACCCTGTGCCAGGGCCTCACCACACTCCCAAGGGAAAAATTATTCCTAATATCTCATCTAAATCTGTCCTTTTTTTTTTAGTTAAGCCACTACCGCTTGTCCTATCATGCCATGCTCTTGTCAGATGTCCCTTTTCTCCTTTCTTGTAAGCTCCATCTAAGTACCGAAAGGGAAAAAATTCAGTTTTCCAGAATTCACAGAGCCTCTACCTACACAGGCAGGAAAACCAGCTGAGTGATGAGGGGCTCAGGAGTCAGGGATTTAGTTCTAGCTCAGAGCAACCTTGTCCTACTTCAACTGCCCAGTCTAGAAGTCTCTGTTTGGCAGCCGTGAGTGGTATTGGGCTGGACAACTGAGTGGATAAGAGTCTTTGGTACAGTCCTAAAGTTCGTGTTCAGGAGCATGTTATATCCCAGCTCAGGAAGGTAGGACCTCTACGTAAGCCCAGGTAAATTCGCCTGGAATAAGATTTTATTGTCAACGCCATCAAAATAAAAAGGTGCTGACAACACGCAAGATTATTCCAAGAACAACAAGAAGATCAAAGCTGGGAATGGTGTTATTACTAGGAACAAGTACAAGGGTAGAATAAATAAAGCTTTGCTCATAGATGTTTAACAGAAGCATAATAACGGTATGCAAATATTCAGAGTGTAATTGTCAAGGCTTGAGCAGTGAGTATTTAGGAACTGAAGGAAAGCTTTCTTGGGATCCACTGGGATAGCAAGTGAAGCTGAAAGGTTGAAATAGCATTTAAATGGGGAACTATAATGTGCAATAATTCCCAATTCAAGGGAATTTTAAACTTCCAGAATGTAAAAATTCAGGTTAATCGAGTTACCCATGCTGTTATTAAATGGGAATAGCAGCTTATTTGGAGAAAATAAAGTTGGTTATCAGAAAAATAATTGAGAACCACTTCCCTGAAAGAAAAACCTGCCTATAGTCTCTACATTGTTATGAAGAGACTTATGACAGTACAATTCCAGTTGTATCCACTGCTTTGGCACAGGAAAAGTTTCATGAATTGGTGTTTCTCTTGCTGCTATATGTGATTTCCAGAATTTTGGCTCAGTTATGACACTATTATCTCAGTTTGATTAACCCATGTGAAGTGTGTTATTGTTGGGACTCCGTGGGCTGAGAGAGAACGGAAATATTACCACCCAGACATCTTGTTTGAACAAGGATAAAGATAAAAGAATCTTTTTGAGATGATATCTGATGCTGGAAAAGTATCAAATCTGTGTGCACAAACTGAAAGTGGATTATTTAGCCAGTGGGTAACGTCGTAAGAGTCCCCACCCTGATGATTAAATCTCCAGGTTTGGAGTCCTCCAGATGAAGGAGTTGATGTGCACTTGGAAAAAGAAAAGAAAAGAAGAAAATATTTTTAGTTTTCAAACATAAACCAGAAGAGATGGTTGGAATGAAATGTTCCTGTCATGGACAAAATAAGTTTCTTCTTTAAAAAATGAAATAATTTATTTGGAGGACAGTATTGAGTCTTAAGAAAAATCATGTGGAAACAGCCAGACTGGAATCTATTCTGATGCTTTTTTTGTGGTGATTTATAGAATCACAGAACCACTGCAGCTGGAAAGGACCTCTAAGGTCTTTGTGTCCAACCATCAACAGAGCACTACCAGGTCCACCACTAACCCATGCCCCTAAATACATCTCTACACTTTTGAGCACTTCCAGAGATGGTGACTCCACCACTTTCCTGGGCAGCCTCTTGCAATGCCTGACCACTCTTTCAGTGAAGAAATTTTTCCCAGTATTCAATCTAGAACTCCTCAGTTTAGTTTATGTGCAGAAGACCTCAATCAGAGAGAATAAGAGATGGAATTATGGATTTTGTGAAATGTTACAGTCAGAAGAGACAAGGTACGTGGCAGATCCTTCACCAACCCGTTCTTTATACAGGCTGGGGAATTTCTTTCAGTGATTTCTGGTGTATAAAGACCAAAGAACATCCTTTTACTGGGTTGTGCACTCTGTAACATCATGGGATAAAGGTATTTTTGAAATAGTCAAGAGCTGCTGTAGGGCTGGAAAGAGCAGCTGAGCCCCACAGCTTGGCACCTTCCCCTGACGCCCAGATCCCTTTTCTCCATTCCTTCTGCCACTTTTTCTTCCCCTCTGGAGCATTAGAGAGAGAAATAAGCACCACTTTTTTTGGAGGAAACAATTTTGGAAAGGGGTTAACCAGGAACAGGCTGCTAAAGAGATGTAAAGGTGTGAAACTTGGGCCAAAACTCAGCCCAGCAGGTGCTCCACCCATTGCCTTCACTTTGCTGAGCCCCATCTTGTGAAGTCTTTGTAGGTAACAATCTCCACAGCTATAATTTTATTTTGCTTTTCTTCCTTGTTGGAGTTGAAACATGGCCCATTTCCCTTGGTATGAGCTCACAGATCCTTATCAAATCATTTCTTTGTGATAAACAAAGGAGATTAAGTTTCTCCATTTTATTTCAAGACATTATTTCAAGACCTGATTATGGACACAGACCTGAGAAGAGTTTTCTGGCCCTCATGAACAGAGTGCTGCAGTAGAGATTAATTATGACAGGTGAACCGTCCTGAAAAACTTTTCAAATCCCTTCTTAAAACTTAGATTTTATTTCTTTTCCATATTATCAGTGCTAATCTCTTCCGGTGCCTAACACTTTTCACGGGTACAGACTCTTTATTGCATTGTGCCCCCGGGCTCTAACAGCAACCAAGTAAATGCTTCACCTTAGGTTGTGTAGGTGATGTCTCTCACTGCCAAAAAGGTTAATTTTAGCAGTACCTTCTGTGAGATGATCACTTTTAAGACACCCACGGCCTGGGATATGCTGGATACCCACACTTGGAGTTCTGCCCACTCGTTCTCATCATCTGAATCTCACTTCTTTCAGAGAGGTAAAGTAATTTTTTTTTAATTTGACTGCTAACTGAAATAGGATATTTAGATGCTTCAACACCTTTGTGCCAGGGTGTTCTACCTGATTTTTAGGCCCAGGTCTCTCTCATCAAATCTTCTGTTCCTGTATGATGTTGCACATGCTCTACTGGACTACTACCAGAATTATTGGCCTGGATTAGGCACCTGTGTTACCCTCCTAATATCAAATCACAAAACCCTAAGGTTGATGCAAACACAAGGCGAATCTTCCAATGACATTTATTTTCTACCAGCAGCTTATTATAGTTTATAAAAATTTCCATCAAAAGTAATATATGTAATGTATTTTTTCTCCATGCAATCTGCCATAAATCAGATTGCAGATTAATTTGCATAATACAGATTTTTAATTTTTTTTTAGATTGAATTCAATTGATTTCATTTCACTTTGAGATGTGGCATTGCATATAGCTGATCAAAGCTAATCCATCTGAAATCTTACTATATTTAATGGATAGGAATAGCCACTTTTAAAAGGTAATCTATTTCAAATTTTGGATATCTATTTCAGGATGAGAAAATTCACAGTCCTGGAGTATTTTTTTTTTCCAATTTTGACTGTGGAGAGGATTTGCTGTGACTGATCTTGGCACAGAAACTTAAATTGCAATGATCTACCTTCAGTCAAGTGAATCTCACACCTAAAGTCTGATAAGGTAAGGTTGCCAGGATGAATGCAAGAACTGTGGGGGAAACCAAGATCTGAAACATCATGCAGAGATACCTGAGCTAGTTCTAAGTGTGACTGGATCCTGGAAGCACAGAGGTGCTGGGATGACAGAGAAGCTCGGGTTGGTACAGCCAGTCTCAGTGGAAATACTCTTCCTCATATGCTGCTAATGAAGCAGGAGCGGATGATCTTTGAAGGGTGGTTTTTAGGCAGATGTTCACCTCTGCAACCTTTCGGTTTAGAAAATGTCCAGTACCTCTTTTTATGATAGAAGAAAAATTACCAAATTTTAACTGATATCAGTATAGAGAACTAGTTTTAAATGAGCACTGACATAGAATCATGGAATGGGTTGGGTTGGAAGGGACCTTAAAGATCATCTCATTCCACTCCCTGCCATGGGCAGGGACACCTTCCACTATCCCAGGTTGCTCCAAGCCCCATCCAACCTGGCCTTGGACACTTCCAGGGATCCAGGGGCAGCCACAGCTTCTCTGGGCACCCTGTGCCAGGGCCTCCCCACCCTCACAGGGAAGATTTCCTTCCTAATATCCTTTTCTATAATCTCTTTTCCCCCTAAAACTATGTGATTTGCCACCGCCTTTTAGCAGGTGTCTGATTTCTGCCACTAGAGGTGGTTGTACCTCACTGAGAATTTGCTTGGATTGTGATATCAAACCAAAATCAACTTGATTGCCTTTTACTGGGAATGAACAGGATTTTTGCTGATTTATTGTAGAGGAAAATTTTGTCCTCAGGTTAAATTCACATTCTAAATGACCTGAGACCAGCACGTTAAAGGAAACCCAATATGATAGCATATGATGATAAGTAGGTGTTTGAAGATTTTTATGCTTAAAAACAGGGATGAAAAATCTAAATGATATATAAGTTTCCAATATTTAGATTAAAAAATACTAATAGAAAATCTATTTTACTTCACTGGAAGTTGTGAAGTGAAAATTGAAAATAAAAACCTTAATGTTGTAATTTTTTAAAATGATGGATATCTTTTAGCTTGAAAAAAAAATCAAATAGATTTCTTCATATGAAACTTTTAGATTTCAGTCAATCTCCTCACCTTTTTCTTTTTTTTTTTTTTAATGAATGATGTTTGAAATATTCTTGTGATTACAAATCTGTAAATAATGTAGTTACAAAAACATGGAATGTATTGCAATTTTTGACTGGTTTTCCTTAGGGGTGAGTTCTGTGTCCATAGTTCCTGAACATCCAGTTCTGAGAGGTTTCACCTTGTGTTTCAACACCTAATATTACAAATATAACTGGGAGGAGGCATGTTTTTTGCCAGCCCCCACTCCATTCTGTTCTCTAATACTGTAAAATAACAGCACTGATCAAAGAACCAGGGTGACTCACCCACAAACACCAGGCCAGTTATGGGATCTTACAACACTTATGTGTCACAATATCTTCTGGGGAAGTTTGGTCTTGGAGTGAAATTTTTACTGCTTGTTACACGTAGTTAAGGGCAGAAAAACCCCAGCACTGCAGCCTCAAAACAACTTTACCATATTCATTAGGCAGCACGAGGGCGATCAGAGCAGGGAATCGCTGCGTTCCTCCAGAGGAAAGGCAGGATCTAACATAGCCTCCAGGAGACTTTTAATTCGGAGGCACAAACAGTTTGATGGCCATTAAACCTAACAGCTGGCAACGGGAGGAGCCAAGAAGGAACGCGGAGCCAGGGAGAGACATTTCTGCTTTCTTGGGATGAAGTGTGAGAGAGTTCACTGATACTCCACGCTGGATGTCCAAGGGATGGTAACAGCAAGCGAGACACTCACACATGAGTCACCCTCCGTGTCTGCAGCCTAACAGTGATGGAAAGTGAACTTTTTGTGTTATGGGCTGGCAGAGGCTGTGCCGGCTGCGGAGCTTGGATGCTGGGAGCAGCAACAAAGTTGGCAGATGAAGCAATGATTGGGTTTTACATCCTTAACCGGCTCCTGTTTAGGGGGAGGGAAAGGGGATCCTGCTCTATCTTGTGATGATTTGAATCCCCAAGCTGTGATTCTTGGGGATTAGGAGATTGTTCTGTCAGAGCTTCCTTTTCACTCCAGCATCTGCTTTTAGTGGCTGTCAGTCACTGTTTAGACATTAAATCTGGTATAATCCTTCAAACATTTTCCTTCTTCTTTAAACACAGCAAATGCCCCATCCCTGGAAGTGTTCAAGGCCAGGTTGAACAGGGGTTTGAGTAGCCTGGTCTAGTGAAGGTGTCCCTGCCCACAGCAGGGATGAGCTTTAAGGTCCCTTCTGACCCAAACCATTCTGTGATTCTGTGAAACAACCTGGAGGTTATAAGAAGATAGAAACTGGTGCTTTAGAAACCGCCCATGTTGGTGTTCAAGTGTGGTCCTCACCTATGGATTATAAATCAGTGTCTGCCTTGACAGGATTTCCAGTTTTAATGCTGAATTTAAGAAAAATAGTGCAAGGTTGGCACTATTTTGTAGTCTTACCCGTAACTTCATGAGACTCATTCTGGAGAAGGAAGATTTGGACACAAAATTCAAAGTTCCAAGTGTGATTCTGCTCCACACCACTCAAGCAGCATAAAAGGGAGCAAAAAATGGCATAAACTGTCCTTTTGCTCACTCTTACTAGCTTTTTGCACTACTAGAGACACATTAGGAGGCCTTAGCATATATGAGAATTAGTTTTAGCTGCTTTTTTAACTCCCTGATCTGTATACTCAAAATGATGAGCACTGGGAAGTGAAATCTGAAGAGAAACACACACCTACAACAAAAGGACACACATTTTATATTTTTTTTTTTCTTTTTTATCCTTTTCCTTAGATGCAACAATTAGATCTAGAAAGGGAGAGATATGTGCTGGCAGGGAGCTCTGCAGCATTTGAAAACACTCTCTGCAGTAGAGTCTCGGAGTTTATCTCTTACAATTACCTTCTGTAGCACGAGGAGTCCTGATGCTCCTGAGGGAGAAAAAATATCTCAGGAAAGAAGTTACCTCTAAGTATGAGCATGGGGACATGCACATGGGCACATCTGAGTGCGTGTGCACGTGGTGGATGTGCCTTATGCTGAAACCTTCACATATAAAAAATGTGAAATGTGACATCTCATAATATTTTCATATTGGGTAACTACAGTGAATATTTTGGCAAGGGTGCTTAATCTAAAATGTTCAATTTTAATCAGCTTGAACTATGGTCTGTCTTTCTGCAAACTGAAAACCACCAATCAATTTTCCTTTATCTTTTTTTCTGTTTTTCTTACCCAAGGCAATGCCTTTTGTAAAAGGGTATTTATTTTTAATGGATTTTTTAATGAATTTTTCAGTCAAGCTATTAATAATGCCATTAATTATAGGCAGCTTGTATTAAAGTGCACGCTGGCCTCTTAATCCTGACCCCCAGCTATTGGCTCGCAGCTAATCCAGCCCGGTGCTTGGCAGCGGTGCCGGCCGCAGCCCGTGGCTGCTCGGGAGCAGGGGAAAGACGGGACTAAAGGATAAGGAGGGATGGGGAGGAGCGGGGAGGGGGCGAGCGGCGCTCGGAGCCTGTACTTCGCCAGAGGGGCTGAAGTTTAAAGCCAGATGATGTGTTAGTGCGGCGGGGATAATCCTGGAGAGGCGGTGCCAGCGCTTGGGAGGACCTGTCCCGGCGGAAGGCTTTGCTCTCCCGAAAGCGCTGGCAGGTTCGATAACCCCCGGGAGCCCGCGCCGGCTTCACCTGGGGCGCTGGAGCGCGGCGGCCGCCCCGCCGCAATCTGCTTAAGAGATCGGGCAGACAGAAGGCTCTGGCCACATAATAGATTCCTTTCCCTTCCCCAGGCTGCTCATCTGACAGGATTGTTACGAAACTTGCTAATTATCGGCTGGTTGAAAGATAATGAAGGGGCCACATCCTGTGCGGTCAGAGGAGAGAAACTCCTGTGATTAGGAGCAGGAGCAGATCCAAAGAGTTTCCAGCCTTTGTGCATGGGTGCACATCCCTGCGTTTTGATTTCTGGAGCGATTGAAGATGTTAGAGAGATCTTTGAATTCATCATTTCATGCCTATGAAGTTTTAACCTTTTTTTCCCCAAAATATTATTTTTATTTCTGTACAGAGTTTTGTTTGCATTACCTTTTTTCCTTAAAATTTCTATGTACATTGTGAAAATTAAAAAGAAAATAAATAAAACAAAAGATACATTATTCCCATTTTAAGTGCTTGTGGAACAGAGGATGGTGCATTTTCCCTGCTGCAGGGCTGTCTCTAGGCTGCTCTCCACTACTGCAGGGTACAAGTTTCCTATTCAGGAGCTCAAGGAGGAAAAATCTTATCTGTTGAAGATCAGGCACCCATAGGGATGCTAATCTGATATTTTTGATAACTAATTTGAGCACTTAAATATGTGGTTCGGCCACTGGATTTGTTAATGATTTTTAAAAGTCAACAACATCAGGAGCATGAGGCAGATCCTGACCAAAGAAATAGAAAATTTGTAGCTGGGATGTTCTGGAAAGAAAATAAACTGAGGAGTTTGTGTTCTTTGGGTTTTAAAGTTTCCCTAATTCTGTCTTTGTTTTTGTTCTTGCAATGGTTACAGAAATGTGTCCTTCAGAATGACAGAATCACTAAGGTTGGAAAAGATCTCTAAGATCAAAAGGCCCAGCCATACTTCAGGAAGATGCTTGATCCCTGGTGTGTGTTTGGGGCTTCACTGCTCAACACAGACTTTGGAAATGTTATCTGTGCAGCCCAAGCGCAGCTTTCCCCATGTCCAAAACCAGTACCCCCAAAGTCTTTCATTCTTTCCAATCNTTCTGTGATTCTCTGATTGTACATTGCAATGTGCAGATTAAGAAGGTGCAAATGCCTTCCAGAGCTGTAGAATGTGTTGGATGCTGTATCCACNGGAGCTTTTTATGGAAAAAGCAGTGGCAGGCTTGGGAAACACTTGGCCCCTCTGACACCATCATCCTGCATTAATTCTCTGTCCCTGTTTATTTTCCAGTGGAGGATCTTTGTGTCTCAGTGATTGCCTCTGGATTTAGAGATCAGCACTTAACAGGATGCACACAGGTATGATTTCAGTGACTGCACAAGGAGTTATGCATGGTAAGGATTTGCTCTCAACACTATTTCTCAATTTTTGTTACCTTTTTTTTCCTCTATTTTAAACAGATTATCTTGACTTTAATAGAATCACAGGAAAAATCAAAATACTGTAAGCATTTTCCCAGAAAAAAACCAGCGTTGGATTTTGTAACTGAAATTCCTCAGTTTCCTAAAGGGCTTACAGCTCCTGCAGGACTTCTCTTACTCACCAGTGCTGCTGTCACCACATCCTGTTACTCAGTAAATGCCAGGTAAGGAACAGAGAGGAATAAAGCGTGCGGGACCACTGTGGATGGGGGCTGACTCTCCTAAATCCTTCTCCAGAACATTAATGTGGGGAATTCAGGCATTTGTCTATCGTAAGGTATCCCTGCATATGGCCCAAGGTCTCTTCCAACCCAAACCATTCTGTGATTCTCTGATTGTACATTGCAATGTGCAGATTAAGAAGGTGCAAATGCCTTCCAGAGCTGTAGAATGTGTTGGATGCTGTATCCACATTGCCAAAGAGAAAAGGGCAATCCCATGAAAAATAAATTAAAAATACCAAGACATTGTTAGATTTTTTCTTCAGCTAAAATTTTAGTTTTAGGGGTTGTTTTTTTTTCCCAGTCTGTGTGAAGATATTCAAGATTTGCCCAGTGGAAAAAGAACTGAAACAAATGTATGGTCTTTTTAAAGAAAATCAAACAAATTATAGCAACTATTTCAACAGCACTCCCTTTTTTTTGCCTGTATTCTTAAATAAAATACACCAGAAGACAAATGCAACTAAAAAGTCTTT
>VYXC01005333.1:366999-388646 GCA_013397175.1 Platysteira castanea | reverse complement strand
GGGGCTGGGGACAGAGGGGCTCAGGGCTCCCAGGGGTGTCAGGTGCCCAGGGAGGCTTTGGGGATGTGCCGGGTGCCCAGGGTTTTATGGGACACTGTTGCATGGCAGGGATGGGGCCTCAGGACATTCTTCTTGGGTGTCTCTTGTCCTTTCACAGGGCACAGCCCAGCCAGGGAGTGACCATCAGGGGGGCTTGGGCTGCCCGCTCTGTCAGGAGAGCCCCAGGGAACTCCTGCCCAGCGGTGTTGTACTTGGGGTGATGATGCTGAGAGCTCACGGAGAGGGGCTGGGGATGAGGTCTGGGTGGGTCAGGTGGGTGATGTGGCTCTGGTGGCTGTGACATCACAGAGAACAGGTGACAGTGGGAGCCGTCCCCAAGGACAACACCAGGCAGCCCCAGTGCAGCTGGACGTGGGTGATCCGTGTGTGCGCACGCACGGGGCAGGCTGGGGTGGACGGGGGACTGGACAGATGCCCAGGGGGGTTTCTAACCCTGAGTGAGGGCTGAGCCCTTCAGAGCAGGGCAAGGTTCTGCCCTAGGGGCCGGGGACAGTGGGACTGGGGGCTCCCTGTGGTGGCTTTTGGGCCTGTCCCTGCTTTGCCAAGAGACCCCCTGGGACCTCCTGCCCAGCGTGTTGTACTTGGTGTGGTGATGCCCAGAACCCACTGAGCAGGGGTAGGGTTGCAGTCCGGGGCTTGTCAGCTGGGTGGTGCAGCTCTGGTGGCTGTGACACTACAGAGAACGGGTGACAGTGGGAGCCATCCCCAGGGACAACACCAGACAACCCCCCTGCAGCTGGACTTGGGCAATTGGTGAGTGCACGTGCACAGGGAAGGCTGGGATGGAGCGGGACAGATGCCCAGGGGGGTTTCTAACTCTGAGTGAGCGCTGAGCCCCTCAGGGCAGGGCACAGTGCCACTCTCTGGGCTGGGGGGCAGAAGGGCTCAGGGCTCCCAATGGTGCCAGAGTGGCTTTGGGCATGTTCCAGGTGCCCCTGGCTCCATGGAATGCTCCAGCATGGCAGGGATGGGGCCTCAGGAGACTCTGCTCAGGTGTCCTTGCCCTTTCATGGGGCACAGCTCAGCCAGGGGATGGCCATCAGGGTGGCTGGGGCAGGATGGGCCCTGTGCTGTCTCCAGCCAGGGGCTGCAGTCCCTTCAACCCTGTTCACCCAGACCTGCTGGATAAACCTTTCTCCCATCTCCTCCAGGCCATGGCTGCAGCAACCACGTTCCTCGTGGTTGTGCTGGCCATCCTGTTCAAGAAGACACACGATCCACAGACTGATATGGCCACGGTCCAGCAGATGCAGCAGCGCGAGGAGTTTCTGCACCAGGAGGTGATGAGGCTGCAGCAGGAGATTGAGTGGACCAGGTCCCTCCAAGAAGCCCCGCTCCTCTCTCGGTGGCAGCTCTGTCTCTTTTGGGCTGCTGCAGCAGTCATGCTCATTGAGGTCTGCTGGCTGGTCTGGCAAATGAAGTTTGCCCCTCGCAGCTGCTATAAGCAGGACAGCTCTGGCAGCGAGGAGGAAGATGACAAGAAGGAGGAAAAGCTCAAGGGACAACGTCACAGTGTCAGGTTGTTTTCTGTGCCCAACCTATTGCCCATGCAGGGGCTGTCNTGGGGAGTTGGGAGTAGACACAGACAGACAGCTGACCTCAACTGCCCAAAGGGATCTGCTGGACAAAGGAACACTGTGCTCAGAATATTAAAAAGGGAGGGAGAAGGAAGAGGATTGGGACACATTTGGAGTTAAGGCATTTATCTTCCCAAGTCACCTGAGAGGTGATGGAGCCCATCTTCCCTGGAGGTGGGTGAACAGCTGCCAGCCCGTGAGGAGACAAATGCCATAACTCCGAATGTCCCCTCAGAATCAGAGTCAGTCAGGTTGGAAAAGACTTCTAAGGTCATCAAGTCCATCCTATGACCCAATTACACCATGGCACTGAGTGCCATGTCCAGTCTTTCCTTAACAGCTCCAGGGAGAGTGTTAAGTACCTCAGCCTTTTCCTCACCTTTGCTGACTGTGATTTCCCCTGGGTCCAGTAAAGAATGGAGGTTTTCCTTGGCCCTCCTTTTGCCATTAATGTATTTATAAAACCACTTTTTGTCATCCTTGGTACGAAATAGCCCTTTGGGGGTACCTCTGGGGTACCCTAACCCTAGCCTTGGGGTCAGCTGTGCTGTCTGTGTCTCCTCCCAACTGCCCAAGTACCCTGTTGTGGTTCCAGCCCCAGCCATAAATTAAGCACCACACAGCCACTCACTCAACCCCCTTCTCTTCCCCCCACCCTGGTGGAAAGGGGAGGAGAATCAAAAGTAATACTTGTAGATTTAGAGACATTTAATCATTAATAATTTGGATAAGTTTAGTAACTGAAAACAAAGTAAAGTACAGCAATAGTGGTTATAAGGAAAAGAACAAACAAACATGTGATGCACAATATAAGTGCTCACTACCTACTGAGCAACAATGCCAGAGCTGCCTTTCTGAACCCAGATCAGGCCCTGTTCCTGATAACTCCCCCAGTTTATGTACTGGGCACAATCTTCTGTGGTGTGAAATATCCCTTTAGCCAGTTCAGCTCACCTCTCCTGGCTATGCTCCCTCACCACTTCTTTTCTGTACCTTCTCATTGGCAGAGAATGAGACCAAAAAAACCCCAAAAAACCCCATTCCCCTGTCAAAACAAAAAACAAACAAACAAACAAAAAAAACAAACAACAACAAAAAAAAACCAAACCAAAAAAACCCAGACCAAAACAAAAGAAACCTACAAACAACAGAAGTCCTTGACTTAGGATAAATATGACTTAGCAAAAACCAAAACATCAGTGTTTTACCAACATTATTCTCATTCTGAATCCAAAACACAGCATTGTACCAGCTACCTAGAAAAAAATTAACTCAACCCCAGCCAAAACCAGCACACTGAGCAACAGGTTTTGAATTATTTTCTGTGGTACAGAGGGAACAAAATTCAGGCACCAAAGCCTGCTAGCTGGTTCTCGTAATAGTACAAAAGGTCATTTTTCCAAATGGCTAAACTGTACCCCCAGGCTTTCAGGATTATGTGCTGTGTCATTATTAAGAAAAATCTCATTGCATTAAGAAGCAGCCACTGCTTTTAAAAAGAGACACTGTTTCGTTAGAACAAAGCAAACCCAAGAAAGCCTTATCACAAAAACAGTGTAAGCTGCATGTGAAAATAAAGTTTGTAGTTAAAATTGACATTTCCCTGTCTCCTCTTTCCACCAGCAGCCATCTCACTGAGGTCTGACAGGTGTTTGCAGGGTTGCCAAGCCCCTGGGTTAATTCAGTGCATGAGGAACAGTGAGATTAAATTATTTCTGTAAGTGGAGTTCTGAAAAATTAATTGGAAAGGTGAATCATAGAATTGTTATGGAATCTTCCCTGTCAGCCCATCCAGGAGCAACCCTGGCAGTCTCACCCACACCACCTGCACCAGCAGCAGGCAGCTCCAGTTCGTGGCTTGGCTCCCTGCACACGCCCCACACTCACACGCTCAGACCAGGTTTCCTTATCAGCTCGAGTCCAGGTTTCCCACAGCAGAGTCACAGAACCCCAGATCCTTCAATTTGTTTAATCTTGGTGCAATAACAAAATAACACCTTGAGCCAGGTGCCTCCAAGGAGGGACCCTGAACCAAGGAAGCCCAGGGCTTTTATACCCTCACAGACTTAGGGTGGGGAAAGTCTGGAGCCCTTGGGTCCCTCGCCTGGGTCACAGGTCCCTGTGCCCTTTGTCATGCCAAGGGCCAGCAGTTCATGAGCTCTTTCCTGGGTCTCCTGCCACCCAGAGCTCAACCTGCACATGAAACTGCAGCTGTACCCCAAGCTACCTGCACTGAGTGTGCTCTGCAGCACAATCACAGAATGGTTTGGTGGGAAGGGACATTAAAGGTCATCTCATTCCAAATCTTCTGCCATGGGCAGGGACACCTTCCACTAGACCAGGTTGCTCAGAGTCCCTTCCAGCCTGGCCTTGAACACTTTCACATGTGGGGCATCCACAGCTTCTCTGGGCAACCTGTGCCAGGGCCTTGCCATCCTCACCATAAAGAATTTTTTCCTAATATCCAATCTAAACCTACTCTGTTTCAATTTAGCACCATTCCCCTCTGTCCTGCCGCTACAGGCTCTAGTAAATACTCTTTCCCCATCTTTCCTCTAAGTTCCCTTCAGAACACACTCCTGGACCAACCAAACACCTTCATGTTGACTCCCTCTCTCCTCTTGCCCTGTTCATCTCTTCTTCATCCCTAACTAACCTCAGCCCTCCCCTACTCCTGGCCACATAATTTTGTCTTTCAACCATTTGTGCTGCCTCTAGCACCTGTCAGACCTTTTACTGAATTAATGTAACTCGCTGAAAAGGCAGAAAAATATCCAGTATTTCACTGAGCTTGTGTTCCTCCCTTTCACTGAGGTATATTACCTGTGAAAAGTCTCTTCAGCAGGTACGGGGTGAGCAGTGGGAGAGCAGATGAGGGGGGACGACAAAGATGGGAGCGTGCAGGGAGACATTGCCTTCTGGGGAAAAAAGGATAGCTTATTAATTTGTTTCACCATGTCTTGGGAAACCGTGTCTTTAGACTCAATTTGTTCTTGAGAGTACAAGGAAAGCAGCAGAAGTGCAGAGCCAGGAACAGGGGAGGGGAGAGCAGACCCACCCTTCAGGCTGACAAATGTTCTGCAAAACACCACTCTCAGAGGTAGAAAAATGGATGGGCAGAGTGCAACACCTCTCATTTGTCATATCCAAGTTTGCTGTACAGTCTTTCTTGTTGCCTAAATTTCACAAGAGTCTCTGAACATGCTGCCACTCACTCTTTCTTTCGTTGGCTCTTTGACTGCACTTCTCTTTGGCCCAAGGAACTTCTTGCTTACAGCCAAGCAAGACTAATGGCAGCATTTTCCTGCTTGATTCCACCCACCAATGTAGGCTTCAGTCTATGTATTTGATTTTATCCCTGTCCTAGACAGTGAGTCCACTTACACCCCCCAATCTTAAATCTCCCCAGCAATCAGATGTTCAGCAGCTCTGTATGGGTCCCTGGTGGGTTTTAATGCAGCACCCTGGCAGTTGGCCTATTGCCTCAATCCAGATACCCCAGCTGTATATTAGACTCAAATTCCTCTGGGATCCAGCCACCAGAGGAACAGAGACCCATGATCAGTGAGCAGAGTCAATCCTTCTGCGCCCTGTGTGTAAATTAGGAGCTGTGTCATAGAATCACAGAATCCTGGGGACATCAAACCTCCTCTAACAATGTAGGCAATCGTTTCAGAGAGTCATGGAATCACAGAGTCATAAGATCTTAGAATCATGGAATGTTTTGGGCTGGAAGGAACCTCAAAGACCATTTAGTTCCAACCCCTCTGCCACGGGTAGGAACGCCTTTCCCTAGACCAGGTGGCTCATATTTCTTGTATCTTTTTCTCTTCCACTGAAAACATTACTTACTTTTCCTGTTGAATTTTCCTGGCACCCTTTTCTGGTTTGTTTNAAATAGTATAACTTAGGATTCAGTGTTTCTTACCATTCAATTGTTTTGATGGGGTACACATCGAAGTCCTTTCCCTCAATTTCCAGAAAAGTAACCTGGAGTTGGACCAAAGCTCCAGGGAGAAATCTTCTCACACATCTCCACAGAGTGTGTAAGAGACTTCTGCCTTTGTGATCACTGTGTGGGCTTTTATAGATATAAGAGTCATGTCTTTGGTCAAGAATATTTCTTTCATCTCTTCCCACGTTTGCTTTCCAGACTAAGATGTGTATTCAGGGCTCGGTCTCAGACCCTCAGGAGCCTGGAGGTGAAGTTCTGCTGAGCTCTCTGAGCTCCTGCTGGGCTCTCTGGCTCCTCACTGGGCTATCAGTCTGGCCTGAGTTCTCTCTTCCAAATGCCCTGCCATGAGAGAGGGGGGACGTCCTGCCACACCAAGGCAGGTAAATATTCTACAGGAGACTAAGTTTCCTAGTATTTTGAGTCACACAGAGATGATATGACATGCTGTATTTCAAAGCAAGCCTTTTCCCCCTCCTGCTGTGATATAAGAAGCTGTTTTGTGAATCTCGTTGTTTACACTGGAAAGATCAGGGCAGAGAAGACAGTGAAGCAAGAAGTTTCCTGGCTGCAGCATCAGTCCTCTGGTAAAGCAAGTTTTCAACTAAAAATACATGTGGTATTTTGAACTAGAAGGACTCTCTGTGAAGAAAGCTTGAAATTACTATTCTCACCTCTTCTGCTAGGTGTTTGCAGTGGGGGCCAGTGGGCCCATAACACAAAGGACAAAGGGAGTCCATTGGTGGGACCATCCCTAGGCATAGAAACCCTCTCCAGGTTAGGATGAACTAAAAAGACCTTTCCTAGGATGCTGTTTCATTATGCAAAATGTATCCCAGTTCTGCTTCCCCAGTTGGCCTCCCCGCCCCCTTACACCTTATCTGTTCCTTCCCTAGAAAATTCTCCCTTCCCCACTTTCCCACCGGACCTTGCTCCTCGCCACTCCCTCAGATTTCCCCACTGGCTCCCCTACCCTGGTCCCACCTATGTACCGCCCCTGTACCCTCAGAACATTGGTCCCTGATGCTGTCCCCACCCCTGTATGTAACCCTGGACCTGCCATTCCTCGAGGTCTTTTGACCTTGGCTCTCCTTCATGTGCAAGGCTGAAATAAATCTCTGCCATGGAAATTCCACACAAGGGCCCTTCCTGCCTCTGTGCCGTCAATCTGTCGAAGAATCTATCTGGCGTGTGTGTGTCTGTGTGAATGCAGTGGCTGCCGAGCAACTTTCTGCTAGAGTCAGTTTTGGAAGGTCCTAGCACCCCACCAGAACTCTCCCCCTGGATCTGACAGTTTGCTGCTCAGTAGAGATTTTTTTATATGAGATCATCACCGTGGTAGTTATAACACCCTGGTCAGCAGAGACTGTGAGCAGAGACTCTTTTTAATACTTAAAAAGAGCACATTCTTTTTCTGTAGTATCTGCTGTGCAACTGTTTTTAAGTTTGTTCGTCAAAGAATGTGCACAGGCAGCCCAGAAAGCCAAATGTGTCCTGGGCTGCATCCAAAGTAAGGTGGGCAGGCAGAGGCAGGGGATTCTGCCCCTCTGCTCTGCTCAGGTGAGACCCCACCTGCAGTGCTGCATCCACCTCTGGGCCCCCAACATAAGAAGGACATGGACCTGCTGGAGCAAGTTCAGAGGAGGCCACAGAGATGCTCAGAGGGCTGGAGCACCTCTGCTGTGGAGTCAGGCTGGGAGAGCTGGGCGTGTTCAGCCTGGAGAGGAGAAGGCTCCAGGAGACCTTCCAGCCCCTTCCAGTGCCTAAAGGGGCTCCAAGAGAGCTGGAGAGGGGCTTTGGACAAGGGCCTGGAGTGACAGGACAAGGGGGAATGGCTTTAAATTGACTGAGGGCAGGATAAGATTAGAGATTAAGAATAAATTCTTCACTGTGAGGGTGGCGAGGCATTGGGATAAATTGTCCAGAGAAGCTGTGGATGCCCCGTCCCTGGAAGTGTCCAAGGCCAGGCTGGGTGGGACTCTGAGCAACCTGGTCTAATGGGAGGTGTCCCTGCCCACAGGAGGGGGTTAGAACAAGATGAGCTTTAAAGTCCCTTCAACACAAAGCGTTCTGTGGTTCTGTGAATTTATGATTCTGTGTGTTTAGGATTCCATTGGTTTATGATTCCATGTTGCTGTGATATAGTTGCCTATGTGGTTAGGGGAAGTTTGATCTTCCCAGGAATCCCTTCCATATCTGCAAATCTTTTGTGTCAGTGAAAGATTGGTTGTAACATATTTATTTTGTAAAAAAGGAGCTGTGACACAGCTGTGCACTTTTGCCTTCACATAACCATGAACAACAGGAGCCTGAATATTTTCTGTCTCCCTTTGCACCAAAGTTTCTTTAAGTGTTCTCTTTAAGTTTGATCTTGGCTTAGTCAGCTGTAAGCCCACAAAAAACCAAAAAAGAATAAAAAAAGAGGGAGCAGAAGGGGTGAAGGAAAGCAAATCCTTATGCCAAACTAGTCCTCTCAAAATTTGCACAAGCATTAATCAGCACATTGCTGCAAAACAGAACAAATAAGAGCATCATGTTCTTTTGAAAGACCAGTTTAAAGGGTTTTGAACTGACTCAGACAAACACATCCCTCAGGGACATCTTTGATTTCCACATTGTTCTCCTGATCACTCAGTGTGTTCCCAGAATGAGAAGTTTCACTGTTTCTCTTCTTTTTCTTACTGGGCACGGTACTTAGGCAGAAAATCTGTCAGAAACAAATAGCTGCATATAAATGTTATTCTAAGTATGGTTTCTGATACTATAGCTCAGCATGTTTGGCATATTGATCACAGCACTTAAATTTGCAATTAAAATGATAATTTCTTTTTTCCATTGATTCTTTGACTAATGTTATGCAAAATACAGCCTAGGATTGACATAAGGGCAATAAAAACTGCACAGAAAAATCTGTACCGAGCTAATTGTTAAACATATGGTCACACGCCATGGAAGGGGGCAGGCAATGTGAACAAGGAGTGAACGGGGACATTGAGCATCTTCATAAAGACAGAGCTTTCATCACTGCTGCTACTTGCATTTTCATTCTTTTCTTCTCTCCTTAATTTCCCACAGAAACTTATTTTTCTTTTCCCAAGTTAGAGAGGCATTCATGTTCTCCCACAGTGGTGCAGGGAACTGCTGACTCCAAGGTGGAGAAGACTAAGGTAAAAGGAATTACAAGTGTGACCCTTGAGATTCGGGAATATAATTTTTATGGTACACCAACGGAAATACGGATGTTAAATTCATGGAGATCACATGCAATAACGTCCGGGTCAATGGTGCGATATGATCATCATGAATTGTTTGCTCTTATAGCTGGTTGAAGGTTGGATTTATATATGGTTTCTTCAGTCCAGAAAGTTTAATAGGAAGGTTTTCTTAATTTCTTCTTTCTTAATTTTCTTCATTTTCTTTCTCTACAAATTTAGTCATTTGCAGTCAAACAGCCCAGAGAAGCTGTGGCTGCCCCATTCCTGGCCAGGTGGGATGGGGGCTGGGAGCAGTTTGATCTAGTGGAAGGTGTCCCTGCCCACGGCACGGGGTTGGAACAAGATGGTCTTTCAGGTCCCTTCTGACCCAAACTGTTCCATGATTTCTATGATTCTGAGATTTTAGGCGCACATCAAAAACTCACCTACTTCTATTTAGCATAAACCAAACTCACTGTCAGTGCAGCTTATTTTTCAGTTCTACAATTCCCAGAATGTTCTTAGTCCTTGTTTGCCCTAATGTAAAAAGCACCACTTTCTGATTTTAGTGCTTATTCAGAGATGAAGTGTATTGGTGATCAATGTGCTCCAGTCTGCTCCAGTCAATATCCCAGCTATGGGTCACTCTGTCAGAACCTTTTCACCATTCTTCACAAAACGAGTTTTTCTCAGATTGATTTCCCCATTCTACTCCTCAGTTTCTTTATTGCTTCATTAACCAAGTCATATTCATTTACTGCACTAATTCCCCACACCAGGATTTTAGTTCCCCTCACAACTGCTTATCTCTGTCCCATTATTTTGTCTCTTTAATAAATGATTTCAGAGCCTGCATTAATTGTTTTTTTCCATATTATGTATAAAAGTATATTTGAAATACTCTTCACTGAAAAGATAGATAGGATTTTTCATTCTTTGTTTTCCTCCATTTTCTTAAAAAAAAAGAAAACAACAAACCTTTGCAGTTAATAAATATGTACAATGATTTCCTTATTTAGCAGAAAAGAAAAAAAACTTCAAAATCCCTTTTGAAAGCCCTTCATGTTTTGGTAGTGATTAATATAGTACTACAAATACATAAAAATGAATTGATATTGCTAATTTTTAAGACAATAAGGTATCTATAATATTTTCCAATATTTTTTTAGTAACAAGAGGCCTCATTATATTATTTAAGTTATTACAGCAAACACTGCAAACACATTTAGTTATTATTGATGTTCCACTCATACCTGTCAAAGGATGTGAATTTCATTACTCCCTTCATTTTTCCTAACTACCTTAATCTTTTGTTTAGTTCTGCTATTTCCCCAGGTGACCTCACTCTGGGAAACATCAAGGAACACGAGAACAATAGAGAATTGATCATGTACAAATTTTTTGTTGATCCTCTGTTTTATCAACACCATCTCCTCCCAGTGAGAGCAATAATCATCAGCCTTGTGTCGTGGGAGGCCTGGATGAAGCTGGAAATACAAATGAGTGGTAAAAGGAAGCACCAATAAAGTAAATAACTGGCTAAACTTGAATCATTCCCTTTTGACTACACTTTTATCTTGGACCCAAAACCAACTGATGGAAACCAACTCCTAGCTGCCAGGTCTGTCAGGATGATAACGTGGGATACAGTGCAATAATTTAATGATTTAAATTTAGCTTGCTGAAGCCAAAACCATCTGGTGCAAAGGACACTTTGGCAGATTGAGTACAGTGAGAATACTGTTCTTCTTGCTGTTATGGACTGATAACAAAGGAAAAATACGCAACCAAAGCCATTAAAAAATCATTTGCAGTCAATCTCCCAACCAAGTTTGAATAATAAGAGGGAGAGCACTAATTATAATTGTATGGAGTTTCCCAGCAGAGACATTGCAAACCAATTGCCACTTGTCTGCTCTCAAGTATTTTCTGTAAATGCATTCATTTGTGGCATCTTTTCATTTATGTGACAATATTATTACATTTTGTTTTCCCTGGCAATTGTTTTATTGCCATCTGGGAGTCATTAGTGAAACACTTTAGAGAAAGTAAGGACATCTCTGAATATGCCCCCGATTTTAGGTCTGTGTTGAAATGGACTCTTAATAAAATAAAACTGTGCATTTTGGAAAGATAAATAATCTTAAGATGCTCGTTTCGTAGGTAGGACTGCTACAGAAAATGAGACAAGACTGCACACAAAATACAAAGGTATTAGAACTGGAGGCAGTATTCCATTTTCATCCTCAATAGGGATATTTTAAAAAGTAAATCTGTTTATTGTATAATTATCCCTTTATAGAACCAACAATTTTTCATGGTTGTTTTTGTGGACAGCTGGAGCAGAGCTGCTTGACCACATCAACTCCAAAGCCACTTTTCAGTCTGTCTGATTTCCCAAAAATGATCCCTGACATGGGGAGAATGCTTTTCATTCCTTCTTCTGTAAGACATGGCTTTGCACTGATATTAAAACTAATTTTCTTTGAACAGGTACCTCTTATGAGGTGACTACAGGCTATGTCACTTTGTCATCCACAAAATTCATATTTATTATGAAATCACTGATGAAAAAGCTTGAATTCTGCCAGACTAATAACCATTCTTCATAAAAATACCAGATAAACACTCCAAAAATGCCACCTCTTATTTAATCAGTTGGCAAATGAGCTCCATCAAGATTTTCAAATGCTAAGAAGGACATGGGTGTGCTGAGTCTAAATCACAGAATCACAGAATTGTTGCAGTTGGGAAAGACCTCTAAGATCATCGACTCCAACCATTAACCCAGCACTGCTGTGTTCACCACTAAACCATGTCCCCAGCTGCCACATCCTCATGTTTTTTGAACACTTCCAGGGGTGGTGACTCCACCACTTCTCTGGGCAGCCTGTTCCCATGCTTGACAACATTTTCAGTGAAGAAATTTTTTCTAATATCCAATCTAAACCTTCCCTGGTGTAACTTGAGGCCATTTTCTCAAATACCTGTCCTGATGCCTTCAGACTCTGTAATGTCTCAGCTCTTCACTTTGTTGCCTTTGTTCTCTACATCAATGTAGAGATGTGATGAGTCTGGAAGCTGGAAGGCTGTTACCACCCAACAACTCTTTTACTCTTATTTTTGTAATATACCTCAAGAAAGAATGAAAGAATGGAACTGCAAGGTAATGTCAGTCTGGTTAGTATTATGCAAATAATAATAGCATAAATGAAGTAAAATAAACTATAATAATGAAGCTGAAAAGTCATCCATACTTCATATCCCACAGGTTCATGCATCCCACTAGCAGACAGCAGTGCTAAATATCTGTGTATGGATGGGTGAGAGATGAAAGCAAAAACCAAAATGTTATATTGCTGTGTCATTTTTTTTAGAAAAACAGTTGACTTGAATATTATCAGAAAAAACCTAACAATCTGCATAAGGGCATCAGAGAGAGCATATGGTTTGCAGATAAGATTTTCTTTTAGAATTATAATCAAGCATGTGTTATTTTATGGCACAGTTATAGAGGGAGATAAATGAATGTATGTTCTGCATTTCAATACAGATTTCTACAATAAGAATTAACTTTGCTGCATTCTTTACCTTTTTCTGAAAAAAAGAATTGCTCAATTTCCAGGCATGAATAAACAAACAACTTTTATATATTTGGAGGTAGTTAAAAAAAGGATAAATTAGGCCCTCCAATTATAGTGTTGCAAACATTTTCTTCATTTGATGAATTTACAAGGATACAAAATACCTGTGTGAACAAATAAACATTGCCTGTATTCAATTAAACCGTTGCTTCCTTCATGCTTTAATTACATAATTAATGTGATAAATTAAACTGTTTCTCAGTGAACCATTCAGTCTAAGCTTAGAATTTATATTAGTGTACTTTGCTATATGTGCACAAAAAGTAATTTGGTTCATGAAATTATCTCTGAATTACTTCCCTCTTTCCATTTCCACTTTAAATGAAAAAAATAATATAATAGACACTAAAACCTAAGTTTCACATTGTTGTACTTTGCAGCAGTGAACCATGCAGAAGAATAGAGATATTTTTATCATACATGGCCAATATATTTTACCCATAAATTTTGGTCTCATGCCCAAGGGAGATCAGAATAAGATGTCCTAACAGTGCTTAATCCCATCCTTTTCCATACAAAGCTCCATTTAGGAAAACTGAATGAAGTGTCCTTCAACAAGGGCACCAAAGTGGTTTGCCTGCAGGATTCTTTCCTGTGAACATCAGCACACAATGTGCTCTGGGATTTTTTTTATGCTTATTTCCATGTCATTCACTTAAACTGCTCAACTCCCTGCTTCAGGAGGCTATGGAGAACCTAATTAAGAGAGTGAGACAGATTCATGCAAGAAAGCTTCATTAAGAACCAAGCTGCAGATTGCTGAAGGCTGGGAGGGTGCACAAAGGAAATGCTGTTGTGTGCTCACTTTTCTCCTGTACTCTGCTGACGCAGCCCGCTGTGTCGGCTGAAGGCCCCGGCGCTGCGCCTGCCCGAGCGCCCGCGGGAACCGAGCGACCTCGGAGGAGCTGATCCCCGTTGGGAGTGCTCAGGAGGGGCTGCTGAGCCGCCACACACGCCCCCGACAGCCGGTGCAGTGGTGGCCACGAGCACACGAGCAGGCAGATAATCCAGGCACCCATCTCAGATTCAGAGGATGATAGGGGTCTCTTGTATAGGTCTCAATGAGGTTTATCCGAGGGAGGGCCCAGGGACAAGAGACCACAACTAAAGAGGGTTCCAGAGTTTTATAGGGGGACAGGAAACCAATCAGGAGAGGGCCAGGAGGAGGAGAGGAGAGGGATTGACGGCCAATAAACCAGTAGGGGAAGAGAAGGGAGGGACAAGGGAGAGGAGGACCAATGGGGCATCGAGTAACGGGGAACTTTCTAGAACACATGCATATTGATAAGGAAAGATACATATTCAAGGCGTTATACATAAAACTGGGAGGAGGGCCAAGGGGCCCATCAAAACTGAACAATTTACAAGGCAGAACAGGGGACTGTGGGAACTCGCCGTAACTCAGGAGGGAGTGTCAGATCTCCGAGCCAGCCCACCAAGAATCCAAAGCCTCTCTTGGGCCCTGGGGCTCATCGATCACTCTGGCAGCGGCCACAACCACTGCAACAATCTGCCCCAGATTTCTGTGTCTAACGCTGTTGGAGAGGGCGTTGCTCTCAGGTGGGAGATGGCTACAACACTTTTACCTCCAGCAGAGAGAGAATTACAGCCTGTCTCTTGGGGCAGATGCATTATTTAACACAACAAGAACAGGCTTTGGGCAACGAAAATCAATCACCGGCATCTGAAGGATTATCCTGCTTGATTGAAAGTCTCCTCATACAGAGAGCTGGTCTCTCCTTGGGCTTCAGGACTTGAGCAAATGTAAAGCTGCTACTTTATTTACGGACTTTATTGCTGGTACAAACAGAAACTGTTAGACATCCTTCTGGAAACTCACTCCCTGTACTTTTCCATTTCCTTGTTTGGCAGTAAGATGCTATTTGTAGTATCTGCTAAATGTAGAGAATCACAGAATGGTTTGAGTGGGATGAGGCCTTTAAGACCTTCTTTGGCTGCAGCTGGCCAAAAGCTGAGACCGTCCAACCATTCAAAAGAACTTGGGGTAAGAATGGACTGCGAGGCAGCTCCCAGGGTTCCAGGGCTGGCACATATTAATACCTCTGTTAATATCTTTGGTTATACAAAATGTCAGAACCTCACACATCAAGAGGTTTTGCCAATCTGCAGGGGTGGTAACTCAGACTAAGCATAGAGGACCGTGCACATCCTTACTCTCCTCTGAAACTGAGTATTAGTGGGAAACACTTGAAAGAAAATTCTGGTAAAAACACCACTAAGATGAAGGATGTTTTCCCCTTGTCACCGATTTGTATCACATTTGTCCATCCCACATTTCCTGCCATTTAATAGTATAGGAAACTCCTAGTGAAGACAGGGCTGAGCTGGGTGGGGTGCAGGTTTGATAGCTGGGTGCCCACAGAGCAGGTACAGCTGCAAAAAAGGGGCAGGGGGTGAATAAAGCTGTGCATGAGTAGGCTACAGGATTATTCAAACTCCTGGAGCTCCATCTCTTGATCCTACACGCCCAATTAAATTGCCACTTTACAACTGGTCTCTCGGGTGTTAAGTAAAAAGAAGTCACTATTTCTGGAATCTCAGAAGGAAGCACCATCCCAGATGTTCATTAAAACTAACCAAATATTCAGTTATTTTTAATTATATTTGAAAGTAAAGTAACTCATAAAAATGCTGACCATTGCATATAATAATTGCAGGAGGGCTCTTTCTTCTCGCCTTGTCCTGGGAAGATGGGACAGTACAATGGTGTTTCTGCTACTGGAACTGAACCCATACGAAATCTGGAATCAGAAACGTGGTAAGGCTTTACAAGCTTTTACTGGTTCTTTGATGCATTTGATTAAATCAGTGCAGTCTGTACTGAAACCAAGAAGTTTTTGCCATACAGAACCAACTAAAACATCAGCGACAATGTTTCAACAACTTGAAATGAATTCTTACATTTCCACAAATAAACATGGAAAAGAAATACAGGGGAGGGGAGAAACAAACAACCTTTACCAAAACCAACGTTGCAGAATCTTTTAAGACATTGAAGTCTCAGTTCTTCTGAAGCTGAGTGCACATTAAGGACAGTTGGGGGATTACACATTGTACATTTGTAGTTAGGATAACTTCTCATGAGAATAATTTCCTTTGGGTAGGAGATTTAAGGTGGGAAAGAGGTGGATAACAGCCTGCCCCTGTCTTCAGAAGACTTAGAAGCTAAAGGGCACCTTACAAAAGGCCTCTAAAGAAGTAGTATATGAAGCAGAAGTAGATTATATGGTTTTGGAGGTTTTAAGAGCTATTTCAGAGACTAAGTGTTTGGCAAGGCAAACTAAAAACCTGTAATCAAAAAGCCTATGTCACACTGAAATATTTCTGGGAATATCACAGGTCTACTGAAAGAAAGAAAATAGACAAAATACGCATTGTTTCTGGCTAAAAACACATTGGAAAGAAATAACCTTGTAAGAGTGCAAGAAAAGCTTTACTCTGTATTCAAACTTCAAATTTTCCCCAAAAATTTATAAACAATCTAACACCATATTTTTCTTTACTGCTCAAGACCATCTTGGCATTTATCTTCTGGGTATTAAATATTTTCTTTCTTCATAACGTGGTGCATTGATGAGATCAAATTCCTGACAACCTTATGAGCTGCACACCCTGCTCTCCCCTGATGCCTCAGGTGCCACCAAAGCTTTGTCTAAACACCCCCAAGTTAGGGGTTATAGTAACACCAAGGTTTAACTCTGAAGCAGCAGGAAAATAAGAAAATATTTAAATAGTTATTTCAGGGTTCTCAAGCCTAGATGAAATCCCTGATTTGGCACAGTTCAACCTGACTCACATCCTTAGGTTGGTGCAGTACCTTCAGTGACAGCTGAGCAAGTAGCGTAGTCACACTGCTTCCAGCATCCAATCTTGATTCCTGAATTGGATCCTGAAAGCTTTACTCAATGTATCAATGGCTCCTAACTCTGTGGCCAAGGTTATGTACCTCGAGTCAATGAAAGCAAACCCTCCTTTGTTCCTCAGAGTGCCTCAGCTGCTCTCAAGTCAAGCACTCCTTGCACGTGGTGTAAAGGGTTTCTTTCTGTGCGGTTTTGATCCTGCAGTCAAGAGAATTTCTTTCATTTCCTCTCTATTCAGCTGTTACCAGGCAAGAAGGAATACTTGACACAGACTGAAAGCTTTTTATTTGAATTCTTGTGTAACCTTCTCTTTTATCAATTTGTCATTTTGCTGATATGCCTCTCATGCACCAAGGCATTTATTAGAATCATTATCAGAGAGCTCTCAGATTACTTTGTTGTCATGACAAACTGAATTGTGCTATGCCCAGCGTGATGGATAGGCTGGATATTTTTATACTCTTCTGGAAGACAGAGCCTAGTGCTTCTGACACTCGTAGTCCTTCCTTGATATGTAAAATGAAGGCCAAGCATGAGTGCATTGTAGGAAACAATAACTTCATTGGCATCAAAGAAAAGCACCCAGAACTGAAGTGTGAACTACTGAACACTGGTCTAAACCTGAGTGGTTTTAAACAATTTATCACTTTGTGGCAGGATAAATTGCCCAAAAGCTTGGCATTCTGTCCCTGCAAGGCAAGATACATCTCATCTTAACGTGTGTCTAAGACTATAGAGAGAACCCAAATGGCAACTTAAACTTCACACCAAGGCTTAGCTTCATCCTGATAAAGGTAAGACCAACACCTGAGCAGGTCTCCTAAACTCCCTTTAGACTCCATGAAGGTTTTATTAACACACACAACAGAACTGAGCAAGAAATCCACATCATCCTCTGTCAGAAACCCGCTTTTATTGCTGCAGATGAATCTCACCCAAACTCCACACTGATGGTTCAGCTATGCCGGGTCTTGTATGGAGTGATGGAAGAGCCAAGGACTTGTGAGAGCCAAGGATTTGCTCACTTCATTCTTTCCTTCCTTCTCCTGCCTGTGCCATCAAGGAACAGCCCTGAGTAGCCGGGTCAGCCCCCTGCTCTGCAGAGAGAGCAGTCCACAATGAGCAAAAAGTTATCTTTTTTCCTCCACTTTTCAGGGGAGCATAAACAATATCTTTTATACATGAAGGGAAACTTTTAATTCCCCTTCTTATTCTCAGTTAATAATTTTTTAGCTCAAAGGAAAAATTCTCTGAGAACTTCTGTTTCTTCTGTTACTCTGCTAAGAATATCTGGGCATGAACAGTGACTATGTTTTTTTCACATTATCTTAGTCTTTCTGAGGCTCTTTTTATACCTCTGTAAAGCTGTGAACCGGTGGATTTATGTCTTTGCCAACATTTCATTGGTTTAGGAGCTATTCTGATCTTAAGTCTATGCATTTAAATTACAAAGCTGTTCGGCCAAATTCTGTAAAAGACAGGTGATAAAATAAATTTTGTGCTTCAGGGTCATTATTGCTGTCTGTAAAGTTATAGCCAGCATTGGACAGACATCAGTGTCTACTTTCAGTTTCCACCCAAGGGCCTCTAATGCTGCTCTGCAGATGCTGTGGAAGCAGTCAGTGAACACAAGCTGACTAGCAGCTGTCACTGTACTATGTTTTCCTTTTCCAGACATGATTTTGTCATGCTGGACTAAAAAAAACCCTCCTGATATACCCAGGAGTTCATCAGTATTTGGTTTTGTTGGATCCAAATGCACAATGTGAGTCTGAAAATCTCAGCAAGGAGTTGTGGGGAAGAGTGATACAAGCAGAAACCTGTCCTAACAAGTTTGTGTCTGCCAGCTACAGAATAAGAGCTGGCACAAATAGGAAATAACCCTAAAACTCATGATACCTTACTGGTCTCCACAAACTCACCCCATTTCTCACACACCTGTCCCTATTTTAAAAGTAGGGTTTCATAGGAACCGTTTTCCAAGCTAAAGTAATCTTTAATTCAAAATAAAATATTCAGATGCCACCACCAAAAACTGGCAGCCTTACGCTTATGCTTATGCCAAAATACTGTTATAATAAATGTAGAGTATCTCATCTCCCTTTCCCTTCCTTGTTTCTTCCATTTCTCTCACTTGTGCTTGGGGACAAGGTTTTGATATTTAATATGTTCATGTGTGTGATACAGAGCAAATAAACCTGATGAGCACATAATATATTGAATAGCTATCATTGACTGACTGCATCTATTATATTATTTGATCTAAAATATGGACACTTTCCCTGGTACACTGAAAATTGTCCAACTTTCATCTCTTCTGTATATTTTTATACATTAACCGCGCATGTAAGTGTTGTGTGATTTTTTTCCAATGTGATAAACAAACTCTAGGCTTAAACCTGAAAGATGCTGCACTTCTAAAACATAGTTTAAAATAAATAAATGTGACCTTTACTGTTTTTTGTTTGTGTTTGCTTGTTTTTTCCATAGTCATGAATATCTGCAAACGTAATAATTATATTAGAAATGATCAATGAAGAATGCAGACACCTAGACATATTTTATAATTTTGGGACAGTATACAAAATAAAGCAAGCCCCCTGGTGCATAACTCCAGGCAATTCAAGTCTCCTTTAAATTGTGGCAAACTAAACAACAGGGGGTTTTTGCAGATATTATTGAGTGCAAGCTATTTAAATAGTGCAATGTTTGATAAGCATCAGCCCATTGATTTATTCTTACAGATAAACTTCAGTGCAGCTAATGGATTGGACATTCCTGAAATATGGAGGAACTCAGCATTTACTGATGAGCTGAGTCCATTAATTCTAAATAAATTACAGTGTATCAAATGCATAGAGATAATTAATCATGATATATTTATAGTGTATAAAAGCTCATGATGACACTCCATGGTGACTATTCATAAATACATTTTTAATTTAAGTTAGAGAAGTTCTGGGGGTCAAGTCACTACAAAGAAATTACTGCAAACTTTTTTATTATATATAATTACCAGATAATATTATTTACAATTTGAGCACCAAGGGACTCTTGACATGATTCACAATGCTGGGTCATAGATAAATATGTAAAATTCAGTTTCAGTCCTAAAGAGTTTACCAGTGAATATGGTAAAACATTGAAACATTTATTTTCAGTCCTCAATAGATACAGGAAATCAGGTTAACATGTAGAAGATGCTTTAATTAATCTAAATTAGAGCCCATTTTCAGGGAGAAAAAGTAGTATTCATCACTAGAATTGTTTCTACTGTCAATAATGATAATACATGGCAGTTTTGAGTCTCAAAGTGCTTTAACAACATTAGGTAATAAACCTCTGATCATCATAAAATCTCCTTCGGGAAGGTGAATATTTGTTTTACTCATTACTTAAGGAAATAAAAAAAAAATACGAGTTTGTGGAGGAGGAAATCATTACGGGAACTCACAATCAAAGAAAAGGTGACTATTAACCCGACATTAACAATCGTGTCATACCTGACAACGCCAGGACACAAATCTAATTTAGTGAGATTTAAATATGCAGCCCTCCCTTTAATATCAGATTTATGAGAAAGAGTCAGAAGGCTTTTCTGGTTTGGTTTTGTCATGGTTCTGGTTTTTTTCTGCTATGTGACTTGATCTAATAAGATGTATTATCTCTCCTTGCAAAGTTAAGGTCGCTTATTCAGTGGCTCCTTCCCACCCTTTACCAGAGAGCTTGGTCTTGGCTTGCCCCACTTATAGAGGTCCCTCAATAGAAAAATAAAATGGCAATATCTGCAGACTGAGGTAATGGACTAAAACTGGGAGCAGAATATAAATCATTCTATTAATTCTGTTTTCCAGCATACTGGGGAAAAAAACCCAAATAATAATAATTTAAAAGAAGAAGTAAATATAAAAGGGTCAAATCACCAGATAAATTTTCTATTAATTACAAGCTGTATGAGTCAGAGAAATATCAGTCATTTTTGCACTTCCTTTTGGGATGATCCTTTCTGCACTCTTGGCGTGCCTTGACATCGCCTAACAAAGCTTCCACCACAGGAGAACACTGTTCCTTGTCAGTTTTGCTTGAGATCTCTTGAAGTTTCCAAATTTGTATCCATGTGCTTTTTGATTTGTAGTTTGGTATTGTGCAACACAGATCAGGTTTGTCAGGTATGTTTTTTAAAATCCATTATGGTTATCCTAGATTTCCGTTTCCCCGGACTGGAGCAGTTCCATTGATTTAACTCACATTTCAGGGTGAGCTCCATCTCTAAGGTTAATACATCATTAATACAGGAAGAATTTTCTTAAGCTTTGTATGATGAAATTAATGAAATTAATATGAATGAAATTCAGCTGGCCAAGGTCTTGAGGAGGATTTATTTCATCTTTGTTTTCAAGTCTTTAAAAGTTTACCCATCTCTAAATCTGATAGAGAAACACCTCCCATAAAATTGTGTTCTGTTTGTTCAGATTAAAAGGTTTTAAGGACACTCAGCTTGAAGACCAAACTCATTCCTCTCCCTTTTATTTTAAGTCCAAGTGCTTTCCTTGGCTTCATGCAGTGAAACAAATTCAAGACATTCCTCTCTGACTGCAGAAAAGACTTTTTCTACAAATATAGATGAGAAATTTCACTTTAAAATATCAACAGAGATCTTTTCCCTCTTCTAATCATTGTATCTGCTCATATAACTGGACTAAAACTCAGAAATACTTAAAGATTTTTACAGGTCATGAACCAAGTATTTGGCTGAGCCAACAAGTGCAACTATTTATATTTCCTAATTTTCTACTTTGAAAAACATCTGCAGTTTTTGTTTTGTTTTGTTTTGTTTTTCTCTTTCCTCCTTATTCCATAAACAACAAGCAAGAAGGTCATTGTATTCCAGCTATGGACCTTCTTGTTGACATCTGCTTTTGGGGAATATTATCAAGCCTCAGAGTTCTGGAAAAGGTGCCCAAATACTCTGCTTTTCACAGTGCTTCAGAGTTAGTAAGGTATGATCCTTTTTCAAAAAATACTGCATTTTCNCATGGCAGCCAGGCCAGGCACGGACTCTGCCCTGAGGACCCCGGAATCACGGGACAGCCACAGTTTTTGGGGCAGGGAAAACACCTATGACCAATAAGGAACAGGATAACATCAGGGAGCCTGGAAACCCTGTGTAACCACGCTTCAGCTTCCATGTCCACCCCCCGGGGGGGGGGACCTCCACACTCTCTGACTGCAGAAAAGGCTTTTTCTACAAATATAGATGAGAAATTTCACTTTAAAATATCAACAGAGATCTTTTCCCTCTTCTAATCATTGTATCTGCTCATATAACTGGACTAAAA
>VYXC01005333.1:324801-356167 GCA_013397175.1 Platysteira castanea | reverse complement strand
AGCCATGCTTGCCATCAGAGGGATGAGCTTTCGGGAGCATGTGAAGGTATAAATGCTTTCCTTCTTTCACTCCAACACTGGATGATTCATTCTGCTATGTAAATTAGCCATTGTGAGACTTCTTTAATCTTGAGCACTTGCCCTAGATTTTCATTTCTAAAACCAGCTCTACACTGACATGAAGAGACTCTTTCATCCAAATTCCTCTTCTGTGGGCAAAGTTTGTGTGCCCAATGTGCAGCAGAAGTAGGGCAATCTGAAATAGCCGTTTTCTCCCAGTAAATCAGTATTTTTAGTAAACCAATATTTTTTTAGTACAGCATCATGAGGACAGACATTGATTCTTTTATGTCTTAAAACACCTTCCCCCAACCTCTCCCTTCATCCAGGGCTCAACTCCACGCCTGAATTCTCTCCCTCCCCCTCTCCAGCAGCACAGGGAGGATGGGGAATGGGGGCTGTGGTCAGTCCATCACTCGTTGTCTCTGCTGCTGCTCCTTCATCCTCAGGGGAGGACTCCTCCCACTCTTCCTCAGCTCCAGCATGGGATTCATCCCAGAGGAGACAGTCCTTGTGGTCTGAAGGCAGGTAAATCATTCAGCTTTGTGCCTCGGCTCCCATTTTGCTCCCATTGTTCCTCTGATAACACACCTTTCCTTCCTTGCCTTTTTAATCTTGATTTTTGGAATTATATTCTTCATTATTTATCTCTGAGGTAGGTTTTTTGACACTTCACTAGAAAACTGCACTCAGCTACATAAGAGAATGAAAATACATTTTTTCTCTGAATGACCATGTAGCTTTCACCATGTAGCTGACAAGTGAAATATGGCAGCAGATAGATACTATGACCCAGTAACACATAATAATTTAGAAAATTTAAATGGATGTAAAATTACTCTCCATAGAAGTAACCCCCAATTAGTAATTACAGCAAGTGCCATTCTCTTAAGAAAAATGGACACTTCATTTGCAAAGAGTAACAACAACTCTTGGGAATGGGGCTTATGCATATATATCCTTATTTTAATCTCTTGGACAGTTCCAATTGGATTTTTTTGNGAGAGAAGCTTTGTTGTGTTTATCTGGCCTAAGAGAGCAGCTAACGAGCTACAAGAAACTTCAGAGTTACACACTAGGCAATACAGAATTTGAAAAGTACAAAAGTTAAAACCTAAAGTATCACTATTACTATTATTTATTTGGGCACAAATTTTAATGGCTTTTTTAGTTTTATATTTTTATTTTTCTATCATGCTTAATTTAAACTCTAGATTGTCTCTACTGCCATGGGTAAACACTATATTCCCCTTCCTTTGCTTAGTATCCAGGACCCTTGCCAGGTGTGGTGACTGCAACTCAAAATTCCTGATGCCTCCCCTAAGTCCTTGTTAATATTTCAAATATGATCCAACTTCCGTAGAAAGTTTTAAATTAGGCTTTAAAAGCTGGACCTAAAAAAATTCCAAACCGGTGGACAATGTATTTTGCTATACAATAACCATCTTGCATTTTGGCAAGATGCAATTGTATTTTCTGACTTTTATACCCACTTCATGACACAGGATTGAAAAATCTAAATGCTCAGTTTTATCAATAAAAATATTCATATCCCATATTGTTTTTCTTGTTCTCTGCCAAATGTGATATTGTCAGTGAGATATATTTTCCATAAACCCCCATTACTGATCTAGTAACAGATCTCCTGTTGCTTTTATAACATTCTTGTGTTGTGGTTTCTCCACAATTGGTTTTGAGGTCTTACATAGAAATATAACACCCAAATATATTAACCAAATTTATAACCCTCTGCAAGGACAAGGCACTGGGAAAAAAGAGATTTCTTTCTAGTACACTCCTGGCCAAGTCTGACTTTGCAAGGGATTCTGGTGGAGACTGGAGACCATCCCTTGATTCTTCTGTCACTGTTTTCCAGGAATGTAGCTAACCTGAACTCAGCAAATCTAAGGGAGAGCATGCTGAGTATGGAACTGGTTCTGGTCCCTTGGGACAAGTCAGTGCAGCCTAAATGCTGTTTGAATTACTCTAAATACTTCCATGTCTGATGGTACCTGTCTTTATTAATTCCCGAGGATCCTCGTCATCTTTCTTATCACTGGGTCCATTTCTAGGGAGATTAACTGACTTCCTGATACTCAAGGATCCTTCAAGTATGTGAAAGCAACCCACAGACAGATCAGCAAATTTTGGTGTTAACTGAAACAACCATTTACATGATAAAGGCTAAAAGAAAAGCTTTTCCCCTTACACTCATGATAATAAAGGGCAAGAAGAAAAATGGATGGCTGTGACATAATTTTCCATAGCATTAATATTTCTCATTTTAATTTGCAGTGAAACAAAACATCAAAGTTTTTGGAGCATTAATTCAGTGGTGTAAACTCAGGATTGTAATGTTAGGCTTGAGATGCCACTGACATCCTGTCCAGACTGCAGCTGCCACTCCAGAGCAGCTCCTCTCATGGCTTTGTCCTATCTATCAGCCTAATACAAATATGTTCAATGGCCCAGGGCCTCTGAAATGGCATAAAAACACCCATATTGAGACAAATTAATTGTTCCATCTATAGCTAGGTTCTCTTGTTAAAATTCTTTACATTTAGCATATGTTCTTGTCTCGGGCAGGGTGTGCCCCCAGCTCTCGCTTCAGCACCTTGGTGACATCCAGCATCCTGCACCACTCCCCTGGGAAATTCTGTTCCCATCCTGATGGCTTCTTACTTGTGTTACTAGTAGGCCTTAACGGTGTCTTTTAAAAGGTTTGCTGACAAATCCCAGAAGGAATTCAGAAGATGTTTTGAACTAATCCCAGAGTGCCTTGTGTTTACACTCCTCCCAGTCTGGAAACGAGAGCTCTGTGTGAGAAAAACACAAACCACACCTGTCCCTCCTGTACTCCCATACTGTTTTGCCTGCAGACTCTGGGTGGTGGGTTTATATTTTGCCTGCTGTTTTCTTCTCTTCCACAGTGGTCTGATATCATTCTTATTAACACCGTATTTACTGAAATCACCAAAGGTAAGCTGATTTATGTCATCTGAGGATTTTGCCCATCAGTTCTCCTAAACCATATTTCCAACGTACTTTGAAAACTTTAATCCTGCTAATCTGCTGAAAGGAAGATGAAAAAATGTTTCAATTTTCAAAAAAAAAAAAGTTCTTATTAATTCCTCAGTGAGGTTAAGAGATTTCTGGATTATAGCAACACCAGTGAGAGGAGAAGAATATCTATGAATACTCTTTCAATCAAAAATATTTATCACTGCAATTCTAAGACCACATTTCATAGTTTCTGTCTTCTTGGCTTGTTTTTTCTCCTCTCTGTGAGCATAGCCTTCATACATTAAAACCTAAGAAAGAGAAAATTCAATACATACCTTAAAGCAATGACTTCTGAAGAAACACTTCAATGTTGTGAGGCCCTGTATGATGAACAGGACCAGAAGTTCTGACAGGAAACCTGTAGCCCTGCAGACCTCATCCCCATCTGGTCACATGAAGTCTGTGTTTGTCTTTCATTCCACAGCGCTTTTCTGGCTGCATTTGACCCACACAGATTTTTTTGCCAAGCTCTCCACGTGTCTGTCTGAGCACCTTCCAGGGCTGCATTCGGCAGCACGGCTGAGATCTGTCAGGTTGCTTCTCTCATCCTCTCCCCGGGGTGAAAACTGTTCAGCAATTAAGAATTTCAGAAGGGAATATACATATATAATTCGACTTGCACTTGTCACTTGTAGCAAAAAGTAGTGAGAAATGCAACGGTCTGTGATTTCTCTGAGAATTTATTCCACGTTCTCGTCAGACTGCTAAGTGAGCCTAGTAAAGACAGTGGCCTATGATCAAAGGAATGAATGGATACCTCCCTAGGCAGTCTCAAACTTCATAAAAGATGTTGCAATACATCTGTTGCCACCTGAAAACCTTAAGGATCTCATTGTAAAGCACAGGTTGACCACATGCAGCCTCTCAGGAGACAGGGAGCAGAGTTAGGCTCAAAAAAACCCCATTTTCATTATCCTCCAGCAGCACAGAGCCCGTGATGTGCTGGAGTTTCTCACACCAGTGCTGTCCAGGCACATTTGTATTCTAATCCAGATGAGCCCTTCAGATAGAGCCAGTCTGGAAAGTCACATCAGATTTCCATTTTAATCACTTTATTTTCACACTTAATTTTTTATATATATATATATATTTTAGCAAAGTATGCCTGTAAATGTATAAAAGTCGTCTGAAGAAACAGGCTTTTTCTTTTTTTCCTTCTTTTTTTCCCCTCCATCAGAAAATGAAGTGGTAAGAGTCTGATTTCATGAACTCATTTTTCAGCCTTATACAACTTTGAAAAACAATTTGGAAAATCAACGTGAAAAATTACTATCAAAAACTCAAACTAAGGATAAACAGCCATATCTTCATGGACAGAAAAAATAAAAAGTGAATAAGCGTCTTACAAGTGCCTTAAAAAAAAAAAAAGAAAAGCAGTAGGGAAGTCATTTAGAAATATATTTTTGCTGTTTTGTTTTGTCAGTAAAATGACAAGTTTTCCCTTCACATTCCCTGCAGTCTCTGCCAGTTCCACATCCTTTTATTTCATTCACAGCCAGTGATTATGTTTACATGGTCTTAAAATGTCGTGACTGAAGTCGGAGCCAGTCATGCAGTTAATTTAAAAACTGACAGATTGTATAAACTTTATTAAACAAAAATAAGGTTTGCAACAGCAATGCAGAAGGCTTTGTCGCTATGAGCAAGTGGTGTTGAAATACATGGGAATTTTATGTTCCATCAATTCAGTGTTTATTTCTTCAAATTTTTCTTTCTTTCCCTCCTTGCCTTTTTTTCTCATAAATGATTAACACTAAAACCAAACCAAAAAAAGGGTAATAGTTATAAAACAAGAGCAAAGAAGCCTGGTTCAATCACTTTGTACTGCAGAATTTCTTTTCCTCTGAAAGTTTTTAGCCATATGTCCACTTGATGTGCAAAACTATTGTTTTAATAGACTAGACTTCAGAATTTGAAGCAGAATTTGGCACTCAGGGCCATTTAACTTCTCTTGCTGTTTCTCAGCTCCAAGAGTGGCTTGAAGATTTTGGAAACCTGGGTTCCAGTAATGACCCAGCCACTAAATTTTACATCAGTTTAGATAAATCACTTATTTGAGGCTGATTTTCCCTTCTCTTCCTTCATGTCTCTTACGCAATCCATTCGAGCTATTTTTCTATTTAGCAGCGCCCGCTTTAGAACCCAGAGCCCAGGAGTGAATACTCACATCTGTGCACTCCACTCCCTTTCACACAGACTCTCACAAACCTTTCCTTCAACCTTTTGATTGCACCTTTGCTGTGCCAGTCCTCATCCTGCCCTCCAGTCAGACGGAACTGAGTCACCAGTCCCAACACAGCTTTTTCTTTGATGCATACAGACATATGGGTACTTTCAGGTATATAAATATACCCACACAGATACAAACCAGCATTTTAAATAGCATTTATTAGTTATTTTAAACAGCATTTAGTCTTTTTCTCACCTTGCCCAATATTAATATCCAGAATTAATAATGAGTTTAACGTATGAAATGTAAATGTTGATAATCCGGCTCTGATTAGGAGTGTAATGGGAAGGGGCATAAATGAACATCAAGTGTAACGATATCCTGGTAGCACTCTGCAAGACACTGCATCACTTGGAGATGTGCTAGAGGGATGCCACCAGAATTCTTCCAGATTAAGGGTTGAGGCAAAATTTCTTGCTCAGGGTGAGAGCGGAGAGCACACAAATGGGCAGTTACCACGCAGAAGCAATTGTTTATTATTAAATCACAAAGAATCAACCCAAACAGAACAGGGGGTTTTTGGAGATAGGCATTATCCGTATCCAACTACACAGAGATGCTTTCCATGCCCTAATTTGAAAAACACATTATAGGGAGAAAGCAGGAGAAATTACATGGAAGAAGCTGTTAACAACAAAGTGAACACAAAGTTGTTTAGACACACATTAGAATGTGGGTGCAAGCTTCTCTGAGCAAACCACAACCTTCCTAAAGTGCTGCTGCAAATACAATCCCCTTCTCATTGTTGCATGTTTTCCAAGCAATATAACACCATAATGCTCAGCATCATAAACATTTTTATTGCTCCAAGTCCTGGTGAAATCTATGATACCAAAGCCCTGTTTATTGTACTTGGACCTTGTGCATTATGGAATTGCTGCCTCTATTGGTCATAAAACAGCGTTCTGGTCACAGAATATATACCAGCAGCCATCTGAGCCTTAGTCTGCTGCACCTTCTTAGGCAGCATTACCACAATTTATCCTTACTCTGCAGAATTCTATTAAAATCAATAATGCAAGCACCTCACTCTGCCAGCAGAGTGTGCCTCGTAAAGATTGCCTGCAAAAGCCTTCCATATATTACTCAGTAAGTTGCCTTTATGAAATATACATGTGACCAAATTGCAGACTTAATGTTTTATGTCTCTTTTATCTTCTTTCTGTAAAAAGCAGAGAGAACTGAATTGTACAAGCAGGCTTCCTGTTTACCTATCAAAAGCTGGAAATCCAGAGTATTTATAGGACTTCAAAGTAAAATGATAAATAGAAGTAAAAACTGATAAATCTGGTAAAAAGCCTATATGGATAAGTCCAGTTTATGCACTACATGCTATGACCAAAAAACCTATTTGCAGAACTATGAAAAACAGACAGTGAAATCTACCTTTGGTGAGCAAACCAGAATTTAGGATGGAAGAGATTTTAGAACTCATCCGGATCACCTACACACATATTCACACATTCTTTAGAACAGAATATACTTTATTTATGCTAAAATTGACACTTTTTTCCCCAGTCTTTGCTTAAAAGTAATCATTGTTGGTAGGGATATTCTCTCAGAAATCCAGTCCAGTGCTTCATTACCCTTAAAGTTATAAAGGCTTTTCTTAATGTTCAGACTAAATATCCCCTGCTTTAATTTGAGCCTGTTCAAACTTCCACTCTGTGGAGCAGACAGGGGCAATTTATGGCCTCCTGCTTCTCAGCAACCTCTTATGTCCTGGAAGGTAATTACCACATCTCCCTTTGGAGTTCTGCACCTTAGACTAAGAGTATCCAAATCTTTCAAGCAGGCAATGAGGCAATTAAGAATTCATGCAGCTGAGGAAGCTCCTAGCACAGGTGCTTGAAGATTTGACTATGCTAATTTTCAAAAAGGACAATTCTTTTGGAAAAAATTAGTAACACAGTGTGAACATCATTCCTAGGCAGTGATCACTGGTGCCAGGGCTTTGAAGGAACTGAGGGAAGTGAAGACAGCAAAGCCTAAAGAGATTGTTCCTGCTGTCATCCTGCAAATGAGGAGAAATTTTAGGGTAAACCAGCTCTGAAGAAGGAGAGGAAAGAATGGAAAACTCTGGTCTTTGGATGTAGCTTCTCCTTAAGCTTTGCTCCACACTGGGATTTTTCTCTCCAGAGCTGTGCTGTGATTTCTCCTGACAACATGAGCTCATGAGGACATGGCAACATGAGGACAGTTTACCCAAATCCCCATTCCTTAAATACTTTAAATATTTCAGATGGGTGGGAAGCCAAAAACTAAGGGACTTACCTGCTGAGCGGAGATACACATTAAGACAAAAATAGACATTTGCAGGGCTTAGCAACATGCTTTCCTCCTCCCTAAACCCCCAGAATTTGGCTTCACATCCTTGAGCACCATCTACTGGCTCTCCCTCTGCCGACTTCACGCATCTAAACCACCAGACACTGTGTTTGTCCCACCAGCACATTGCAGGAGCTCGGGGTGGAGAAAGACAGCTTGAGACCAGCCCGTAAGTTGGACTCTGCTTCTATAAAATGTTTGTGGAACAATTTTGAGTAATTGACAATTTCATAATAATCAAAGTCTGTGTCTGGACAATTTTCAAAGAGATAATAAGGCTTAACTGAGCCAGTAAATTATTTTCTGTGAACAGTTCAACCAGCTGTACGCTGTGCATTGCAGATTCCATCCTTTCTCTTCCCTCAACTCAAGCGACAGTTCTTATGTTAAAATGATGAAATAAAGCCTACATCCCTAAAAATAATAATTAAGCACTAGGGAGCAGTAAACAAGCATAATAAAGTTATTAGTAAACAGTTAGTTTCTAGCGCTGTAAGAAAAGGGTGTAGCTCAATTTTCAAGTCTTTTTCAAAATTTGCTTTCACTGGAGGGTTTCCAGATTCTCTGTGTTTTTCTTCCAGATAATCACTGACAAGCAGAGACCATGTCTTATTTTACTCATCCTGTTGTACAGAATCCACAAGTGAAGCATCCTACAGGAATTCCATGGATGAAGACCCACAACAGAAACACACAGAATGAAATAATTCAAGGAGCTCTGAGGGTTTTACACCAGAGTCTCTCTTCTCCTTGTGCCACAATCACACAGGTTTTTCGCATGTCCAATCTTCCATTTCCATTTGTGACCCTGTGGAGTTCAGTACAGAATCCATTGCAGCAACAGAGCAAGACTTCCAAATGAGATGGAAATGCAAGGCAGAAATAGCATCTTTGAATTTTGTCTGTAGTGACACTTCCATGCTCTTACTCTACAGCCTAGATTCAGATGTAAATTGTGCATTTTCTGTGCTGCAAAGCACTTCAAGTTATTCTTCAGCCCTCACTAATTTCTAGAGCTTAAATTCACTTCCAAATCAAAGATGTGAGGAAGGAAAAACGACCACAAAAGACTCATATCTGTCATTTTTATACCTTAGGAAAGGGAAATTACCATAAGATATATGAATAAAGTTAAGCAATCTATCCATTTCAGAAACATGATTTGGCAGCTTGACTCATGAAACTTGCACAAAACTGATTATTTTTATTTTTACACAGCCCTGTTCAGGCAGACGCTTTGTCAAGCTACGTGCACAACGTAGAGAAACACTGAGTTAGTTTTTCTGTGATAAAATTATACGTGCAGCCATAATGGAAAGTCAGTGGGTTTAAGTGTTTGTCAGAACTTGAGTGTTGGACTGTTCAACATGGAATGAATTAGAATTGATAGACACATACATACCTACGTGTACATACATACATACATACATATATATAAAGCTCAATATTTCACCTCACTTTAGGTGAAGAAAAATGAATAGAGGGAAGCAGACTATCCATATAGAATCATAAAGTATGGTAAAGGCCTCCAAGATCATCAAGTCTGACCTTCTGGGACACCACGTATTTTCTGTGTCGGAATCTTGACAAAAGGTTTCTAAAGAGTAAATAAATTCTTTTCTGCTCCTGAGGAGCCTTGAGCCTTGAAGTAGATGAAGAATTTGATGTTTCATTAGCATGATTTAGCATGGTCTCGTTTGTGCCTCACAGGCCTGGCAGCAGGGCACCAGGAGAAGCTGAACTGCCCCTCCTCTGTCTGAGAGACTCCCCAGTGACTGAGTCTTCCAGCTGATAGGGGACTGTGGAAGGCTCCACACATTCCACTCCTCTTTCAACTTCGTAAGACTGAAAATTCAATTAGAGTTAGCCCTCATGGTACATTGCTCTTACTGTCACAGATAGGACCTGTGCGAGAGTTTTTAATTAAGCAGCAAATGAGGCCTGACATCACCTCTGACTCAGCGGGATGCAGTGAGGTGTCTGCTGGAAGGGTTCTGATGTCCCTGGGGCCAGCTCAGCCCCTTCACGTGGCTCACGAGTGGAGAGTGCTTGAGAGCACGAACGAGCAGGGGGAGAGACAGGGGTGAGAGCAGCGATTTCATCCCAGAGGGTTTAGGAGGGGATTCTGACACACGGGAACCGCAGAGATGCTCCTGCGCCAGCGCCAGCAGCTGAAGCTGGTGAAGTGTCTCCAGCTGTGAGACGGCTCCCACGAAGAGAAGAACCATAAAAGCCCTATCTAGGGCAGCCAAGTGAGGAAGTTATGCAGCCTGAAAGCCTTCCCATCATTTCACTTCACCAGCAGTCACGACTACTCCTTTTCAGACAACTCAGTCCGCTTTGCTTTACTTTACTTGCCAGCTGAACCTGGAGTACACAGATCTGCGAGCTCAAACCCAGAAGGACTTGCTGTTAGCTCAGTTGGAGGGAGAATGTTGTGAATGTATCAGGCGAGTTGTTCTTAAAGGTCAGAGAAAAATTTGCAGAGATAAGAGTTATCTACTCCTTCCTCTCCCCTAACCCAAAGGAAAACCAGATTTGCACTTGCCAACATCAAAAACATGAGCTGCAGGTAAAACTGCTTTGCAAGCTACTTTTCCCAGGACCAACAATCACTGGGCGACACTTGAATTCTCTTCCAGCCCAAAAATTCACTGTGCACTAAGAAATGAAGTTAAAATCATTAAAAGTCAGAAGTGTTTTTGTGTTTGACTCTTTTCTTTTCAGAACTACATTCATGCAAATCAAATAACACATGAAGCAGACAGCTGGGGTGCAAACATTGCTTTTACCAGAAAGTTTTTGGCACATTTTCCCAATGCATCAGGGAAAAAATGCCCAAACCACTATATAACATTCTCAGGCTGGTATTTCTCATTGCAGCAATGTTTTCTCTTTTTCTTCCTGTGGTTTAGTCAGGTAATCCTTGCTAAATACTTGACGATTCCTTCTGAATCTTGCACCTCCCATAAGTAAGAGTGAACAAAAATTTTTATCTTAGTGCTTGAGTCACTCAAAAGAATACTTAAAAATGCCTACTTTTAGCTAAAAAGAAGTTTGGAGCTTTTTTTTTTCTTTCAGCTTCTCTAAAATAATTTTGGAAAAGAACAAAGACAATGCTTTAAAACAATTCAGCTCAGAACTGGCGCAGGAAATGAACTGTTTATGTGGCTCTATTTATAGCAAGCCTCTAAAAATAGTAGTGCTTTCTTCCACATTCTGGAATAGGAATATAGGACAATATCAGTCCTTCAAACAAATGACGGTATGAAAGACCAATCCAAAAATTCCTATACTGAAATAAAGCACATCATAAATAACATTCTAGGAAGGAGGAGTCCAACGGGAAGAAAGAGAATGAAAAGTTTTTGCTGTCTCACTGAAAACCCATATGACTAACATCCCAGTCTTCCTTTTGTCCCTGAGTGCCTCACTTCAGTTGGATGGATCCACCCATAAAAGCCAGATAGAACATAATCACAGAAGTCATGGCAAATATCCATAAAGGATCTGCTCTCTGACCCAGAGAGGAGGGAGACCTGACTGCAGAGCAGGTATTGGCATCCTTGTCTGTACCTCAGGCTGTCTTGAGAGTCAGGATGCCATTCCTCTGGCCTGTTTTAGAGGATCCACACTTTTAGGAGGAGATGAATCACCTGTGAATGTCTCTCCACAACTACAAAGAGAGTTTAAGATAATTAGCTCAGTTCTAGATAAATATGGCCAGACCAATTCTACCCGAGGGGGTTATCCTGTCTATGAACAAACCAAAATAAACCCCAACAAAGTCACAGCGTGTGCAGGTGAGTCAATCCTTGGAGTATGAGCTGGGTCTGCTCCACAGACCAGTCTGAGCCACTGTGCTGTCTTTCATTACTCTGCCCTTGGAATTCAATGTTCTTTTGTGTAACACCTGAACAGTTTTCTCTCTCTAACCAACAGCATTCACATTCTGCTGGGGAGACCTTGGAGAGTTTTGCCTCTCTATGTATTCAAATCAGGTTCTCTTTTTGTACAGGAAGTGTTGGGGTTTTTAAAGACTTTTTTTTTTTTCTGTATTAAACACTGAGAAGGAGTAAAAAGTCACTATGACCTCCACCAGTTTGTCTTCAGGGCCAGGAAGAGATTGGGCAGGGCAGGGAGGAACCAACAATTTAACACCACTTCTGTATCTGTCTGTAATAGCCCACTTACAGTAAATGTTAACAACATTTCCAGAAAGTTCAGGGAAAGGTAAACAGACAAAATAGTGAGAGCTGGGAGATGAAAGCAAAATATTTTCCTTACAAGAGATACCTACAGGTGTTCTCAGCCATTACTGCCTGTGTACTGTTTTTTTAGTTCTTCCTTCTCCACAAGTACCGTGGCAAAAAGAACAAGCTTTGAGACTTGTAACAATAAAAGCTATCTTCCCAAAGGGTAAAAAACCTGACAACAAAGCAAATTGATACTCTGGAGAAATATGTTGTCAAAATCCATAGCACAGGTTTAAGACACAAATCTGAAGGTGCATCCCTTTGCGATCAGGACTTCCTATAGGAAGTTGTATATCCCTCCTTTGTACTGTAAAGAGGCTGCATTTTTGAACCTCCAGAATGGCAGGAAACTAAAGCTAAGCAGAGAAATAGGCTCTGTAGGTTCTGCCATTAGATGCATTTTCCAGAGGTCCCAAGCAAGAGGGTGGCTTTTATTCCCAAACCTGCGTTATCCAAGGAGGACAGAGGCACAGGGTGCAATGCACAGTGGATGTATGGGCTGCACTCACTGTTCACAACACAGAGAACAATTCTCCATCAGATTCTATCCCCTCTGACACTGTGCTGCCTCCTCAGGCTGCCTCTCCTCCTTTACAAACTGCTCAAGGTGTCTTTCCTTATTTCCTCAATTAAGGATGCAGTGTTTATACAAGCCTGATGTTGGCTTGCAAATATCAACACGTGGAGTTCCATCACAGCTATGCTGTGACTGAAGTGATCAGGCACCTGCATTTAGGAAATGTATCACAGATGGTTGGTGAAGAGAGGAGATGCACTTTGAGAAGGCCAAGGGAGGTGAGGAGCAGTCAGCTCTGGTCAGAACTGTAACGGTACTCAGTGGGCACTTCTTCACAAGATCAGGTTTTTCTGGCTTCTCTTAAAAGAAATGGTCAAACCCCAATAGTTTTCCCCTTTTAATAGAGTCTCCAGGCAAACACTGAACCTGAAATGAGAGCTGCCGTGTGTGCAACACCAAAATGCAACGCAGTTTGGTGTTTGCAAAATGTGCCCAGGCAGCTCCAGGAGACAAAATATTTGGGATTTTCTGTCTTTGCAGACAGAGTTCCCTTCTTTAAACTCAGTTTTCTGCAGCAGAGTAACAGCTGTAACACTTGATTGTAACACCAAAAATTAACTGCTCTGCAAAAATACTCTGCGGTATTGTGTTATCATTTAAAAAAATCAGTTTTACTGAAATTGTCTAGAAATAGAAATTAAACCAAGAAGTAGAAACATTCTTCTAAGTCTAGGGTGAACAAAATTTCTAGAGTGGAACATCTTTCACTGATACTTTTATACAAAATGATTTGACCAGATGCTGTTGCCCACGATGTCTGACAATCTCTCTTTCATGGCTTAGTTATTTCTGCACCTTGTAGGAGTCTCTGGCCATGAACATCATCTAGTGAGCAAATATCTGAAATGTAGGATGAGAAACAGAGTCTGGCTTGTAGCCAGGAATCAGCAAAGAATCATACAGGGCTCCAAACTACAGTGTAGGTTCATTTTGAATTTAGTGTGAAGTCGATAAAAGGCTTTTAACACTTCTGAATGATAATTAACTAATTCAAATTTTTAATTTTTTGAAACCGATATTTTTACCTTTTTTTTCCTTCAATTCAGAAAAAAATATAATGAGAACTAACAAGAAACACGAGTACTTTGCACTGAGTGTAGGGGACAAACATTTTGTAAAATACACCCAAATTGACATTGATTAAGTTGGTTGAACAGGGTGTACAAAACTAAAGTTAGATGACAGAGTTCTTTTACAGAAAAGACGCTTAATGAGATGGACTGAGCACTTTTTTTGTCTTAGTGGTAGATTTGATATATGATTTACTCCCAGCCTACTTCCTTTTTTATGTTCATTAGCAATACATAGCTGTGCACAGGGAATCTGGCATCAGTGAAGGTCATTATGTGTCCACACTAAGTCAGGCAGGATTTAGATTTGCTCATTATGGACTACCAGAGATACATGTTTGCAGTAATACAAAGGTATTCAACTAAAACCAGAAAAAAATCTGCCAGGCTTTTTACAAAGTGATTTTGTCTTTGAATTTCACAACCGTTAACATATTCTGCTTTATTTCCACCCACAGAAAGGCATGTGATAGGAAGGAAAATCCCCTCTGGGAGGAGAACACGCCTTGTATTTGGGTTAGCTGGTGTCTCTCTATCAATTTATGTCCTAATTTAAGCATGCAGGTAGTCTGAGTTTGACTGAAGAATCCCTTGTTATATCTGTTTAAAATAGCATTACAGGTGAAAATTTCCTACAAAATTATTTCTTGCTTCACGAAAACTAGGAAAAGCACTTAAACCCTAACTGGGTGTTTCTGTTCATCTTCTACAGATACAAAAGCAATGGTCTTCAGTTAGTAAAAAGAATTGAAAAAGGAAGGGTTAAAAGTCAATTAGATTAATCAAAAAATATTCTTCTCTCTGATTTTCTTCTCATTTTCAGTGAACAGTGGTAGCAGAGTCACTTTATTTGCCCCAGCTTGGAGAAGAGAACAGCTCCTGTATCACCACCTCTCCTTCTCTTTCGCATTAAAATAAATCCTTCTTGTGTCCCAGCTTTGCAAACAATTTCAGAGGACTTCAGCTTCACATGGGTGGCCAGACCATTTTTACCCTCAAAAGTATGAGTTAAGCCCAGGTATCAGGGTTCACAGGACAGGGACTCCTCGGGGGAACTTTGGCCTCTCCAGGACTGGTTTCTAAGAACAGCTTTCTGAAATAACATCCATCCAGGAAAACTGAAGCTGCTGAGACACATTTTTGCTTTTCTTATTGATGTCTCCTCCCTTTTGTCCCTCCTTTCAGTGCCTGTATTTAATGATTGGAATTTTTTTTAAGCTAACTTGAAGAAATAGGGAGTTTATAGTCTCAAAATATGGCAGTTACCAAGTGTTCTGTAAATACAAGGCACAGAGTTCTTCCAAGATGTGGAATTAAAGCCTGTCTTTTGAAAAATATTTAATCTTGTGCTGAAGAGTAAACACACAACACTTGAGGACCTCCTTACCTCCTGAGGGAATTTGTTTCCGTGTTTAATTTCCCTCAGCTCTCGGAGACCAAATCTTATTTCTGGCTGAACCCACTCCATCTGCCCCTGCACATCCACATTTCATCTCCTTTTGCAAGAGCAAGAAGCCTTCTGCTATCAGATTTCCTTACTGTGTATTAGCACTTTAACCTTAACCTTGACTTTTCCACTAGGAAAGCAATTTAGAATAGAATTTGTATTCCTGAATACCCTGATTTACCGTCCTGTGCTTAAGAAGGGTCGAGAGGAGTATCTGGAGGTTTACATTTCCCCATGCTTTCAAATATGATCAGCCTGATGGGGAGGTTTTATTGACACCATGTGAATACTGTGCTCCTTACACTTGTAAAGCCAGGGATGATATCTGAGGTCAAGCCACTTTTCTGGTGGGGAAAAATTTCCCCTTCTTTATCCACGTTCAGGTACTAGTTTCCAAACAGGGTGTGAGGGACTCTCAGGGTAGGTATGGCTGCAGGAATGAAGCCATAGGGACAGAAAATATCTTCATCAAGGAACCCTTATTATCTTGTTATCAATACAAAATTGACCTAATATATATCAGAGACTATTAAAAAATAGTTGTCATGCAAATATCCAAACATATTTTTTACCCCATATGTGCACATGTGAGGGTATAAATATATATATATATATATATGAATTTTGGTCAAGCCTGTTTTTCGACTTCCACTCCTGAAAAGACAGTTTGTTTTCACTTCTGAATCTTCTCACTGCCATCTATTTGCTTCTCTAATACTGTTCTTTTCATAAAATATAGCACGTTAGGATTAGATGACACTTGTACTCCAGTTTTGGAGCTTGTAGTCATCATAACCTGGAGAATCTTTGTACTGCCTTTTCTTCTTTAGGCCAGCTACAGGAAAGAGTCATTACCTGGTGCAGATTCAATGGAAAATAAGTGAATTTCAGCATGTGGGTGATTTCTGTGTGAGCAAAGGGGCCCAGCTCTGTCAATCAGCAGCTCCACAGTATCAGCACTTGCTATCAGTGTTTACTACTAACCCCACACATCAAACGAGAACAAATAGACTTGTCTGGCTGGAACAGCACTAAGGTTGTATCTGCTTGGCTGCTTTAAGGAAGGAAATACACCCAGAGTCTTTCTGTGCATTCAAATTGATTATAATGTACAATGGTTTGTTTTCATTTTCAGAGGTAGTGCTCAAGTCAGCGAGTACATTTTTGCCACAGGCATCCCATTTGTTAGGTCTTCAGTGACCTTTATGCTTTCAAATTAACTCTCCTTGTAGCTCTTTTCAAGTTTACAATGGCATTCAGCTTAAATAAAGCAAAACAGTTTGCAAAAATATCAGTTTCCATCTCACAAGGCCCTTTGCCCTCCATCGTGACAAGTCAACTGATCTGGCAGCTTCAGTTCTCATCAAAGTGGAGATTTATATGGGTGACCAGGGGTATTTGTGGCTTTAGGTTACTAATGGTCAATAGAAAGGGACATTTTCTTCAGATGTAACAAAATGCATGCTTGGTTTTGGGTCCCAGAGGTAATGACAAAAGCAAGTTATTTCATTTGTAAAGGCTATAGGAACTAAGTCTGTTCATAAGGACAGATTTAAAGCTTTTATGATTATCTGTACCATTCTTTCATAAGGTGTGTAGACATCAGCTGTGACATGGACTTTTTCACTCATACACTGCAGTTTCTTAACATGTGAAGTAGTTGCTATTAAAAGAGTAATAAAAACACACATAGTAAAGATTTTTCCTCCTTCATCTTTCTGTGGAAATTTATCAAACCTGATTTGGGAGCTCTCCCATAATACTGCACTCCAGTTAGGACACAGTGGCAAAGGAAAATGGCTTGAATTTCTTCTTACAATTCTCTGGATGCATTTTAAGCACAGAGAGGATGCTTTCCATAAGAGAAAGAGATGTGAGCTTAAAAGATTTATTAATTGGTTTGGTTTTGTGCTCCAAGTGTGGACTAAGGTTTCTTTTGTTAAAGTGTCAGATGAGCAAAGTGTCAGATAAGCAAAGTGTCAGAGGAGCAAAGTGTCTCTCTGCTCATGGTGACACTCAGATCAGAGCCTTGGTTCATTTCCCTAGATACACACAATTCTCTGATGTTTTTTTACTGCCAGTATGACTGGGTGTCAGAGAAAGGGGTACCAAGGTGAAATTCTAAATGATGAGATATTGCCACATCTCCTCCCTTAGACAACGACATTTTTCCAGGCATGAGGATGGATTGACAGGCAGAAAAGAGGAGCAAGAACTGAAAGCCAGACTGTTCCACATCTCCCAATTCCTGTGTCTCTACGTGCAGTGTGAAGGTTTTATTTTCTCTGCAGTTAGGGGAAGTCTCTGTTGCAGATTCCTCAGCAGAGCAGAGCAGCTTTGTGTGAGCTCTTGGCTTCTGTCCTTAGGCTGCTTCTCCATATCTGGAACAGCTCATTGAAAACAGCAGGTATTTCTTCATTATATTCAAACTCTCCCATAAGACTTGTAGATTTATATTCTTATAGCAGAGAGTTAAACTACTATAAGATGGATATAATTTGCTACCCTGTTCATAATCTGATTAGTCCTTGAAATTCAGCCTAACTCCAAAAAGCCAGACTCAGTTCTCCCTGAGAACCAAGACCATGAACCTCAAGGCTGTTGTAGTAAAACCCAGGATTCAATTTCCCCTGGTAGGACCATGGTCAACCTTGCTCTAAAAGCTTCCAGAAGATGTAGGAAAAGCACAGAAGAACACCATGGTGCTGCTGTGTTTCCCTGTGGGTCCTGTGGCTGTCGACAGCCATTCAACCTTCACGTCTCCATTCATGCTTCACACCTCTATTTTAGAACAGAAACCATAAATACAAATTAAACAACACTACGCTCTTCAGTCATATATGGATGGATGCCCTTCCCCTCAGGTAACATATAAATTGCCTGCTCTGAAGAAAGGTGTTTAAGGTGAACTGGTTTTATTGCTTCTAACCACCTGCCATTATTACCCACCTCTTTTCATTTGAAAGCTATAAAAACATCCTGTTTTTCATGCATTCCAGACAAAACCTCTGGCTGGCTGAGCTGGCTGAAAGGAGCCATCTTTCAGTATGACAGTGTAATAGTGTCTTTTCATCTCAAACAAACAGCTTCTGCCATGGAACAGTTGTGAATTCATAATAACTTCTCTGTGCAGGACTAGAGTCCTTTCAATTCTGCACATCACTGGGGCTTGAGCAGTGGATTCTTCAGTGTCAGGATTCACAAAGTAGCTCATAGATACAGTTGTCCAATAGATGTGGTGCATTCATTCCTTCTGTACATTATTCCCCAGAGATTTTAACAATAATTTATCATTGTTTTAAAGCAGGCAGGCTGGCTGAGTTGGCAGAAACACACGTACCAACTTTTATATTTGTTCACAAATAAGCACTGTCAGATATGGAGATTTCTGATAGTAAATGTGCACATTGGTGACAACACACAACATGTCAAATGTCTGGTATAACAAAATAGCACTTGAAACAAGGTTCTCCTCTAAAATTAATTTACAAATCCAGTGCCTATCAAATACAGCGAGTCCAGTTCTTTTGGTTGCAGAAAATGTTTTCTGTTAAAACACAAGTTAGGAGATCATACCCTTGTCATCGCTTGCAGAAACAGATGAGATATTAAAGATCTGTCCATCTTCAAGAGTGTAAAATACACTCTAATAAGTGTATTTTATTACATTTCTAGTATAGAAGACGTGGTTTCACTGGGGTTAATACAGACATGGAAATTAATGAAAATACCTAAGGGATCACCCAGCATAGCAGATTTTGTCTGAGGCCAAGATTTAGCATTTGTTAAATTAGTAAGAATATACATTATAATGTATTCACCCTCTTTTATTCTCATTCCAAATCACAGAGATTGCAGAATGGTTGATGTTGGGAGGGACCTCTGGAGGTCGTCTGGTCCAGTTCCCTGCTCAGACAAGGCCACACAGAACCACTTGCTCAGGACTGTGTCCAGACAGCTGCTGAGTATTTCCAGCGATGGAGAATCCACTCTCTCCTCTAAGGTATAAAGAAATTAGTTTAGCCTGATGTTCAAGATCTTTCACCAGCAAAAAAAACCCCAAATCAGTACATGCTGTTTTAAAGATTGCCATCTCCTGTCTGCACAGGGGTAGAAAGAGGGTGTCTGTGAAGCTGCGAAAGAAAAGTTTCTGAATTTTCTAACAGAGCCCAGCACTCTTCACTGACTCTACCAAGTCTTAACCCAAGGGCTTTTTTTTTCTGCAGGAATTATGTGGAGGATTCTAATTTTTTGAGATTTTATTGTCCTCATTCTGTTGATTCTGTGCAATTAGATATTGATTGCATAGAATTTAGGGATAAGTCTTGTATTTTGTAAAGTCCATTATTCCTCCTAACATACAGATCATCAGTTTTTTCAGTGACTCAGTAAATTTCTAATTGTTTTCTTCTATTTGTTGGGTCAGCAAACTTAAAACACAAACATGGATGTGAAATATGCATTTGGGGTTGGGTTAGAATGGGTTTCTGTTATGAAGAAACTGTCTCAGACTCTTATTTTGCCTGGGGCAATGATCTTTATTTAACTACGCTGTTCAGCTTGGCAAAATATTACTGCTAAAGAGGAGATGGAGAAGATGCAGAAATAATCAAAAAAATGCAAGAATTTCAAGCACCCTTTAATTAAAAAGAGAATGATAAGGGTGACTTACTGAAAACAATTGAAAAACTTGATTTCCCCGAGAGTTTGATATGACCTAAGCATTATTTTCACTGACTCATTGCTCTCAACTCTCCCCTACAACACATATCCCAAAGTCCAGCTCATTCCTCCGTGCTCTGCTCCATTGACTCAATTTCCTTGTTTCCATGATGAGAATGTGCTTTAAAAATAGCTCTGTTTAGCCTTTAGCTAAGACAGCTTCTGATCACCACAACAGATGCTTTCCTGAGCCAATGAGGTGAATTCCCATCCCATTTTTCAGCTGATGGCATTGTATTTCAGCTTCATTAAATGAAGTTTAAGTAGCGCGAGAAAAGCCATTCCTGGGCTATTTCATGCTCCATATAATCTTCAGTGGGCTGTTTTTCACCAGCGTTGGGGGAGAAGGTGAGGGAGAAAGGAGGCTTCTGTCACCACAGGTAGCAGGGAATGGGAGTGCAGCCCACCAAAATTACACGGAGTCGTGCTAGTAAGCTTCCAGGAAAAGCCAGGGAAAGCCAAGCCCAAGTAAATAAATGAATCATGGGGAACAGTGACTCAAAACAGCAGAAGTGGCTCTGTGTGGCAGAGAGGTCACAGTACAGCAGGACCTCATATAAACAGGCACAGTGAGGGCAAAGAATATTTAGAGAAAAAGAAGATTTGTGACTGGGTGCTTAGAATGGAAGAAAACAAGAAAGCTGCAAGAGCCCCTCTAACACTGTTACTGCTGATGCTGCTTTAATTATCCTTCTGCTACATGGGATGTTGAACTTTATAGACATTCCAAGCCATTTTAATACCAACTGATTCTGAGACAAAACTACGAGCTAGCCACATACTAACAAATATCAAACAAGACTGTTTCAAAGTAGAGAATAGCAACAAAGAGCAGATAAAAGTGAACAAAACACCTCCGTTCCCCTCTGGGAACTCTGTTTCCTTCAGGATTCTGAGTGGTGCCTTTCTGAGGTGTTTGGCAGCATCCAGTGACTGCCCAGTATTATGTCTTGTACTTGCTTGAACACCACTTTCTCAAAGAACTTTCATTCTTTTGCCTAAAGACTGCCTAGCACAGAGCATCTCTAAGCACATGGGGTGCTCAGAGCAGCTAAAACTGAGTAAAAAAACAAAATCAAGATTTTACTCTCCAAAGCATGCTCTCATTTTAAAAAAATATGCTAGTACTCCAAATCAAGCAAGATACATGAAATGGAATTTTTTGCATTGTTTTTGCTTAGGAAAAATGGCAGTCTCAAAATCTAGATTTCATTCACAGGGTAGAGCAATTTCTCTTCATGTTGTTCTATTTATATGATTTAATAACATAGTGTGGCTATGAGTAGAGTTTAGCATACACTATTATCTCATAATATTTTACTGTCTTTGTAAAATTGTTAACGAAGATTTGCTACTCAATAATGGGTGGAACACCGCTTATGATTAAAAAATGTATCTTAAATTTCAGTAAACTACAGTATGTATTCAGCAAACTATGTCAATACCAAAGAGTGCCAGTCTGGCAACATTTAGAAGCCTAAATTGAGGAGAGGAAAACCTAAATTAACTATTTTGGGTGAACCATGGAGGGTGCACAATATTGAAGAGAGATCCCCAGACAGTTAAATCTGTGCTAGTGAGCTTGTCCAGAAGTATTGGAGGACTAAGCTGAAAGAATCTTAGAACATGACCAAAAACTTCTGAGCAGCAGTTATTTTAAAAGTTTAAAAAATTATATTAATACATAAATTGATTTTTTACCCATTCCTTCCTTAGTTTCACCTCTTACTATGATGAGAGTTTTTTGCTTGGATTGTGTTCTAAATCTGCATGGAAGAATGTGAGAGATGAGGCAGTAGAAGTGAATGTATTGAGCTTATGCAATATCAAGTAACTGGAAACAGAGTAGTCAACTTCATTTTAGGTATAATCCTGGTATAATACCAGTTCGAAAGAAGAATCAGAGTCTGCAGGTTTTTTTATGTTTGATTTTGGTGGGGGTTATGGGAGTTTTTTGTTGTTGTTTATATGGAGCAGTCTTGATTTAGAGACTTTTTGGGGATAGATCCCAATTTAATTTTTTGTGTTCTCACAAAATAATCCCTTTTAAAAACCAGTGATGGTCGAGCATTGGCTAAAATTCTAGGAATATATCAGATTTTCTCCAGCCTCCCCTCTGCTCTCCCGAATAGGACAGCAGCAGCAGCATCCCCCTAACCATGTCCTGCCACCACAGGGGAGCCAAACAAGAAGCTTCAGCTTCCAGCGCCAGTGACGAGCTCTCCTCGTTTTTAATAAGGTCCTTCAGGAGCTTGGTCACCTTGACACACTCAGACATCCAGTCCGAGCAAGGGATTGTAGATTCCTGTGGCTGAACCCATGGAGAAAAACAGGTACTTCCACGGGGTGCTTTGTCAAAGACAGTTGTCTGCATTAAACTGGAGGAGTGCAGTCTTCCCCTCCTGACGTAGCAGAATTTGGGGATTTGGGTAGAGTAGAAATTTAACTTTTGTGTGGCTGAAATTCAGGAAAAATGCACCTCAACAGCAGCAGCCTCAGTTCACTTTCTCCTTCCTGTGTCTGTAACTTCTTTGTCCATTGCCCTGGAGACCTTCTCTGCCTCCACCTTCTGAGGGCTCAGAGGGTCTTTCTTGTCCTCTCCTCAGTCTATCACACATTTTTGCTTACTTAAAGGCTTAAAATACCTTCATATTTTTAACTTGAAGGTTCATAGCCTTCAAGTTAAAAGTTAGAATACATCCACCTCCTGCATCCTCAGTGAGCACATTTGTCCTGCTTCAACCAGCCCTGGAGCACAACAACATCAACTCCTCCTTACATAAAGTCACTCATAAAAGAAAAAAAATTGCAAACCGTTCACCAGCACAATAAAAGTGAGAGATTACCCATTCATTACCAATATTAAGTCCCCACTGTGGAATGTTTTCTCACTCCCAAGTGAGGAATTGTTATTCAAGCTGGAAAGAAAGTGCCTTATGAAGAGCTGTAAAAAACAAATACAGGGATTCTACAGTTTTGTCAGTATTCTGTCCATCATGAGTGCAAAGAAAGGAATTTTGCCTTCTTTAACTTTGTTGGCCTGGATAAACAGAAGGCTTTCTCAAGTCATGTTTGCCATGGCCATGCTTTCATATTATTTATCCTCAAAAAAGTTATCTGGCATTTAAACTTTGAAACACCTCGGGAATACTGAATTTTGAAATCACAGTTAAGTAGCTGATTCTTGACCTTTTATTTTTGTATCTTCATAATAGAAACAATTTTCTGTGACTATTTAGCCTGATATTCCTGTCTAACAGAGAAGATTTCCCCAATATCATCTATGACAACGTTTTGGTTTATCATTAAAAAATATTTCCAATCTTCACTTTATGACTTATATCATCAGTTGATGAGTTTTCCCTGAGGTTTGGCTAAACCTGATATTTGGGAATAGCTCTGCTTGACTGAATTCAAATTTTTTTCTTTATAAATTAAGGGCACTACAAGGCTCAAATTTTAGGAAAGTTCAGCAAAAATTCCATTAATATTTTAGTCAATGTTGCTTTCAACTGTTTTAACACCATCAAAAGTCAGGAAAACCTCTGGAAATCTAGAATAGGACACTCTAGTATATCTGGTGTCCCATTAAGAAAGCAAAGAAATAAAACAAAATTTTTTCAGATGTAAACTTTACTCCAGGAAAATTTTGAATTTGTGTAATAGGAATAAGCAAACCTAACCAGTGGTTCTCCTTAAAGACCCCTTCTATTTTCTTGTAAATCTTGCTGAGTTGATGGAAAGCAAGAACACTTCTCCAATTAGGCATAAGTGATAATTACATATTTACAAGCATATTTATTTGGAACAATTAACATTAAGAAAGGAATATGATAAAGTCCTTTAAAAATCAAGAGTAGATTGTAGAAGATGAACAGAAGGTGACTTTTCAGTTTCTCACAGTGTAAGAACCAGTGTTAAGTGGTGCTTTTGGCTACAAGTCCAAAACGCAGTAGAGGAAATGTAATTCAGCTTGGAATCACTGGACTAAAGTGCTCTGGAAGTCAAAGGATTCAAAAAAGATGTTGCATGTGTTCATGAAGAATAATTCATTATGGTTGTTAGACTGATGAACAAAGGAAAAGAGAAGTTATGCATAAGCTCCTTTTCCTCTGACTATTTCCACGTAAAGTCAGACATGCAAAGTGCTAGAATTTTATTGCAAGATTGAATTAGGCAAAGTAGGAACAGGCAAAGAAAGGAAAGAGGGTTCTGCTATGGAAAGAGCAATGTGAATTCAAAGGGAAGTAAAATGAGGAATCTAAGAGAAAAACCCTTGGGGACAAGACTGAAAGGGTTGCCATGAAATTGTGACAGGACTCTGAATTTTAACCACTGTTCAACACACACTCGACATTTTTCTGGCTCTTTGTATGCTTTGACCTAACTGAAGAGTGAGCAAGCTGTGTCAATCTCTTGTCCCTGAAAGAATCTGCCCTGGGCAATTTTCTGAATATCTGTTAAATTGAAACTTGATTTACATAGAGGCTTCACATACAATTCAGAAAACAATAGTCTAAATTTAACCCAAAGTTTCTCCTGGAGCTTGTCTCATCCCTGCATATCACAAATTCCCCTAATGTAAAAATCTTTATTCAGGACACTGTTACCAGAGAGCACTCTCATCTCCTTTCCCCTTTTTCTAAATCACTATCAACAATAGGAAACATTCTATGGTGGGTTTTTTCCCTTTGTTTTTTAGTTTTTTCTTTTTCCTTTTTTTTTTTGAGAAAGAATAATAAATATTAACTTAAAAAACAAATTGAAATGCATAGCTCTGGATACCCGCTTTTCCAAAGGGAAGTGATAACAGCCATTAGCTTGTGACTTACCTCAGGAAAACAAAAACTGTTATCTGGTTCTGTGATTTCAAACACCAGGACATGATATAGAGCTGGGAAAACCCGAGGGACAGGTTTCTGAATGCCGAAGGACAGAACAGAGAAGCTTGAGGCTGTGGAGTACTGTGTCCAGTTCTGGGCTCCCCAGTACAAAAAATATATAGGCATTATTATTAAGTTACACGAACAGAAAATTTATCTATTTTACAGGATTCTGCACTAGAAAATCAATTGATCTACTGGCCTGTACATAGTAAATATCAGTATTTTCTCATCAGACTTTAATTAGCAGTCCTTCAAGCCTTCTTCTAGGTCCTTTACAATACGAACAAAGCCTTCAGGCCAGGTAGCAAGAATTATGAACACTGAGCCGAGAGATCTTCAAGGAGAATTCTCTGCCTGTTGAATGAGTTAATGGGACCCACAGTGTCTTCCCTGCCCTGGATCATCTTTTGTTTAGGTAGAGAGACTGAGAGGTGCACAAATTTCTGCCTTGTCCATGTTTGTATGGCCATCCATGAGCTACAAGAAGGGCATTACATATCCCTCTAAATGTTATAATGAGGTTTCTGTTTCAGAGCTAGTTCATATCTGGCAAGCACAGACTGGAATGTTGTAGCTACACTTGTAAGTTTCTGTCCATTAAAACATACCTTAAACTTTATTTACCATGCTTTTCAGCTTAGATTTCCCTTTCCATTTTGTTTTAAATTACACAAATTTTGTTTTACCTCCTTATCACTCCATTCATCCTTTCTTCTTTGCTGTCTACTCTGTAATCATCTGTCTCATCAGAACTATATCCGATGCATGAGGGCTCATACAAATCACCATAATCCAAATAAAAGGAATGTTGACAGATGAACGATACATAAATCACATCCTGGACCATTCCTAGAATGCTCACAAACTATAATGATATAAATTAACAGTAAATAAATATGACCAGCCTGCTAGAACCCTTCAACACCAAAAGTCTGATATATACCTGTCCGTAGATTTTCCACCCAATGGGAATCAAGCCAGAAGCAACATTCCCCACACTTTCCCGTTTCAAAGTACAATGAGTGTGGATCCAAAATTATTTCTCTGCTGCCTTGGTCACTCAGATATTGCTAATCAGATCTCCTTCCTCCAAGCAAACATAAATATCTCCACAGCTTGTGTGTGCTATGAAGACAAAACTTCCCACTCCTTCTGCAGGAATACTAGACTTCTTAAATGAAAAACTGGTACAAGAATCACTTCCAGGCTCTCTCCTTGCAGCCAGGGATGCCTCCTCTCCTGCTATGTACAATTTAGATACCACCCTCTCATTTCTGTGTACATCACAGAACTTAAATGGACAAGCACACAACACAAAGCAGTTAAGCCTCCTATAATCTCAGCAAAGATTTGGCAAATAGATCACATGCAGAGAGGCTTACTGGTACATTCTGAACAGGCTTAGGTGACAGAATCCCGTGTATAGAGTGTTTGTGAATGAAAAGACAAAAAGGCAACAGAACCTTCACTCTCCACAGCAATGACTAGTCCTACAAAGTGAAATAAATCCCTTTGAATAGACTGCACAGACCTTGGAGCAACTGAGAAAAAAAAAGTTCCTCAACTCAAATAAATAAAGAGCATCCCCACATTTCCCAGAGACTGCAACAGACGTTTTCAAGAGTAGCTAATTGTCTTTGGCCAGGACTTAATTCAATAATGTTGGAAGCCTGAGGGGAATTCCTGGCGCTAGCAAATTAAGATCTTAGTAATTAGCAATGACTGGGCAAACCACCCTCTGTGATCACTGAAAATGCCTCCTACAAGAGCCCAGTCCTCCCCAGCGAGCAGCGTGAGGAGGAAATATGGTTAAACAGCATCTTGTCATTGAATTGCTTTGTTACATAAAGTCTAAGGCCTGGAGCAGTCCCCAAACATATGGTGTGGAGAACCTTGCTTGGAGTCTCATTTCCCCCTTCTATCCCGTGCCGTGGTAACTGCAGCTGTCAGGCTGGCCTGGCTCCAGCATGTCCGGGGCAGACTTTCCCTGGGATGAGTTAATTGCAAGGCTCACAGTGAAGTCCCAGCTCTGGCTGGGGTCTCCAGTCCATGTCCCACTTTGGTTCTGAAACTTTCTTAGGTGTCTCTTGCAGCTCTGGAAGCAGCAGTGCCAGCACAGATGGAAACAAGTGGACTTCTCAAACTTTTCTGCCTGCAGTCAAGCCTGGTGATGAAGCGGCTCATAAAAACCTGCCAGACGAATCTGGCTCGGTGATAACGTTGTCAATACACCACTGAAGTAAATAAGACTGAGGCTCATGCTTTGCTGTGCAGAATGCAGGGATAAAGGCATCAGACTTAAAGGACCCATCTGTTTTGAGGAGAGAAAATTTCAAAGTGTTTCCTGTTCACCACAACCCCCCCACAGTAAAATTCTTAATAACTAATGGAGTAGACTCTGAACAATGTAAAAATCTTTATCAGACATATGGAACTTCAAAGCTGCAAAACATTAGTAAATAAAGTCAATTTAATTCAAAATCTGTCTCCAAAATACAATTCCTCTTGATAATAACAAATCACATTTCAACCCATCACATCAAAGTAACTGCAGAAAGGTGATTTACAGTCAGAAACCTTTTCATTTCTGTATTACCTCCTCCTTAGCCAAAAGAAATATTTTATATGCGAATATATTTTTATCTATCATTTCTAAATATATTTCTGTATATAGAGATAAATAAAATTTATTTTTATATTACGTATGTCCAAATGCCTGCTGATATGCTTATCTACTGATAAAAGCATCCAGTTTCACTTAAATTATTATTTCCAGGATCCCTATTTTTCATCTTATTTCCAGGGCAATAGTCAAAACTTTATATCCAGGGAGACTGTGCAACATCCCAGTTTCACACGTTCTTTCTCAGGAATTACACAGTCTCCCTTTGACAGGCTAAGATGTGGTTTTGATTCTGGTCTAGAACTTGAGTTTGGGAAGTCTACATGCAGTTCTTTGCATTGTGACTTTCAATCACCCTCTGTAAATCGCTCAGGATTTCTATTTTGAGGGGAACTCTCAAACTCCTTTTAATACACACAAGGGTCTCTGTACTCAGAAGGTTACAGACCATACTGTGGTATCACTGTAAGACATGAAATAAAATGCTGGGTTTATTTTGTAGCCAAACCACCAACACTTCTTTTATGGTAAAGATCAGGGACAGGTTCTCCAGAGGATACTAAAGAGAGAATATTTTATTCTCCACTTGATGCCTCATGAGGTGTTTTACCCAAGGCCTCATAAGAGGTTTGCAGTGGTTCAGCCCTCCCATTCCCATTACAGTTCTGATCCAGGGGGTTGTCTGTTCCCAGGGCCAAGGGTGTAGCCTGTCTTTCAGTGTTAATCTGTGAGGCAGCACCATGTATTATGAACAACAAACAGTTGTCAGTAGCACCATCTTTTTAGTAATTTTTAATCTCCTTAGGCACACCTGGTTTTGAGCCTGATTTGCTTGTATGTGTCAAAAGTAAAAAGATTTTTAAGAAGTCTTATGTAAAGTTCAGGAGCAGAGCTGGAAACAGCCTGTTAAAATGAATGACTTGTGATAAACAGGAGAATGGGACAAACGAACCATTTTATCAGCTCCCAGTGCAGTCAAGTCTACTCCAATCTTCAAAGGCATTCAGAATAATTGCTCACTGTTGTGTGAAATCTCTCCAATGAAACAACTTTATTATTGCCTGCCCTCTGTTACTGATACAGGGTGTTATCCCACAGACAGGCCATCAAAATGTGTGAATCCTGGAAATGGGCAAGAAGAGGTCTCTGTGGGCTTGTAAGTCAAATGAGAGGTGCCCTTGCATCACTATGGAGCAGAAGAGCAGAAAAAACCAGCCACAGGTCCTATGTGCTTTATGAGCAGAAGCAAAAGGTGGTGATGCAGACATTCAGCCTTTCATTAATGGCTTTCTCCATCAGTCCAGTGACTGCTCTGAACTAAAGATCTTCTCAAAGATTGCAAATCCAATGAGGCAATTAATACCTTGCACTGAACAACAGTCTGGAATTTGATTCCTTCTGAATTCTTTCTGTCTGGAGCTGTAGTAACATTTGAACTTTGGGAATTAAAAAAGTGAATTCTGGGTCTGCTGAGGGGAATGGCAGCAACACCACTGACCTCAGCCAGTAAACACCCAGAGAAGTACTGATGTCCCTGTTTGGCTGAGGCACAGTCTGGGTTCCAGTAAAGTACCAAGCAATGGGGAGCTAAGGCACAGCAACAGACATGAAATCCATAAAGCTGCTTGCATTTATAGGATTATGAGTGTTGCTGTGATGTCCTTGCATTGGATCTGGCTGGGACAGAGTTAATTTTCTTCCTAACAGCCCAGATGGTGCCATGCTTTGGATTTGTGACTAAAACAGTGCTGATAACACACCCATGGTTTAGCTATTGCCAAACAGTGCTCACGCAGCTTCCAGATCTTCTCTGTTCCTCAGTCTGTCCCCTCAGCAAGTGGGCTGGGGGTGGGCAGGAGGCTGGGAGGGGACACAGAGGACACAGCTGACCCACACTGATCAAGGGGTCTTCCCTTCCGTAAAACATCATGGTCAGCAGTAGCACTGGGGAAATCTTTCCAAAAGAGCCACTGTTCAGAGACCTGCTGGGTGTCAGTCTGCCCGTGAGAAGTGGTAAGTGTCTGCCTTTGCATCACATCTTCTTTTTGTCTTTATTTCAACCCCCAAGTTGTTTTTTTTCTCTTCTGGTTCTCTCCCCCACCTGCTGCAGAGGGCAATGAGCAAGGAGCTGGTGGGTGCTTGGTTGTGTGACAGAACCCACCACAGTTCTGTAATCTGCTATAGCCCCAAACTCAGCTCACCTAATAACATTTCAAGAATAATAAAAACAGAAGAATCCATCTCAGGCAATTCTACATGAAACTGACCACTGACAGAACCAAGTAACAAAGCTTGAGTGATTACAGAAAGCTCATTTTAGGGCAGAACTAGAGCTCTGCGTAAGGTCAGTGACCCAGTTTTCAACATGGCATCCCTATAGGTGCAGAAAACAGGATGGAAGAAATCCATACATGGGTGGGACAGTCCCCAAAAATATCCTCTCTTTAAAATATCTCAAGTGAAAGAACAGAAAGTCAATACAGGGAACAATGCATTTTTGTTCCCTTCCTGGCAGAAGCTAAAATGCAATCTTCAAAGTACAGAAATGCCAACACAATCTTTATGCTTGTTCACAATTAGTTTGGTGAGTGATTTTTAGAAGTGTGTAGTGGATGTAGGTGTGCAGTTCCTGACAGATTTTTGCCCTCAGTGTTCCAAATTGCAGCACTCAGAAGATGCACTCAGTAAACATTATCACCAACTACCTGTTACTGTGCCTTATAGAAGTCTGATCTGTCATGACCTGGCTGTTCATTGTGGCAGCTGGAGGAGACAGATGGGAAATAATTTTGTATTTCAAAGCTTTTCTTGCTTCACGTCAGAAATACACACACAGAAAAATATCTCCTCTGGGTATTACAGAAGCTAAGCAGAGCTTGAAATGTTGGTAATGTAGAAGTTGGTTCTCTTTCCTGGGCCAGAGGATGAGAAGATCCAAACCACTGCTGTGCCCCAGAAACCACAGCACCCTTGGCTGGGGCTGTCTTTGAGCAGCATCTCTTCCCTGGGCTGGTGCAAGTGCTGGAGTGCCCAGTCCATGTACCCAGCCCGTGGAGACCTCACTGCTGTCCCAGCATCATCAGCAGCTCCTCAGCAGGGCTCTGGTTACAGCCAGAGCTGGGAGTTTGCCTCACAATGACAAACAGCACCTTTTAAAGGACCTCACTGAAGACAGGGCTCACTCAGGGCCAGGGGAGCGGCAGCACTGGGACCTGTGAGGAGAGAGGCACCAAAGTCACCTCTGGCACAGGCACCTGTCCTGCCACCTAGGGGCTCTTCACACAAAAGTGATGCCAAAGAGCATTCTTCCCTCCAGAATATAAATATCAGGCAGCTGGAAAGCCAAGAGGAAAATGTGTTTGCTTTTGGTCAGTGGTACAACCCTGAGAGACCAGAGAACTGACTTGGGTAAGCTGGTACCCTACAGCTTTCATCGCTGTCATAAAATCATTTTCTTTTTCAACTTTCTTTACCAGCAAATACTGAGTCCCTGAACTGTGGTTGGTTCTGCAACTCTCTTCTCCATCTCTCATCCTGAGTTCTTGCCTTAGCAACTTTCCTGGCATTTAGCTACACAGTGAAATCAGATGCCATATGAAAAAATACTTCATTTTGCCAGTTTTGAACGTGCTGTTTTTCAGTTTCATTCAATATCAGCTCTCTCATGTTGTGAATCACAGAGGACTTAAATCCTAAATTTCTTTCCTGGATTATTCATTATTTTATACGCTGTTATGCTGTTTATATGCAGGACCTTTCTTATTCAATCTTAATAACAAACAAATCCCATCTGTTTTGTTTCTCCCCACATTCATCATTTCAGAGTTTGTGCTGTTAAACTTTATAGGAAGAAAAGTCTTTATTTCTATTTTTTGTCTGGAAGAGTGGGAAGCACCACACACCCAGGACATTCAGCTCTGGACAATGATCCAATGAAATAACTTTTTAGGATTGTTTTACCTGCTAAATGAATTCCATTAACCCCTTGTGATATGGCAGACTAGGAAATGCACACTGAATCTGTCATAATTCTCACAGAGGTCTTCTGTTTGTAAAAAAATAGATCTTCTGGGTGGGGATGGGTTGTTTGCTTCTATTGGGTTG
>VYXC01005333.1:290145-315239 GCA_013397175.1 Platysteira castanea | reverse complement strand
CAAGAATGTCAGGCACTGGTGTTTCCTCCTCAGTGGTAGAAATACTGGGGTCTAGGACAAAGCAGGGACTAACAATAATAATAATAATAATAATAATAATAATAATAATAATAATAATAATAATAATAATAATAACAATAATAATAATAAAAATAATAATAATAGTAGTAGTAGTAGTAGTAGAACCACTTTATATGCCTTTGTGATTTTTCACAGAAACTTCAGCCACATCTTGGCTCCCTACCAAGGACCAGTTCAGCCCATCACAGTAAGAACAGGTGTCAGAGAGCAGGGGGTCCAGACCTGTTTGCAATTTCCTCTTTGCTATCCATCTCCACAGTCTGTGGGTTTTCATGTGATTTTAAGCTACTACAGGTTTGCTTCAGGCTGTACAGGTCTCTCACACCTTGCAGGTACCTCGAGTGCAGACAGAGCTCCTCCTCCAGGACACTGCTGCTGTTCTGCGCCGCTGGTACAGGATGACAGCAATAAAAACTATTTCTGTTTCAGCTAAAGTGCTGTGAAACTTCTCCTTCTTTTCAAAATCCTTCTCTCTTCCTTTTTTAAAGCCCTCCAGTGGATGTGTTAGCAAAGCAAAGCAGTACCAGGGAGCCTTTGAACAAGTCACAAAACCCATTTACCCTTAAAACACTCTGCTGATGACGCTGCTGTTTTTATCAATACATCAGAGTGCTGGCTGTACTGATGTTCCATTAATGACTAGTCATAAAAGTGCTGTCCAGTGGGTGGAAAGAACATAGCTAGAGGAAGCTGCAGTCAAATCAACAAAGTCAGCCTGACCTGTTACAAAAAGGAGACTCTCTCACAGAATAAACACCGGGCATGCAGAACAGATTGCTCTTCAAGGTGAACATCACACACACAAACAGTGGCAAATACAGATCTTTTGCTCGCCTTCAGAAGTCCTTCAGTGCCTAAGAAAAGATTAACTATGTCAGCTGGACTGTCACATGAGCAAACTGCACAGACTGGTGAAGGAAGGAAGGAAAAGTTGGAGCTCCTCCCTCAGACAGGTGTGCATCTGCAAAACGAGGCACAGCCCTCTGTGTGATCCGGGTTCAGCTCAAGATAGCTCGAGAGATCCTGGGGGAAAAAATGTACAGGCAGATCAGATAATTAATAACTATTCTCTGGCAGCAGACAGGTCACAAGGAATTAATTTCAATTCTACCCCTTCCGTGACTAGGCACTAATAGCCTGTCTCACACACTCCTTGGCAGCCTTTATTTAGTGTTGCCTTGCATAAGGAAGCCTCCATCTCCTCACCTTTAGCCAGGCTGAGTAGAATCCAACTCTGTAAATCATCTTGTGAACAACTCGTGGAATAAAGGGGCCACAAATCATTCTGCTGAGGTTCTTCAGTGAGCATCTTTGTGTCTTTGTCCATGAATAATGAGAAACAGCAGAGCCACAGGTGAGCTTCTTGGATGAAAATTCCTCAAATGAGCAGAGATCAGGTGTCTAAATCCTCTCAGTGCTGCTGCCCTGACACTGGATGGAGCAGGGAAGAAGACAGGAATTAAAAAGTGTGAAAGAAATCAGAATCATAGAATGGCTTGGGTTGGAAGGGGCTTTAATGATCATCTCATTCCATGCCCTGCCATGGGCAGGGACACCTTCCACTGTCCCAGGTTGCTCCAAGCCCCATCCAACCTGGCCTTGGACGCTTCCAGGGATCCAGGGGCAGCCACAGCTTCTCTGGACACCCTGTGCCAGGGCCTCACCACCACAAAGAAGTGGTGGTAACAGCTTCTTTACTGCCTTAGGAAGAGAAACATAAAATTCATGGAGTGTGGGGTTTCCCAGGACATGAGCCTTGTAAAGAAGCTCACAGTACCTCAGTGTAGCACTTTCAGAAACCACAAAAGTTTCCTGGAATTTAAACATTGGACCTTTATCCAAGTCTCAATGAAAATTAATATCAGGGAGAACAACAAAGAAAAGAAAATAAATACTGAAATGCCTATGTTGCAAAACCTCTTTCTAGGACTGGAGCTACTGAAAGATCTACTGTGGAAATCCTGCTCCTCCTAAAAGCTTCATTAGTGCTACCACATTAATGGACATATAAACACTGTCAAAAGAGTTTCAGGTGTTATTTTGTTTCAGCATTTATTTTGTGTTTGCATAAACAAACTGCTATTTCCACTTCCAGATCAAAAGAAGGAAATGTTAAAAAAAAATCCTCTAAATAATACATACTCTTTGGCTCAGGAGCAGAGATGTCTCCAAATAACCAAGGAATGAAGGCATTGCTTTAATATGGAAGTTACATGGTGAATGAGGCTGTAAAGACTTTTATAGAAAGAAAAAATGGATAAAGAGAAAGTTAATCAGGAAATTCTAAATTTGTCCATGACATTCTTCAGCTACAGCTGTAAATAATATACACCTGGAGCAAGAAGTCTCAAAGCTCTTACAAATGGCATAACATGCCTGTCACTGAAGTCATTGAAATCAGTAAGGAAAATAGGTGAAATCTTATTCTTAGTTCATCTCAAGTATAGAATTTATCCTTCAGTTCCTCCCTGTCAAAAATAAGAACTAATACTAGTATGGCTAATGCTTTGCCCTTGTGCTTTTAAGGCTCAGTTAATGGCTTAGGAGTAGTAAAAAGACTAAAAATAGCATTTTGCATCTGGTTGATATTCATTGCTGTAGCAATACTCTAGCTCAGATCTGCTCTCTGGTTAGAATGAAAATGGTAGGGAACTCTGAACAGCAGACATTATCCTTCAGCACTTCTGTTTGTATTTATTGATGTACACAAAGTCATCAGGTGTTCCATTAAAATATGCTATTTCAACATTTCTAACTTAATAACTTGTTCTATTGTCTTTATCTGCTTGGGTGCAGTTCCAGATATTCAGTCTCATTTTCCTTTTAAGATGGTAATAATGTGCTTATATTTCAAGCTAATAAATAGTAATTTACAGTAGTTCTTTGTGAGACTCTGAAGAGCCCAACCGTTTGGGGGTTTTTGCCTTAATCTGTTTGTTTGTTTGTTTGTTTCCTACTTTCTGGGAATCAGCTCTTTTCAGTCGCTGGCACCACCAGGCAGTCCCAGACACTTCTGTGTTAAGGTTAAGGAGTAACACAGATCCCAATCTTTTATTACTTTCTTATATTAACTTTACAGCCTGTATTTGCATCAGACTTGAGTCACTGGACTCAATTAGGTGAGGAACTAACCTCTGAAAAATTACCACCTCAAAGCATCATACGAAGTCAGGAACTAATGACATGGAAATAGACTTTGTTTTTGGAGAAAAAAATGTGACAAACACCCTCATTCTATATGACCTACAGGAGAAATTCAGACTGGCAAAATTGCTTTTAGTTGCTTGTTTCCAAAACACAGCATTTTTTCAGAAATAAAGACAAGGATTTATATTTTTTTCTTCCTTAATAATTTAAATGATGGCTTTCTCCCTAGAAGCTTTATCACTGAAATGGGAAAGAATGAGAGAAAAATCAAATGCAATGGGTCATCTTGGAGGTTATCATCAATAATTCATTAGGTTCTGTGGTGGCATTCTGGCCTCTTATGAATACCATTTATTTCATCTTGTAATTATATTAAACCCAGCTGGGAAGTTCTAAGTGTACCTCAGGACCTTTATCTCTGGTGAATATTAGTATTGCATGTATAATGTATATTATTTGCAGTATAATTATGCAGGTGAACCATTAACAACCAATAAGCTCTTTGTTGGAATTTGTTTCTCCATTTCCCTTTTTGCCTGGTTTGTTTTTTTGTTTTTTTTTTTTTAAACATTGCACATGATATGAGAAGGAAGCTGGCAGCATCTACCCTGATGGCACTCGTGCCTGGGTCCTAGAAATACGGACTTGGCCAAGCTGGAAGAGCAGGGCTCTTCTATGCCTCATTGTGCTTAAATTATGGTCACCTATACTTTTATTATTGAAAATCTTACAGGCTTGACTTCAGCTGTAATTCCCCAAAACAGGTTTAGAACACTGAAGACCTTTGTGCGGGAAGAAACACCAGTCACACTGGTATTACTGTAACTGGCTGTGAAAATAGAAACTTAAAGATTCTTAGTCTGAAGGCTTGGAAATCTTCCCATATTAATTAAATACGTAAACCTTGCTGCAACCATGACTGAAGAGCATCAGCTCACCAGTGATGCAATACTGGAAATGCCCAGAATCGAATACTGGCCAATTTCATGCCTTTCAACCAGAACTGATGCTCTGTAGCATTAACAGCGTTAGTGTAAGAGAGTGTGCATAGGTCCACAGGCTTCAAACTTCAGAGAAAGCTATAACAATTCATCTCTGCATGCACATCTTATCTCCAAACTGAATCCTGCCTTGATTCCCGGTTAAAAATGAAACAACAAAAAATCGTAAATCCAGCTCATGGCAACTTTGTTTTTACTGATAACTTTCCATGACACTCACATGTCACAGACACTGTGTAAATTAAGATAACAGTTGTATTTAGGAAACACAACGAAAGTATCCTCGGAAGTGACTTCTTTTCTAAAAAGGGGGTTTGTTTATATAATAGTTTCAATTTCTACTGCAAAAAGTTATCAGAAAGGCCACTCTCTATTAAGGTCTGTAATAACCATGAGATCTGCACAAGATGTCTAAAAGAACTGTGTTCTTTTGACCTGACACTTTCTTTGGGGTTTAGTGCCAGATATTGGCAACCAATAAGTTTTTGTTGCAAGGTGTTCGCTCAGTGAAAATTTAAGATCAGCCAAACCTATTTCATCAAAACCAGCCCCAAGGATGTCCCTCTGCAGTCAGAGCTAATGAGGGGAAAAAAACTTTGGCCTCAAAGAGAACACGATCAACAAAACACTGCAGGCAGTTTTAATGAAAGCCTAAGAGTCCCTAATGAGCACCAATCACACTAAGAAACAATGAACAAACTCACCTGCCCTGAGGTCAACACCATCTTCCCCAAATGAAAGATTTCTTTGCACTTTTCAAACACGTATCTAATAAATACAAATGTCAAAATCCATGGCAGAGAAGTGTTATAAAACGCTTATATGTGAGAAACACCAATATATCTTTATAGATATATGTATAGAGCCCTGTAATCAGAATTGAAAGCAAAACCTAAAAGTCAGTGATTTTGAATTCCTATACATTGTTTTCTCTGTCACTGAGATTATAATTTAAAATAATTTAATGGTCTTGATTTCCAAAGGATGAAATGCATAGTGTGTCAGATTTTGAAAGGATGGAAATGTATAGTGTGTCAGATTTTCAGGACATGAAAATCATAACTTTTGTTCCTATTTTGTTTAATGTCTGCACTTTAAAACTTATATGGTCAAATGCACTTCAGAAAACTTGCTTCCATATACAGTATAATTTATAAAATATCACACACACACACACAGAATCATTACAACCAAAAACTTTTTTTTTACCCTTACTTACGAATTTTTTTATGGATTTATTTTGGCCTTGTTAAGTACCTGACTAACTATCTTTGAGAGATTTTACCCTGCACTAGGATCAGTCATTCCCAATTGCACAGACTGAACACTCTCCTCCAATGCCAGTACTTCTGTATCATTTCAGAACCTAATTAAAAGGTGTTTCTGACACAAAATTCCCAGGTCAGCAAGAACACATCGGAGAAAAACTCTCTTGACCAGCCTTTGCAAAATGAAAACAATTGATCTGATTCACTTACCTCAAGTACCATTTCCCTTACGTCTTTTCTTCCTTCAGCATCACAAGTGAAATCAATAATGCTCCAGGTTTCCTGATTATTTTACAGAGGTAAAAAGTTTCCTGATTTTGTTAGAAAAGTTTTATTTTGCAAACAACCATTCTTTATAGAATGTTCTTTTAAAAGAACAAGGAGGCAACCATAGAAATTAAGCTTTCATCTCTATCACATTAATTGCAGCCTTACTATCTACTTTCTTCAGTTATTAAAACAAATAAATAAACTAAAATTATAAAAAAAACCCGAAAACAATCAACAAAAGAAACCCAAAACCCCAACCAACCAAAAAAAAAAAAATTTAGATGGTCATTCTGCTACCTAAGCACAAGGTAATTTCTTTCCAATTTTGGGCCACTCTTAATCAGGAAAAATTCCCACTGATCTGGCAGGTACTAAAATTTCACCACAGCAGAAAACAAACTCTGACTCAAAAGCCAGGAGTGAAGTTTCTGCTCTCCAAAACTCAAGTGACAACTCTGATTCCTTCCTTTTACTCTCCAGGTAGCCATAAATCTCAAAATGAGAGATACTCCAAGGAAAAAGGCATGGTGAGCTTAAGAGGGAATTAGAATGACCAGAGGAGGGATAATAAAGAGCTTAGAAAACCAAAAAAATTAATGCGCATACAGCCACTGTGTAGGCTGGGGGTGCACATAGAGTTGGGAGGGGACACAGCTGGGACAGCTGACCCCAAATGGACATTGGGATACGCCAAACCAGGTGGTATCCATGGCATATAAACATGGGGGGAGGTTTCTGGGAGTGGGCACTGACCAAGGACTTGTTTGCCATCCATTGGTGGTGAACATTTGGTTTGTTTGCTGCTTGTCTTTCCTGGGTTTTATTTCTCTGTGTAATTTTTTCTTTTATTATTACTGTTAAATTATTTTTGTCTCAACCCATGAGTTTTTCTCACTTTTACCCTTCCAATTCCCACTGTTATCCCACTGTGGGGGAGTGAATGAGCAGCTGTGTGGGGTTGAGTTTCTGGGTGGGTTGAACCACAACACAGAGGCATGTTGAAAAATAATGCAATATGTAACTAGTCAATTGTTGGGTTCTCTTTTCCTAGGGCTAAGCCTATTCCAAAACTTGATGAATTTTGTGTTAATTTCCAGCTTGGTTAATTACAAATCCCGCTCAGGCATATTCCACTCAAATATGAGTAATTCAAAGAAATATTTGGGCACCTTCTCCCATTTCCAGGAGGTATGGAATTAAATCTAGAGAACAGAGATATTCTTGAGGCAGTTATTGGTAAATAAGCACCTAACTGTGCCTGCTACTTGCATCAATTATTCTAAACTTTTGAGATGGAGAGATAAAAGTGACTGCACTGAATCTGTACCCTGAATTCCTTGCATGGAAGTGTCCAAAAGCTGTGTGAATGTGTTGCTTGGGGATAAGGTTTAGTGGTGAACATGGAGGCATTGGGTTAATGTTTGAATTCAATGGTCTTGGAGGTCTTTTCTAACTTTAGTGATCCTAGGATTCTCTGAGATCTAAACCAGGATACTGGGGCAGCAATAACCTGGAGAGAAGAACTAGGCTCAGGTGAGTGTTTGAGTCACCTTTTCATTATTGCCCTTCCATTAAGGCCTTGGGTGAAACTCAGAAATAGTGGGGTTCACAGACCTTCAGAGTCTTTGGCCTTTGCACAGTGACTGGCAGGAATATTTTCTTCTGGTACCATGTTTTTACTCCAGAGCACTTTGAGTTTAGTCTTACCGTGATTTCAAGAGCTATAACCAAAAAAATTCCTAAAATAAAACCACTATTTTTTCATCATCCACTGTATGTCCTTACTGTATTTTAGACCCACGAGCTAACTAATAAGTTCCTTTATGTAAAAGGTCAGACCTCACTGAAGTTCTTTACATTGTTCTGTCAGTGAATCAGACGCATCCAATGCCTGAACAGGGTTTTTTTATTTTTGTATTATTATTCTAACATTTCTCTCAGTCAGAGAATGAATTCGACTCGGTGTGATTAGATGAGAATTAACTTGTTCACATGCTCTGCACAGCACCCAAGATTTAAGGGACTTGCTTGAACGTCTCTAATTCCTGCCAACACAGAAATACAGCCCTGCATGCAGACATCTGTTGCAGCTGGAGGTTTGTGCAACAGAGAAGCAAACACACCTGGAGACAGGGGAAAGCTAAACCACTCCAAATACTCTGCAAATTCTCCAATGTGATGTCTTTATTTCACCTCTTAAAATGTAATTGTCCTTAGCACCAAAAAATTGAGGCCCAACTCTTTCTAGATCTTAGCTCCGAGGTTCTTGGCAGGATTTTGTAATGTCTGCGTGTGTGCAGGTGGAGAAAGACTCAACAGTTGGACTGTGTAAACTTGGACTAAAAAAAAGCCTGAGGGAGCCTGAGTCGTTTCTGGAGTCTTGATGGATCTTTGGAAAACTTGAGTGTACCTTTGCTTCTGCACTCAGTGAAGGTAATTCTCTCACTGAAGTTGATTCTTTTACTGTTGGGTTCCCACACAGATTGGTTCTGAGTTTAGCAATTATTACCCAGCCCCATTCCTAAGGCACATTATCATCCCTTTCCTTCATTTTTCACATATTGCCAACATTCTAATGGCCACCAACTTCTCTCCTCAACACACAACTTAGAAAAACTGCAGATAAGCTTAACTTTCCTGAAAGATACTTTTGAAGCAGCTCGTTAATTTTGTGGAACCATTTCAATGGCATGTTATTATGACATTAACCCGTATTTCATTGTCTGAGTACAGCACATCAAATTGGAAAGGCTGTCTCAGGCATGAAAATAACATGGTGGTGTTATTGCCCTATAAAGGAGTGAAGCAAGAACTATTTTGCCCCAAGCTGCAAGAATATGACTATATTCTCTTATCCACAGAGAAAACTTGTTTGTTAAATCCATACTTTTCTCACCAAATCTTGCATTTTCAGAGCTCATAAATTTTCAGTCCTGTCTCAACACATGCTCTATCCTTTGAACCAGCTCATTTTCTTATCAGAACTAGAAACTTCTCCGATGTCAATAAAAATGCCGTTAACTGCTCCAGTACAGCTTTTGTCCCTCTCTACATTACATCACTTTAGACAGCATTTCAATTTGCTTATATTTATTTTGTGTGTCTAGACTTTTCCAATGTTTTCCTTCAGAAAAAAAGGAAGGGTTTTACAAGTCACTGAAATCACCCGCAACAATTTTGGAGTTGGTAAAGCCAACAAAAGGTATTTAAATGATTTTCCCAAGATAAGTCAGGAAGTACAGCTATAGACAAACCCTGGAGATTAAACGCTTTCTTTCTTCTCTAACCACAGGATGAGAACACTGCTGTCTCACCAGCCTGTTCTTACTGCTTCAAGTGAAATTTATTCCACCTCTACATGGCCTCTGAAGTCCCATTTCTGTGATAACACATAGATTTTTCATTACGTCTTGACAAAATGCTTAGTACTAGTGTTTATTTTATCCCACTCCAGGCAAAATAACTGGAAAGGAATAATAACCAGATCCTAATAGCCATGAATCATTGACAGACTTTTCTTCTAGAACAATATAAGATAAACAGTATTTAGGCCAAGAGTTTTTCTGAAAGGCTTCTAAAACTTCCAGGAATTAAAATATCACCCAAGCCAAACCCCTAAATTTTGGAGGTTCCTTTTCCCTTGAAAAGATGATTTCTAGAATTATCTTCTATGATTATCTTCCTTCCTGATCCCCAGTCTTAAAAAGATGTCTTCAGAATTATTTTCAATAGTAAAAAACGTCCAACTCATTCCTTCTATGTGCAGAGCAATGTTTTGGGGTTTTTTTCAGCAATACAGCTACATAAGTTCGTGTTTCCCTATACGTGTAAGACATTCCACAAATCACTTCATCACACTCACATGCTGCACCTTGTTCAGATTCTTGCCATGAAAGAAGGATCTATCTGTGCAATTGTGTGTTTCCAATATTAAAATATCAAAATTCTTTTGACTCAGAGATAGGAGAAATAGAATCGTCATTAAAATGAAGATTTCTGCATAGGTTTCTAACCCACATCAATTTATCTTTTAATCTCAAATCTTTGAAATGGTCAGTTCTACTTTGTTTCTGCCAGATGAAGAACAAAGTCTGACTACCAGCAGCTTGGGAATGAAACCGTTGTTTTAATGCAAAGGTTTTATTGGTTCTCTGCTGTGCTGAGTTAATATGACATATTATATTATAGCTGAAATATTGTAATGAATTGTGTGAGGTTCACATTCGTTTGAAAGCATTCTTTACCAAGTTTGTGCTACCATCCTTTGCAAGTCAATACAAAAAGGAGCATAGCAGGAGAGCTAATCTGGTGTGCATTGTATTAGTCTCTTTCTCATTAGTGTCAGAAATTAATTGCAGCGTACACAAATAACCCAGGACAGTTCTGCTTCTCTCCTATAGTTAGTGAGCAAGGGAATATCCAACAGAAAGCCTCTAAGGGTGTCTGCCTTGCACAAAGCTCTCAGCCACAGGCAAGATAAATTTCTATGTAAAAGTTAGGGGAAAATATTAAAAATATATAATTCAGATCACAGACCCTACCTGTAACCTCTGCAGGAAGTTGATGATGACTTTTTTTTTTAATTCCTGACATTGACTTGGATTTGTTTGCAGTTGCAAAATAACTACAGAAATTGCTAAGTGGTTGGGATGAGCAGTTTTACAGCCAGGGAGGTATAAGATACTCACCTGAGCTTAATTCCCTGAGGGGAGCAAATGGTTAAATGCTTTTGTTTAGCTGCTGCCCCTGGTCCTCTGTGGGAGTGTAACATGGATTCTCCTGTACCAGCTTGGAAAGATCAGTGGACCACTGTCCCCATGAGACACCCCAAGCACAGCTTCCTTTTCCTCATGGTCAGTGATTTCACAGCACTTCAGTTCCACCTGAAAAAAAAGCATTTTGTATGCTCTCAAACAGAGAAGATGCTTTTCCACCGTGCTTCAACTTTCCTTTTAACTGGGAACACCACTTTCCACTTTGCACCTGAGCCCACAGACCTGAAGAACCAGTTCTACACATCTTTTAAATCTCCTTCGCTAGAACACCACCAAACTTGAAACCCCTGTACCTGACCCACAATAACTGCATTCATTTTGTAAGGAGAATAGTGAGACTTGTATACTGATGCTTAGAGCCTCTGGTGAGTAAACTTGAACTTCTGCAAGAGGAAAGGTGTTGGAACAATCCATAAGTGCAAATAAATCAAACAGGGAATGGAAATCTTCTGTGAAAGAGGTCTGGGTGTTCAACAGGTCTCTCTGAAGTAAGAGAACTTATAACCCACACATTATATCACATAAAGGTCTCTCCCAGCTACATTCTTCTGTCACTGCTCTAAAGAGTCTCAGAAGTTCTTCACTTCTTCACTTTATTTTAAACAGCTGCTTATTTAATTTTGTTTGAAGTTTAAAACTGTTCAGCGAATGGGAAACAAACACACAGGCCTGAAGAGATAAATATATGAAAGAAATGCTAGAAAAATGAAATTATCATCAGGCCAGTTTCCGCCACTTAGATGTGCCTTTTCCTAATTCTAGGAAGTTTCATTAATTGCAAATTTCATAGATACAAGTTTGACTGGGGGCAGAGGGAACAGCTGGGAGGAGGAAGGAAGCATTTCAAAGTCTGTTCCCTTGCTGTGATTACAACATATTCCAGTTTCATATTTTCATATTCCTTCACTGATCCTCCAGCTTATGCTGTTTCTAGTCTCTCATTCTTTTTTTTTTTTTTAAGCCACGACTTTGCTTTTATGCCTCAGTAGCAACACTAGTAGATCAATCAATTTAAGAAGGAATGTGCACCTAACCTGGACCCTAATAAAATAATATGCACAGAGCCATCTAACTTTACCTTGAAGAATAAATCTGATGGTCTTGATCAATAACCCTAACTGACCACAATATGGGGTGATGGATTTGAGGATAAAAGTTTGAGCATATATAGCTGATTTTTGTTATAATGTCACATATGAATATATGTAAGGGTCAAAACCCCCCAAAATTAAGATGCAGTAAATGAAGAGTATTACTCATCACTCAGAAAAACAATTATTTATATGGCTTAAAAGACAATTCTTATTAGCAAAGTTAATATTTTTGCTAAAAGTTCCATGGACTTTCCTGAACAGCAAATATGGTAAATTGTCTAATCCACAAGTGAGAACCTGAGGTTCTGACACAGACTGGCCATGGGCACAGGGTGAAAGCAATTTGTTTGTGCCACAACTGATGCATCTCTCAGTGGAGATGGTAGTCTCTGCTAATTTCTCCAATGCTTCCCATTTCATATTTCTATTAACTTCAGAAAAATTATTCATTGACCTATCTGTACTGGATTTATGATGCCTGGGCACCCATTTTCCTATTAGCTGATGTTTTTTGGCAATAAACTGTAGCAACTGAGTTATAGATCCACCCTCCTTGCTGATGGTTTTGCCTTGAAGACAGTGACATGTGGCAGAGGGATTTGTTAGATCTAAGGACAGAATTATCTATAATCACTCAATAAGAATTGATGAATCCAGACATCCAAGTTTCATAGAATTACACAATCACAGAATATCCTGAGTTGGGAAGGATCCACAACAATCACCTGGCCCTGCACAGAACAACCCCAAGAATCCCACCATGGTTCTGAGAGCACTGACCAAACACTCCTTGAGCTCTCTCAGGCTGGTGCTGTGACCACTGCCCTGGGGAGCCTGTTCCAGTGCCCAGCCACCCTTTGGGGGAAGTTTGGTTGGAACATTCTGTGGCAGAAGTTTTTAGAACAGTTTTCTAGTGATTTTTGTCCAAGATTTCTTGCCACACACTAAATATAAATATAAATATAAATATAAAATACATATATTATATATTTAGGTATGGCTCTGGGAACTCTCCAACTTTAGAACTCTGACAAGTGGTTGGGAGCAGAGTGACACTGTGAACCAGCCCTGACACTTGGATGTCCTCCCTTGGGTCTGATTACTCAACATGGAGGGAAAGCTCTCAATTTTCATAATATGTGTACTTCCTTACTATAGGGGGAACAAAGTAGTCGATAATAATGATAATGTGAAAGAAATACATATAATAGATATGATGGATACCTATAAATATAATGATAATATAAATTAAAACCTTTGCCTCTTTAGCACTTAGAATTTTCTGTCTTCACAATAGTATCATTAGATATGAACAGCTTCAATCGACTTCTTCCCTTTCAATTCCTCAGCACCTCAAAAAGTTTTCATTATGTTCAATTAATCTGAGCGATTTCAAGTGCTTGTTTTCTTTATTGTTTTAAAGACTTTCTGCCAGGATGCCTCTGGCGTTGGACGTCTTGGCAGTGGCCATTGCTGGTGGATGGACCTCTTTAATCATTGAAGTTTAGCATCTCACCGTGATCAGCATTATCCTCCTGTCAACCCCATGACACTGGGCAAGATCGATGCCCCTTTCCTGCTGGCCTCTGCTCCCGGACTGCTCTTGATTTATTGTGTCTGGAGCTTGGCAAGGGGGTGCAGATGGCTTTTAATCAATCAGAGGGTGGGGATGGAGTGTCCCCCATGTACAATACACTGCTGGTCTATAAAACCACTTGTGTCAAGTACCAGAGGAATTTCAGCTGCCAAAGGCAGAAAAAAGGAAAGCTTCCTGGGTCAAAAAACAGCAGAACATGCTATTCATAGTTAAGCTGCAGAGCCCCACAGAACGGAGGCAGTTGGTGGGGCAGAGTTTGGTCTTTGATTTTGCAGCTCCTAAAATGCCAAGACACAGCAGAAGTGTGGATTACAGCCATGATGTGGGTTATGTCACAGGTTTTATAAAGTGACCCCATTCCCAAAGTTTTCCAAGCCCACAGTATGGCAGCAACTTCAGAAGGAGGCATATAAAGGTGGCATGAGAATGAGGCTGGCAGCCCTGGACCAGCCTGGATGTTTCTATCTCTGTGTCTGACCACTGCTAGATCCAGCAATCCTCCGGGGGACTTTTCAGATGCCTTCTGCAATTGACAATGACGAATAAAAAAAATCAGGAAATCTAATGTAAGCATTTAAATCAAATGAAAAGAGGCTTAATGTGATGAGATAAACTAGGGGATCCAGAGGTGGAGTCAGTGGACAATGTGCTGTTCCCAAAATGTTCCCTGTTGGATTTGCTCACACAGGCAAAGAGAAAGCTCTGCTTGATCTTTTTGTTGTGTTCCTTCAGGAGAAGATTTAGGAGGTTTTTTACAGATTACAATGTAGAATAATAGATCATAGAATAGAGTCATGGAATGGTTTGGGTTGGAAGGGATCTTAAAGACCATCTAGTTCCACCTCCCTGCCATGGTTACTCAGAGCCCTGTCCAACCTGGCCTTGGACACTGCCAGGGATCCAGGGGCAGCCACAGCTTCTCTGGGCACCCTGTGCAAAGAGCTTCCTGCTAATATCTAATTCCCTAATAAAAGAAACTGAGGTTGTTCATATTTAGTACTTCTTAAGTTTAGTGAAATGAAATCATTTTGGATGCCAAGAAAACTCTCTTGCTACAGACTCTGTAAAAACAATCCATCAAAACGTTTCTGTGGGCTTAAATAAGGAAAATCTTTGAAGGAAGTGATAATGTAACAAATTCACAGTGTGAGAAGAACACAATAACTCTGTGCCACCTCTGAAATAACCTTGTTTCACTGCTGACAGAAAACAAGATTTGGCAAAAAACTAGTAAGAGAGGAGTAAGTTTCATTGGCACTAGTCTAGGAAAGATACTTAGGGAGTCAGATGCGTTCTGAACTACATTCTTGATAGTGTTGAAATTATTCCTCAGTGTAAAGTTCTTGCTATGTACCACGTAGTATCTCTACCTGTCACAGAGGTAAAAATTAATATTAAATACAGCTGTACTTGTCAGACCAGTTAGTTTTACATAGCAGCTGTATTCACAGTATTTATCTGCTGCCCAGAATGCTGATCAAGGGCATTTCTTGATCAGTACTTCTGATGAGTAGAAGGCTGCTTGCTCTGGAAGAGCTGCTCATCACCAGCCAAAAGCAGTTTTGCCTAATGAGTGACATAAAAGGTAAATAAATGGAACCTGCAAACCTTATTTCTTCCAATCCACACCTCATTTTTAGGAGGAATAAAGAATTACACTCAGCACTAAGAACCTATAGACAAGCACCACTGAGGTGAGGGCAGTGGGTAAATATTCTGCAACGAAAAGTTTACCAGTGCAACACTTCTGACAGCAATTTCACTAAAGTCCACGATCTTCATCTTTGATCTGTTACAGTGCTCTTCTGGCCCGGTTGTAATTTGGGTGCAATGTATCAGAACCACTACACTACTATAAATTCTAAAAAAAACCCCATCCATATTAAATATATTTAGTTACGTGTGCTGCTCACAACTAACATGATATTCACATGATTGCTCTGTAAAATTGCCAAGGGATTTCTAATCAATCAGAGCAAGGATTCCCTTGCTCTACCTCTTCATATATTTCTGAATGAGAACTAACACCGCATAAGTCACGTTCTGAAAGAAATAAACTCTTTTCAGCCAGCTTATTTTTGCAGCTATTGCCACAGTCTCCTATTTAAAAGTGCTTAATGGTGGTGTAAGCTACCAGGAATGCATTATCACTTGTACTGGTCACACAACATTGAAATAAAAATTGATCTTTCTCCTAATATCCCAGTTATTTTTATAAAACAGGGAAGAGGAAAGCACCCAATTCTAAATATTATTTAAGTGAAAGATTTAGTTCTTTCTTGATGCTTTTTTCTCAATCCCCCTTCCATTCCTAGGGAATATCACTTCTCCATTTAATTTTGCTTGTTCCATTAGCATAAGTTGTCCCTCAAGGGCTTCCTTTTTTCAGAGCTTTTTTTCTTCTGTCAGATGGTCTGACTTAATTCAGATTTCCACAGGAGCTGTGCTGTTTTCCCTTCAGAGGCCATTGATGCAGCATGCATGAGCAACAGTTGGTTCCTTCCATGAGCAAGGTAGTAGATTCACAGGCTTTAAGGACAAAAGAAGTCATTTTGCTAAACCAATCTGTTTTATTGTACAGTGCACATCTTTTTTACCTGTCCTGGTCTTTAACTGTGCTGGTCTCTGTATTCTACAGCCTTCTACTTCAGCCTTCTAAATCCATTCCTCTACTTTGCTTGTTTTTCCCATTTATTGTGTGGGAACCAGAGCTTCTTAAATTTGGTTGGATGATGAAAACAAATGGTCTGACAACTTTATAATGATACCACCAGCACCTACCAGTTTCAAAGGCGAATGTTTTAGTAATTTTGAACTCTGTGGTAATTTCTTTCACATGAATTGCCAAGTATTCTGCTTTCAAAAAGCTGCTTTGTCCAGCCAGTAAATTTTCACCACCATCCTTTTAGTACATCTACTGACCAGGGCAAGCACCTCTACTTTCCAAATGTTTATTTCTACATCCCAGCATATTTAGTACATCTGTAAAAGTACAGAATGGGAAAATTTCTTTGAAAACTCTCAGGATTTCCTGCCACTCATGCTCTTTGCTATTGACAATAATCACACTTTTAAAATATTTACTCCAAAAGAAATGTGTGTGTGGTGTTTTGTTTTGTGTTATGTGTGGTTTGTGGTTTTTTGCTGTTTTGTTGCTTATTTATAAAGGAGATGTGGGAATCCTTGATTCAACTGTGTATAGAATAAAACATCAAACAATAAGTTTAAAAACTTGTGAACAAAAATGAATAAAAGTAGAGGAAAACAGAGTATGTGTAGATAATGGATAAATAAAGAGTGAATGAAAGTAGGAACAATAATTTGAAATATTAAGAATAAATCTGGGGAAAAAGTATCATATAAGAAATACAAATTAAGTAAGAAATTGAGAATGTATGTAAGGAATAAGGAACTACAATCAGATCTCAAAAACACAGGACATATTATAAAAGCAAAGAAAAATATAATTACTGTTCTTGCCTCCTTTTTTCATGTTCAGAGCACTCCCAGCTCTAATCATAGTGGCCAAAAATATGTCAGGGGTCATGAAGTGATTATTGAAAACAATGAAAGTTGAGTGAGTGCAGTATTAAAGTGATGCTAATGCAACTTATGGCCAGAAAGATCCTAAATCAGCAATCACAAAATAATTGAGACGGTATCAAGAACAAACCACATTGCCTCTTTCTAATATTAATTCCATGGACATCTAAAGCTGTATTTGTAACTAGATCTGAAAATTGTTTCCAGCTCCTTTGGTCATAAGTACAGTATGTTAAAACCTCCATGGATTACTCAATACAGACATTCCAGGGCATTTCCTGAACCAATCACTCCAAACACTGGGGTTTAAAGTGCCAGAATTACATTAACAGGCATGTTAATTTAATAAGCATAGCCTGAGAATGAAGTGGGACCAAAATCTGTCAGAAGCATATTTTGTGGATTCAGTTATGACTGATGCAAATTTTATTTCCATGTGGTTTCCTGGAGAAGCACCCAGCCAGCCTTTCAAAGAATTAATTAAATCAGAACTCAGTATCAAACTAACATCTTAACCACTGGACGTTTCTTCCTTTATAGATAGAGCTTTAGGGAAAGCAGAATAAATAGCCTCCTGGAGAGACCAGACCTCTCTCCAGCACGAAAGTGATGTACAGCTCCAAACCAATTAGGCTGAAAAGTTCCCATATGTCTAGCCCAAAAGATCTCACTCCAGCAGCTAAACAAATCCACTGACTTAAAAACTCCCAGGATCTTAACTTGAAAGCATCTACACCTAGGGATCTCTTAAAACATATTAAATCAGCAATCTTTAAACACTGTACATCACTTCCAAATGTCACCATTTTTCTGCAAGCTGTAAATACTTCAGCTGAAGTTCAGCTGCCCAAATGCACCACAGCTGCCTCCAGTCAGACAAATGCAAATGAGGCTCAAATCTCACTTGACTCCACAGTTGTTCTGCGTAGATATCACCAAAGCAGGTGAAGACAACCCAATACATTTATTCCAGATATTCCAAGTAACTTAATGCCTCGGTGTCACAACCCATGGGCAAGGAGCACAATGTTCATTATAAATTATCCTAACACTGAACAAAGATTCCAGACCAGTGCCACAGAACTCTTATGCTTTTATTATAAAGTTTTCTTAACTCCAGCAACCAGGCCACTATTTAGTCTCAAGGAGGTTGGCCAACAAGACCTTAATTTTACTAGAACAAGCTCCCCACTCCTCCTACAAACTTCTCAAAAATTCTGGCTAACAAGCCCTTAATCTTTTACAACACACTTTCACAAAGTGCTCAAAGTTACTTCTAACCACAATTTTTGCTGGTGCAACAGTCAGAATGTTTGAGACAAAACATTCTTATGCCTGGTCCCCCACACTCAGCACATTTTCACAGCCTTTCATCAGCAGCAGGGGCAAAACCAAAGGGGTTCAATTTACAAACTCACTTTTCTTGGTCTGGCTGTGAGGGTTGGCATTCAGTTCTTGAGGTCTCTCAGAGAATTATTCCTTTCAAAAAGCAAAATCCCCACTTCGGCTGCCTTTAGAAATTGCTGGTGGAGAAAATGATTGTTTTTATGGAGCAAAACCCAGAATCATGCAGACTGGGATTCTAGAAAAATATTTCTTGATTTGATGCCACAACTCCTTGGGCCAAGGCACAGTGAGGTTAAGTCATGCTGGTGCTTTATGTGTGCAAATAGTAGAGCTTCTTTTCCTTTAATCACCCAAACATCTGTGAAAAAAAAAAAAAAAAGTGATCTTGTTGAAAACTTAACTTGCAAATGAAAATATATACGAAGACATTACTTTGAGCAAATTTCAATGGCTTAGATTTCAAATGTCATTTCAAGCTCAAAATTGTTGTCCAAATTAAGCTGATTTTTTATTTAATTCCTTACTTGCTAAACCAGTTCTGATGTAAAATAGGAAGATAGAAAAGTGTAGGGTATGTGGGGTTTGCCTCCTTCACTTCAGTCTTTGGTTTCTGCATTTTTTTTCCTGGAGGGAGGGCAGGGAATAGTTGGAACAGTCTGTGGCTTCTAAACAGAATAAAATGGAAAACTAAGAAAGTGTGAAAGATTCAGGAGGATGGATGTCAACAGGGAAGAAATTAATATAGTAAAAATTCATGATATTATAGGTCCAAGGGCCATAAAGAGAAAAGTACCTGGTTGCTCAGAGCATACAGTAGCTGGAAAAATAGAGACCTTGTGTTGCTTCCTTTGGCTGAAGGTGCTGTTCCAGTGACTCTGATTTAATTTGTTAAAGAGTTCCCACTGCTGTTGGATTCATTCTGGGACAGACAGGTCCTTCCTCTGCAGACATGGGTGACACACAGCTCCCGTGGCTTCCAGTGACTCAGTTTCTCTGGATGAAACACAACTAGCACAGCACAAGGGCCCTGGAAGCCTCTGCAAGAGCCATTCATAAAGGTTTATTCTCACTTACAGTGCACTCAGCTTTAGCAAACAGGAGTGGTGGAGGAAGAAACCAGCCCACCAACACACCCTGGCAGAAAACAATAATGAGTCTCCTTCCTCTCTCATTATTGCTCACAGAGGAAAACATTCATTTCGTTCTTACTTGCCCTTGGAGTGATGGGGAATGCGCTGAAGTAGTCCTACAGTAGCTTAATTACTTATCACAAATCTTTTAAATGAGTTTGTACTCATTAATGTGGCATCTGGGAAATGGGCATTAAACCATCAATGACCTTTTTGCTAATCAAAGGCCTCAAAGCTTGTTATTTGGAGGGTACTTCTCATAGAGAGCTTTACCTCCACATCAGGCTAATCAGACCAGTTTTTCGTGCTGAATTTAAACCTGCTAGAAATGAGCATGCAGAGGCTTTATTTAGAAGATGGTCAGGCACACAGGCAGTGCTGCTGCTTTATTCTGCTGGTGTGTTTCACCACAGGCGACCCCTCTCTACAAAATTTTGGTATATCTATGCTGCTATTCAGGAATCAACTGCAACAGGCAGGTGACAGGAACAGTGATATTGTAGAGGAATTGGGAGGAAAATTCAGTTCAGCGCAGCTGTTGAGGTGTGCAGGTAGGCTCGTGAGTGGTGCTGAACCCTTGGGTTATCAGTCAGGCTCTGTCCCAGATAACTCAGGTGTGCCTGAACCCACCACTGCATCCTAGACCTCGGCTGTGCTGGCCTGGTTTGGGTCACAGTCTATTTAAACAATCCCAACCCATCAGGTTCTACTTTATCTGCTTTTAGTTTGTCACAGCATTTACTTCAGGAATCTCTCCTGTGATAAAATGAACATATTTTATTTAGTTTTCTAATAATTTCTAATAAATAAGAAGGAGACCAGGGGATCCTGCAGCAGCCTCTGAAGGGCACTGCTTAAAACAGAAGGAAAAGAATTCCCAGACAGCCAAGCCACTGTTATATCCAAGTTTTATTGTGATTCTGCTACAGCCTCCTTCCAGATCATTCAGCAAATTAAGTAAGGAAACCAGTCTCTTTTTGTAACCATTTCCATGCTGTCAGGGCAAGGTTTCACAGACAGGTAGGATCTGTGTTGAGACATTCAGCTTCTTCCCTTACATTCACAAAAAGTTGCAAAATTTACACAAATTCAGTGCAAATTCAGTGGCACTGTCAAGCAAATAAACTGGGTTTTTTCTCTGTGTGAATATAAAAATGAAAAGGGGAAATTGTTCTGGGAAACAGTCTCATTTCTGAGCATTCAACACCAGCTTAAACTTGCTTCATGCACTGAAGGAAATTACTTAAAAATTTGAGCAAGGATGCTAATGGCAGTGGTCTAGGACTTATGTCCTGGTGTCTTTCACCTGAGATGGACCCAGCACAGGTGAGCCCTCACCAACTCAGCCTTCAGCTGTATGCACAATTCTCCTGATTTATTCCAGGATGTTGGGACACAACATCCATCATTTGTGTTAGCCTTAAGCCCAGTTTTATGCTTCATGGCACTGATGGTGTCAGGTTGAAGAATATGTTGGTGACTTGAAATCCAGATATCAGGAATGGGATTAATCTGAGCAAAAGCAGACATTCCTGGTGTAGATAACTGCACTGTATCTTGTCCTGCACTCCCTTAATGGTCAACAGAGAGGAGGAGGAGACACTAACAGTGCAATTCATCCTGGCATCTAAACCTGGCCAGATAAATCACACTTTAAAATGTTTCTTTTTCACACTGGAGGCTAAGGGAGCTCAGGTGGACGAGTGAAAAAACCTAGACAGGTGATAAGGGTCTCAGCCCTGGAGTACACTTGGTGTTTCTTGCAGAACAGCATTTTTTCCACACAGTTGTCCATTTCTTCAAACATCCTCTCTTCCTTCGTGTGTAGAAAGGGTTGTGGAACAGGTAATAAAACTGTTTGGGGACAGCTGTAACAGAGCAGACCTGTACACTTATTCCAGGAATTCTTCAAAGACACTGCTGGATAAATCAAGTTTATGATGAACACAAGGTATCTCATTGCCATGGCACTTCTTCCTGTCATATAGAAGAAAAGTTTGGTGAAAAACTGTAGGTAAAATTATTAATTGTAAGGCAAAGCTGCCTTCAGGCAATGCATTCCTGTCTATCTCTACAGTGATTTCATCTTTCCCATAACCTGTGATTGACAAGCTACAGTGAAGAAATGAGTAGATGTCCTAAACTGTCTAGAAAATTCCTTTCCAAAACTCCATTTCTGATGACAGCAAAGTTCAGAGGGGAAAGGAAATGAAAATTAGAGTGTTAAGTGTGTGTTCCTGTTGTGACAGCCATTAAAGGTACACTTATCAAACACATCGACTGTCATCAAAAATCAGACTTGCAATTTAAACTTGTAGTTCCTTCTGCTAAAGGAGGCTTTGTCCGGGAGTCCCAGTAGGCTCAGACTGACTAAGGGAAGGAGGCTGTATAGCAGACACATTTAGATGGCTAAACTGATAGAAAGTGTTGTGAAACGGGAGTTTAAAAAAATAATAATACTGACAGGTTTTTTTTATTTCCTGGCAGAACCTGCTACTTTAATGGCCTTGGACAATCCTGACAGTCTTGGAAATAAAGTGCAGAAGGAGGAAAGGACTATTAATGAATACCAAAATATTGAAATGCATGTTTGCTATTCCTGGTGCAAGTAACAAGTATTTCAGTGCAAGGAAAATGCCAGCCAAGTAGGAAGCAGTCTTAATGAAGTGTTGACAGTGTCCTAACTAACCCCCAAACATTCATCCTTTGCCACGAATACACAAAACTCCAGAGATATTTTGAAGGAACTGACTTCCCCTGGCTCAGATTTGCAGCTTACCCAGAATGAGGCACGGGTCCATTGAAATGCAAGTGGTGGAAAAGAGTCTGAGTCACTGATGGGAAAAGCAGTAACCTAAGGTAAAGCATTGCTGAACTGCAATTCTTACCTTGAGGGTTCTCCAAGGGCTTTTTTCTCCTGTGTGAGGTCTGCATCTCAATCTAAACCCACCCAATCAGTGAACAGACTAAACACAGTGATTACATCAACACATGGCATCAGTAATGGCTGTATTTTGACAATATTTAATTAGGTATCAAGCTAGAAGTAAACATCAGACCCAGGGAATGAACAAACAGATTAATGTGAGCAATAACTGGGGATGGGATTTATTTATAACAACAGAGTGTAACAAATCCAAAACTGCCACACCTGTTATTTTGCTGCAGGTCATAATATTTGGGAATTTCCTGGGCCTAAGCTAAAAGAGAATTACTATTAGTAGTTCATAGCCTAAAGCCCTTGAAGTATATCTAAGGCATCCCAATAGTTCCTGCAGGGAACAAGGAGATTCCCCGGGTTATTTCCTTTGCTGACCCTCTGCATCTGCAGAGGCTTTATAACAGATATTTACTGTGAGCCTTGAGTTTGTCAGTTTAGGGTGGCTCGGCTTCATTCTGTCTGAAGGGTGGAACAAGATGTTTGCTGCTCTTGGTAGTTCCTCACCACTGCTTCATTGTGGAGCTGGAGTATGAAATACCCTAATGCCAGCATTCAGCCCTGGATGAAAGAAGCAAAGAACTGGACACTACAGATGCATGTGTTACAGGGAAAAGATATAATAAAACATGAGAGAAAGTACAGCAGCTGTGCTGAGACTTGGAGCCAGGTATGGGATGTGTGTGCTTGGGGGGACAGGACCAAAGCATTTTGTCCTCCACTGCTCTCCTAGGGGATAATGCCCAGGGAACTGCAGCTGGCTCACACACATCCCACAGATGGATAAGCTGGAATTGTTGAGGTTAAATCCATTTATCTGTCTCATCTGTGTACAGGTGTTGATATTGTTGGGCCTGGAGGGGTCCTGGCAGTCTGGAGAGGTGGTGGAACAGTTTCCAGGCTGCAATTAATGCAGATCAGCACTGACTTCAGTGTGCACTACTGGCAGGAAGTTTGACTATTTATAAAGGTTTTCCACCACTCATCCTCCTTATTCCTGCAGGTGAATCAAAAAAAGGAGAGGAATAATACTTAAGATGAATGACTGGAAAATTTTTAGGTCATGAGCCTGTGCTGAGTAAAAACACAGATAAACAAATGCTGTGTTTCACCCACAGAGGAGAACCCACAGCACATCTCACTGGCTACAGCACCACTGAGAGATCATTTCTTTCTCTTCTTTGCCATTAGACATTTGATTTCTCAAGATACAGTGGCCACAGTGCCTGTGGGTGACACATTACTCCTCTACACGCACAAGCAGAAACCTTTTTGATCCTATAACCTACCCCAGCCCTCAGACATCCATGGAGTTACTGCATACAGAACACAGTTTCACCGTGGGAGCTCAGTGGGACGGTATGACCCTGTCTGTGTTCAGAATGCATAATTTTTGTGTATTTTTTTAGAGCTGAATATCAGGTTCATTGATTTCAATAAAGTGTGTCTCACATCTCTCCTAGGCCCATATACCTGTGTTCTTTCCCTTCAGCTTAAGGGTTTATTTTTGACTGGGTACTTTAATATGTGTGCCGTGAATAAACTGAATTTTCTTATTTGATTTGATTGCCTTACACAGCAATCTCTCCAACTTCAGATTTTTAATAATTTTTCTTGTGCCTTTCCCTCTGTCTGTTGTATTTTGTTGATTGCGTTGTGCAGGGACTGTGGAACTGCCCCATTCTCTAACAGATCTTCCTGAGCATAGATTGACTCTGGGAGGCTGGAAGTAACCATTCCAAAAATGAGAAGAAATGAAAGAAATTTGCACTGCACATCGATTTGGATATAGAAGTGTGGCTGGATCAACAGCAAATGCATATGAGTATATATTTGTATTATTTTGTAACATTACAGAGGTTTTAAAGAGTTGCTGCACCCAATCTGGTTACCTGCAATTCCAGGGTGAGTTAGTGTCCCTGTATGCAGTTTATGCTTTTGTTTTATATTCCACATCAATAAAAGCACATCAAATTCAAAACCATTCTCATTTATGGATGGAAACTTCGAGGCAAAACAGTGCAGCAGCTGCCTTGTTATGAGTTATAGGGCAGTCATTTGCTCAAGTCAAAGAAAATACTGCTGCTCTTCCAGCTAAGCAAGTACAGAATGTGACCCCACACTGCACCAAACTCCTGGCTTAAAGGTAGCTGGAAAATTGATGAAATTATCCATTCTTTGGGGGGCAGTCTGAAAAGACAGCAGCCCATTACATTTGGTGTGGTTCCTCAGCCCCACAACAAAGGGAGAGCTGTTAATGGGAGCTAGAAATCCAAAGCACAGTCACATTGTATTGACTGGCCAGGACAGATGTGGTGCTGTCAGAGATAGGTAAAAACAAATCCACAAACTTCCTGCAGTACAACATCTTTCACAGCGGCGGAGAAAGGAGGATACTGTCTCACCTCTTCTCTGTTCTTCTCAAATCATAAAGTTGACATTCTCCTGACAGAAGGAGGGATTTTAGCCTTTTGAATCCAGCCCATTGGAATTCTGTACACGGATGTGCAGCCTGCCTTGGCTGTGGGTAACATTTAGGGAAGGGCACCCACAGAGAGCAGCTGCCCTCTGAAGCACAGTGTGGACACCCAGAAAAGGAAAGTGTTTTGCATAACTCTTTCCCCATCTCTGATGTTGGAATCGTGGAATAAGGCAAAACATGGGACCTCTCACTGAGAGCCTTGCTGCTACAGGGGGATAACAGGCTGCAGTTGTGCCTTCCCTGGACATAGACATGGTGACCCAGCAGAGTATTTGGCACAGAGAATGTCAGCAGGGTGAGTGGATGGAGAAAGAATGGAGCTCCTGCAGATATCTCTGCATGCCCTTCTCCCTGCTCCACTCCTCAGAGCCACCTTGAGCCAGAGCGTGGTAGGGAGCAACAAAAACAAAACAAAACAAAA